>JAKSZT010054053.1:2980726-3313654 GCA_026826555.1 Tolypeutes matacus | reverse complement strand
CTTCCTTTCTCTGTTTCCTTCTTCCTTTCTCTGTTTCCTTCTTCCTTTCTCTCTTCCTTTCTCCCTTCCTTCTTCCCTCCCTCCCTCCCTTCCTTCCTTCCTCTCTCCTTCCCTATCTCTCTTTGTGGGAACATATATACAACATAAATCTTTCGATCCCAACCCCTCCCAAGCATACCATCCAGCGGGATTAATCACATTCACATTGTTAAAGTACCCTTGCCACCATCCATTACTAGAACTTTCCCTTCACCCCAAATTAACCCTACACTCATTTTGTATTAACTCCCCATTGCTCCTGCCCCCCGCCTCTGGTAACCTGTACTCTACTTGCTGTCTCTCTGAGTTTGCATACTCTCTTGATATTCTCTTTGTGGTTACCATTGGGCTTAACTTTAACATCCTAAATCTGTAATAATCTTGTGCTTCAATACCAACTTAACAACTTCAATAGCACACATAAACTATGATCTTACAGCCTAAATTACATTTTATGCATTTGCCTTTTAGATCCTGTAGGAAATAAAAAGTGGAGTTACAAATAAAAAATATAATAATAGTACTGGTTTCATATTTACCCATGTCATTCTCTTTATTGGCGACCTTTATTTCTTTGTGTGGCTTCAGTCAGTTGTCTAGAGTCCTTTCCTTTTAACCTGATGAGCTTCCTTTAGCATTTCTTCTAGGGCTGATCTAGTGGTGATGAAGTCCCTCAACTTTCGTTTATCTGGGAATGTTTTAATTTCTCCCTTATTTCTGAAAGACAGTTTTGCCGAATACAGAATTCTTGGTTGGCAATTTTTTGCTTTCAGCACTTTAAATATGTCTTCCACTGCCTACTTGCCTCTGTGATTTCCAAAGAGAAATCAGCACTTAACCTTATTGAGGTTTGTTTGTGTGTGACGTGTTGCTTCTCTCTTGCAGTTTTTAGAATTCTCTCTTTGTCTTTGGCATTCACCAGTTTGATTATAACATGGTGCAGTGTGGGTCTATTTGAGTATATCTTGTTTGTTGAGCATCTTGGATGTGTGTATTCATGTCATGTGTTGAATTTGGGAAGCTTTCAACCATTATTTCTTTGAGTATTCAGATAGGGCCTTTTTTTTTTTTTTTCTTTTTTAAGAATAGAAAGAAAAACAATTATTAAATAAGCAATATACCAAAATGTGGTGCATTATAGGCAATCCACTAAAGAGATTGCAAAGAAAGAAATTGCACTCCTTTATATGCAGGTAAGGCCTTTTTGATGTTTTCTGTTTACTTTTTTTTTTTTTTTTTTTTAACTTTATTTTTATTTTTTTTTATTTTTTATTTTTTTTAAAGATTTTATTTATTTATTCATTTATCCCCCCCTTGCTGCTCATGCTCAGCCAACCACGCCATGCAGGCGGGCTTTGCCTTCACCAGGAGGCCCTGGGAACCGAACCCGGGGCCTCCCATATGGTAAACGGGAGCCCTACTGATTGAGCCACAGCCGCTTCCCAACTTTATTTTTAAAGAAGTTTTAGATTACAGAAAAGTGCCATAGGAAGTATAGGGGATTCCCATATACCCTACCCCCTCCCCCTCTCACATTTTCCCCTATGAATAACACCTTTCATTAGTGTAGTACATTTGTTACATTTTTTTGTTTGTTTGTTTGTTTGTTTTTACCGGAAGGTCCCCGGATCGAACCCAGGTCCCTCCATATGGGAGACGGACGCCCAACCAGTTGAGCCACATCCGACCCCCATTTGTTACATTTGATGACTAAATATTGAAGCATTGCCATTAACCATGGTCTGTAGTTTACAATATTGTTTACACTTCGCACCATACGATTTTATAGATTTTGACAATATGTATAATGAATGGCCTGTATCTGTCATTGCAGTATAATGTAGAACTATTCCAGTGTCCAAAAATGCCCCATATTCCACCTATTCTCTCTCCTTCCCCTCAGAACCTCTGGTGACCACTGTCTTTATATCAATGTTATAAGTTCTTCTATTACTAGAATAAGTCTATTTTGGTCCATAGTTGCACTCTCCTCTTACGTTTGTTCATTCCTCAGTCTTGAGGATTTTGGGGTGGTGATGCCCTCTCTGTTTCCGATTGACAGGGGATTTAGATCCAATGGGGCAAACGGATGGAACTGTCTTGCTTGTAGTTGTATATACTCTCTGTTTTTGGGATGAGTGTTGTCCATCATCACCCTTCTGTTAGTGGTCCTGGGCGTGTCTGATGAACTGGAGAGTAGGTCTTGGTGCAACTCTGCTGAGATTCAGGACCCACCCGGGATTTGAACAGACTGAAGATTTAAGTCTCTGGGACATATATTTAACGGGAATAGTGCTAATTATAAGTTCACATAAAAGGGCCAGAAGAACCATGTGTAGGGAAATTATAAATGAGTCTTATATCGGGGAAATCTGTTTACCCCTTTTTTTTTTTTTTTTAACAAATCAATTTTAGTGATTTATATTAATAAAGCATACGATTTATCCAAAATGTACAAGCAGTGATATTTGGTATAATCACATAGTTGTGCATTTATCACTTCAATCATTATTAGAGCATTTTCATTATTTCAATAATAATAATAAACAAAAACCAGACAAACAAGATAATTCTTCACCTCTCAATCTCTCTTTGCTTCCCCTGCTGTACGTAGCTCCTATTTCTGGATATTCTTGCACAATTATTTATTTATTAAGCAGTTTTATTGAGATATATTCACATACCATATGATCTATCCAAAGTGTATAATCAGTAATCAGTGACTTTTAGTATAATCACAATGTTGTGCATTCATCATCAGAAGAAATTTTAGAACAATTTCATTACTCTAAAAAGAAAAACTACACCACTTAGCAGTCCTTCCCTAGCCCTACATAACTACTAATCTAATTTCATCTTTATAAATTGATTTATATTTATATTTTATATAAATGGGATCATATGTAATACTTTGTGTCTGGTTTCTTTCACTTAGCATATATTTTTGTTTGTTTGATATTAACATCTTGTTGTTTACCCTTTGAAGTTGGAGGCATAATTGTCTGCTAAGAGTGAGACACAGATAGCAAGAGGAGGACCTTTCCTTTGGGGTTTAATTTAAAATATTCATTTATCTTCCTGTTTTCTTCTTAGACTTCATCTGTTTTCTGGATGAAAGCAGTTATTGTTTATAAATGTGAGACTACCAGCTCCCTATGTGCCATGGTGTACATGGGGCTACCTATCCATGTATGCTACAGCAATATGTCAGGGTGTCTTGGAGGAGTTGCTGCTGTGGTAGCATCTCTCACTGCTGCCCTCTTCTAGTTTTGGCAATACAGCCCCAAACTGGAAGCCTCTCTGAATAAGAGATAAATTGTCCTATTGGATTAATTGCATTGTTCAACTCTCTTCTAAATGAAAGCACCAAAGGACAATTTGAGGTAGCATTTTGTGACTTTTAGACATTGGCCTTAAGGTTGGGTTAGTATTCCTCATAGAGGTTACAGCTACTCTATTATAGATCTCTCTCTTCCATTAGGTGTTTTTCTTGTGTGTGTGTTTTTAAGTAATATGTGTATTTGTTCATATGTGCATCTCAGGGAACATATTTTCAGCATGTGAGTTGTCATTGGGCCCGTTAACTTTTTTTTTAATTTTTTTTTATTGAAGTATATCATTAATACATGAACATACATAAACAAGAAGTGTATAGGAAAAGTTGTGAACTTATAAAATAAACATGCATAACATCATACAGGGGTAACTGCTCCACCAACCCACCTTGCATTGTTGTGAAACATTTGTTAAAAACTATGCAAGAGCATTATCAAAATACTACTCCTAACTATGGTCCATATCTTAAATTTGGTGTATTTTTCCCCCAACCCACCCTATTATTCCTCTCCCCCCACCAGAGATGGCTCCCTCGTCTGCTTGTGTTTGCTTGCTGTGTCTGCTCGCTGTCTGCTTGTCTTCTTTAGGAGGTACCAGGAACTGAACCCAGGACCTCTCATGTTGGAGGCAGGTGCCCAGCCGCTTGAGCCACATCCGCTCCCTGCTCATTGCATCGCTTGTTCATCAGCTTGTTGCATCAGCTTGTTGTGTCTGCTCGTCTTCTTTAGAAGGCACCGGAACTGAACCTGGGACCTCCCGTGTGGGAGGCGGGCGCCCAACTGGTTGAGCCCTATCTGCTCCTTTTTTTTTTTTTTTTTTTTTTTATAAATATATTTTTATTTCAGAGGTTGTGAACTTAAAAAACAATCATGCATTTGTGTAGAATTCACATACAACATCCCTTCTCCAACACACCACACTGTGGTAGAATATTTGTTACAAATTATGAGATAATTTCCGACGATTACCACCAACCACGGTCCATAGCATACATTTGGGCCCATTAAATTTTGACTAATTATTTTTAATTATACAAAAATAATTAATACATTCTTAAAAATTTCAAATAATTATAGAATTATATAGAACAAAATGTAGTAATTTGTTTTCTAAACTATTCTGAAGCCGTTCTGTTTTCAGCCTGAACATCATCTTTAGGTAATTACCTCTCTTAATTTCTTTTTTTTTTTTTTTTTTTTGGAGAAGTCTGCACCTTTATTGGCTGGACCAGGCTACTTGAGAGGGATCAAACGGGAGGAGTGGGTGGCCCCGATGCCGGGCCGGCCGTGCTTGACGGGCTTGTAGGTGATGGAGAACTCGCCCAGGTAGTGGCCGATCATCTCGGGCTTGATCTCCACCTGGTTGAACGTCTTGCCATTGTAGACGCCCACCATGCTGCCCACCATCTCCGGCAGGATGATCATGTCGCGCAGGTGCGTCTTCACCACCTCGGGTTTCTCCATGGGCGGCGCCTCCTTCTTGGCCTTGCGCAGCCGCTTCAGCAGCGAGTGCTGCTTCCTCCGCAGGCCGCGGTTCAGCCGCCTCCGCTGCCGCGCGCTGTACAGCTGCATCAGCTGCTCATAGGACATGTCCAGCAGCTGGTCGAGGTCCACGCCGCGGTAGGTGAACTTGCGGAAGGTACGTTTCTTTTTTTGCTCCACTTCCGCCATCTTGCCGGCTCCTCGGAAAGGGGCTCTCTTAATTTCTTTTAAATTTGCATCTGTGAGTTTGGCTTTTTAGTTCTTTTTTGAGGTCCTGGGGATTGAACCTGGGACCTCATATGTGGGAAGCAGGTGCTCAAACCACTGAGCTACACCTGCTCCCCAAGCCTGAGGTTTTTTTTTTTATATCCACTCCCCCCCCCCTTTTTTTTTTAAGAAGGTTCTTTTCTCCCCATGTGCTTTATTATTTTTATTTATTTATTTTTTTAGGAGGTACTACGGAACCTTGTACATGCTAAGCAGGTGTTCAACCACTGAGTTTCACCCAGTCCACCTTTTAGTTCTTTTTTTAAAAAAGATTTATTATATTTATTTCCCCCTCGTTGTTTTGCGCTCACTTTCTACTCTCTGCGTGCTCTTCTGTGTCTGCTTGTCTTCTCTTTAGGCGGCACTGGGAACCGATCCTGGGACCTTCAGGACTGGAGAGAAGTTGCTTAATCACTTGCCCCACCTCAGCTCCCTGATGTGCTGCATCTCTGTCTCTCTTCTTGCTGTATCTCTCATTGTCTCTCTTCTGTGTCTCTTTTTGTTGTGTCATCTTGCTGCGCCAGCTCTTCACATGGGCCAGCATTCCACGTGGGCCAGCTTGCTGCACGGGTCAGCTTGCTTTTCACCAGGAGGCCCCGGAAATTGAACCCTGGACCTCCCATATGGTAGACGGGAGCCCAATCACTTGAGCCACATCTGCTTCCCCACCTTTTAGTTCTTGACTACCAGCCCTTGAGGAAGACTGTCAGTGTAGTTTCATATCTCTTCCTTTATCCAATCAGGAAACCACACTGCCTTTTTTAATTTCTCAGGCTCAAATCAGCTTCTTATAATCTTTTTTTCCCCTTGCATTAGGCCCCAAGAACTCAGCTTACTTTCTCTGTTTTTAGAACACGTAGACTGTTGAAAGTAGAAATGTGACATGTTTTGAGTGCCTAGGCATTAGGGGTACAGAGATTATAGTCACCAAAAATGACCTTTAACCTTGGGGAGTGCTCAGTCACATGAGGAAAACAGAAACATAAGTATATGATTCCAATGCAGTATAGCAAGTGCTGTGTTAAAGGCAAGCATGGGTGGCTACAGGAGCATGCAATTAGAGCACCTTGTCAGCTATGGTTAGGGAAGGCTAAGGTGAGGGGCATTTTGCAGCTGAAGTGTGTTGTAAGGGCATGTCTCCATTGGGGCATGCAAGCTTGAAAGAGGCATGAAGGCTTAGGAAACTGCAAGTAGTTCAGTGTGGCTAGAAACTAGGATGTGAAAAATGCTCTTGCTAGAAACTTGCGTCATTCTTTACCCCTTCTTTCCTGCATCCCCACGTACAATCAGTACCAAGTGCTGTTGGTTCTACCTCCAAAACAACTTGAATCCATCCACTTCTCTCCATTTCCACTGCCACCATCCTAGTCCAAACTATCCTTACTTCAGTACTCCATAGACTATTGAAAGAAGTTCCTAACTGGTCTTTCCACATTTATTTATGGTCCTCTTCAGGCCTTTGTTTATAGATAGTAACCCAAGTGAGCTTCCAAATACACATTTGTGATCATGTCACGCCCTCCTTAAAAATCTTCAGTTGCTTCTTTTTTTTTTTTTTTTTTTTTTTAAGATTTTATTTATTTATTCATTTATCCCCCCCTTGCTGCTTGTGCTCGCTGGGTCAGCTAACCACGCCGTGCGGGCGGGCTTGCCTTCACCAAGGCCCCAGGAACCGAACCCGGGGCCTCCCATATGGTAAACGGGAGCCCTACTGATTGAGCCACAGCCGCTTCCCCTTCAGTTGCTTCTTTTTGCTGTTAAGATCAGGTCCATAATCCTTTATAATATAATCTACTGGACCTTGTAAGATCTGGCCCCTGCTACTTCTAACCTTATACCTTTCTCCTCTCCTTTGCCACTATGCTTCAGCCACACTGGCTTCTTTCTTTAAGGGCCCATGCTCTTTCTTTGCCCCTGGCTATTGCACATTCTCCTTGCCAGCAATGTTTTTTTTCTCACCAATTCCTCTGCCTTTAGCAGTCCCATTCGTACTCATTCTTGAAGTCTCAGCATAAGTGTCACTTTTTCAGCGATGTTGTTCCTGATCCCTGAGGCTGGCTATTTCTCCTTTGCGATGCCTCATTTTTAATTACATAATTTTAGCTATAGTTTGTTGTTGAAGAAAATCTCTCTCCCTCTTCAGGCTCTATGAGATTAGGGTACATGTCTTGTTTGTTCATTGCTTTATCCCCAGTGCCTAGCAGTGTCTGGCATATACAAGATTCTAAATAAAGCTTAGTTGAGTATCTAAATGAAGGGAGGAACAGTGAGGGTTGAGGCTGGAGAAGGTAGCAGGGGCTGTATCATTCATAAATATTGAGAAGTTTGGTTATCCGGCATCGAAGACTTTTCAGCAGGGCAGTGACATAATCAGATGACGTAATCGTTCTTTCCAATGGTTCTATGATTGGAACAATTCTATTTGTTTTTTAAAGGGAGTTTTTTAAATCACAGAAGTAATACCAACTCACTGTATCTAAATCAAATAGAAATATATTTGAAGTTCAAAGTAAAAGTCATTTGTGGTCAGAGACCCTACTGTTAACTATTTGATAGATATCCTTCCAGAGCTTTTCTAAACATAAGTTTGTATGTATACACACATAACTGTAGATATATGAAATACATTTTTTAAGAAAAATGGGATTGTACTATATATACTAATTTGCAACTTTAAAAAAAATATCGATTGGACATATAGTGTATTTTGCTATAATGTAACACATACATTTCTCAAAATCACTGTGCTACATAAAATCATGCAATAAAAACCACATCACTTACAGGGGCAATGAGTTTAGGGGCACAACACTCAAAAAAACTTCCTCAGTAACATAAAAAGATGAGACACAAATGAAAACAGTAGCAGGGTTTGTTACATGTTAAATGGTTAAGAAATACTTAAATACTAAAATTAATATGGCACTTTATCTTGAAAAAGCCTGAAGTTTGTTTGTGAAGTGGGTTTTGGAAGAGTTGCTGTTTGTGAGTTACTGTGAAGTGATGGAAGGAGGTGATCTGAAGTCATACCGGGAAGCTAATGTGGCTCAGCGGTTGAGCGCCGGATTCCCACATGTGAGGTCATAGGTTCAATTCCCAGCCCCAGTACCTCAGAAAAAAATTCTGACCATGAAATCATATGGGCAGTTGTAACACCAGATGTCACAGATGGGTGTCACTCATAATTCATGTTCATGTGGTAAACTGAGGCAGCGGGTAGCTGTTTGAGATGTGTTGCGTGTGTGTGTTTTGCATAGTTTGTACTACTCAGTTCAACTGGGTATAGTTTTCTGCATTCACTTAGTGTTTCTTGCCAAGAAAATTATGCATACGCAAATATGAAATTTGCTTTATCCTCAAATTCTTCCCTAATATATTGATTATGATGGAACAAATTTACATTTTCAAAACGAGCATTACAGCAGAACCATTTCCACTTGTCAAAGAATGTGTTTTCTAAATATGTTCATGGGGTCGGAGGTGGCTCAACTGGTTGGGCGTCCGTCTCCCATATGGAGGGACCCGGGTTCGATCCCCGGGACCTCCCGGTAAAAAAAAAAAAAAAATAAATAAATAAATAAATAAATAAATAAATATGTTCATAGTATGGCTGCATGATATTCTATTAAAATGTATATTATTTATTTAACTTTTTTTTTCTTTTTAAAAATATTTTATTGTTATAATATATACAACACAAAATTTCCCATTTTAACCACTTTCTAGTGTATAATTCAGTGGTATTAATTATATCCACAGTATTGTTCCATAATCACCACCATCTATTACCAAATGTTTTCATCACCCCTAACAGAAACCATGTATCCATTAAGCAGTTCCACCTTCCAACCCCTTGGTAATCTGTAATTTACTTTCTGTCCGTATGAATTTGCAAATTCTAGGTATTTAATGAAAGTGTCTGGCTTATTTTACTCAACATGTCTTTAAGGTTCATCCATGTTAAACTTACCTTTTTAATTCAAATATTTGTTGTGTTTGCTCATTTTAGTTGTTCTTTTTGGGTGATTAGCCTTAATAAGACTTGCGCCTTTGACAATTAAATAACCAAAATGCAGATTCATGAATAAAAAACAAAGTTTGATTTCAGGTGGTTGTTAGCAAAACTATTTTATTTTGTGTCTGCCAAGCCCAAGTTTTGGGTCTGTCTCTAAATAGCTGCAAGAGTTTAGCTTGTGGGTTGTTGGTTTCCAGCTTTGAGATGTGGTTTGGGTTGAATATCCAGCCTGGGAAGGGACTGCCAACCTCAGTTGCAAGTGGCACCCTTAAACTATTGAGATTCACATTTATACCCTCTCCCTACAAGTTAGACCACTCAAAGTCAATGTTGTCAGGTTTCTGAGTATTCTTTATTGGATGTGCCTTCTGCTGTGCCTCACCTCTGTCAGGAAATTGGTAAAAGGTACTGCTTGGCAAATTGGTTGTTGCTGACAGTCAGCCAGTTAATTAAGGGGTATTGAATTATTGCATCAGAAATCATTTTCACACCCAAAGGGAAGGGTTTCTGATGAAACTCTTGAGCATTTTCTCTTGGACCTGATAGCTCTATTATCAGCTTCTCGATTAGAATGTAATGCATATCTGTCTGGTGGGGAAGAATGACCAAGTGAGGATAGAAACTGTTGATAGATGTTTGTCTCAAGTTTTAGTGAGTCCTCATGTTCTGGCATGATTTGGTTTACCATTTCTAGCATTTCCCCCAACCCACTGTGACTGTTGTACCCACAACCTGCTTTGCACTGTGAGTAGAAAATAGATCTTTAGACAAATGCGATGTCATTGTATATTTGGCCAAGCTTTTGTCAAACCTTTTTTCTTTTTGGCCCCACTGTATGTGTTTTGGGGTTCAGACTGTACTGTACCTTAGTAGCTCTTAATACCTTTTATTTGGCCTTTCCTTATTTCAATAATTTACAACTCCTTTCACCTACCCACTGATATTGTTTGCCTTGATTGTGTACTTTTTGCTCCCCTTCTTTCTTCTCTTCCACTTTCCATTCTTTATTTCTTTGCATAGTGTCTTTTTTCACGTCTTGTTCTGGTCCAGAATTTAATGCAGTTGTCTGAGTTTTTAGAGGCAGGGTCTGTTTTTGAGTCCAGTGCTAAACCAGATGAATTTTGTTGTGCTTTGTGTTAAGGTTGTATATTGGGAAGCGGCTGTGGCTCAATCAGTAGGGCTCCCGTTTAACATATGGGAGGCCCCGGGTTCGGTTCCCGGGGCCTCCTGGTGAAGGCAAGACCGCCCGCACGGCGTGGTTAGCTGACCCAGCAAGCACAAGCAGCAAGGGGGCAATAAATGAATAAATAAATAAAATCTTTAAAAAAAAAAAAAAAAAAAAGGTTGTATATTAGTTTGCCAAAGGCTGACAATGCAATATACCAGAAATGGGTTGGCTTTTATAATGGGAATTTTATTAGGGGAAAATCTTACAATCCCAAGACAGAAAAAAATGTCCAAATCAAGGCATCATCAGAGATGCTTTCTCACCGAAGGTTGGCTGCTGGCAAGGCAAAATGGCGGCTCTCTGTCTGGGTCTCTGTCTTCTCCTCCTCAAGATCAGCTGTGGGCAGAAGCACATGGCATGGCTCATCCCTTCAGCTTTGAGCTGCTCCATGGGCCTACCCTCTTGGGCTCTTTCCATGCCTCTGTGCTTTACTGATTCCAGCCTCCAGCCTCTCTCTCAGACTCTCAGGGTTTCTCTCAGCCTCTGAGAAAAACCAGCTGTAGCTGGTCCTGGAGTCCTTTTTCATATGGTAGGGTAAAAATAGCAGCTGTCTTTCTCTCTCTGTTTCTGCTTTCAGTTCTCTGCTTATATAAGACTCCAGAAGAGGGCAGAGAACCAACCTGGTCACACCTCACTGACATCCAGTCAAAGGCCCTAAAGCAATCTAATCAAAATGACCCTTACCTGAATCTAATGCAATTAATGGGTCCCATACAGGAATGGATTAGTTTAAGAACATGATCTTTTCTGGGATTTACAGAAAAACATCATACTGTCATAAGTTGTAAAGATGAATACAATATTGTTATTTTCCTTAAGGAGTTTAGATTCTATTGCAGGGTCAGCAGACTTTTTCTGTAAAAGACCAGATAGTAAATAATGTAGGGTTTGCAGGCCATATGGTCTCTGTTGCAACTACTCTTCTTTACTGTTATAGTGCTTAAGTAGACATAGATAATACATAAGTGAGTGAGCATGATTATGGTTCCAATAAAACTTTATTTATTTATTTATTTATTTATTTATTTTTAAAGATTTTATTTATTTATTCATCCATCCCCCCCCTGCTGCTTGCGCTCGCCGGGCCAGCCAACCACGCCGTGTGGGCGGCCCGCCCTCACCAGGAGGCCCCGGGAACCGAACCCGGGGCCCCCCATATGGTAAACGGGAACCCTACTGATTGAGCCACAGCCGCTTCCCCCAATAAAACTTTATTTACAAGCACATACAGCAGGCTGGATTTGGCCTTTGGGCCTAGTTTTCTACCCTCTGATCTTGTGGAAGAGATGGCTGCATAGAGATGACTATTTCAGTATATTTTGGTAAGTGCTATGCAGGAGGTATGTTTGTCAGAGGAATGAGTTGGGATGGTGTTTTAGTTTGCTAAAGGCTGCCAAGGCAATATACCAAAAATGGGTGGTTTTTACAATGGGGATTATTAACTTATAAACTTACAGTTCCAAGGCTGAGAAAAATGTCCAAATCAAGGCATCAGGTGAAGCTTTCTTCCCTGAAGACAAAGCTGCTGGCAGTCCTGGACTCCAGTCATATGACAGGCCACAATGATGGTGTCTTCCAGTCTCTGCCTTCTTCAGTTTCTGTTGCTTTCAGCTTCTGGCTGTTCCTTTTGTGGCTTTCTCTCTCCTGGGTTCTATTGATTGCAGCTTCAGCTTTTGTGGGTTCCTCTCTCAGCTCCTGAGTCTTTTCTGTTTCTCTGGATTCATACCATTTATAAAGGACTCCAGTAAGAGGATCAAGACCCACCCATTCCTTACTGAAGTAATCTAATCAAAGGCCCTTAACTGAAGTGATTTAATCAAAAGGCCCCACCTATAATAGGTTCATACCCACAGAAATAGATAGCTCTA
Organism: Tolypeutes matacus; assembly: GCA_026826555.1. Classification (NCBI taxonomy): domain Eukaryota; kingdom Metazoa; phylum Chordata; class Mammalia; order Cingulata; family Chlamyphoridae; genus Tolypeutes; species Tolypeutes matacus. Next base: position 3,301,420 of record JAKSZT010054053.1, on the reverse strand, counting down.
AGGGCAAGATCTTTTCTCGGGTCCATACAGCCTCAAACTGCCACAGGTGGGGAGAAAGGGGAGCAAATTTGGAAGGCTTCCTGGAAAAGCTAACTAGGCAGAATGGGAAGAAAGTGTTTCACATAGAAGGAACAGCATGAGCAAAAACAGGAAATGTGAAACAGCAGAGGGTTTCCAAGGTATCTAAGTCTGTGGTAATTTGGAGGATAATGTGAGAGAATTGGAGCGGTAGAGAGGAGACTAAGACATTCACAGGAGCCATGTTCTCATTTGGTGCTGTGATGTGCATGAATGGTGGGCAGTGGACTAGTTCTGCATTCTGGAAATATAATTTGTGTCTAGATTTTCTCATTATTTACTTGTCATATCTGATAATTAATTCAATAAAACAGCACACTATTCCATCCATTAAGTTTTGTAAGGTAGAAGGTAACTAAATCTTTTGCGCACACTTTGCTGATTGAAAAAGTTTGAGGGCTATGCTTCTAGACAGTGCTTTGGGCACTCTGAACTCAAACATGTAGAATATATTTCTGTCTCTTCATGTCTTGGCTGTTAGAGGAAGTTGTCATGGCTTGCATGAAGTAGGGCAAGGTTGTTTTTAAAGTTTTTTAAATTTATAAAACCAATGCATACTTATTTGAAAATATAGATAAGCAATTATTTTTACCACCAAGAGATAACCATTATTAACTTGTTAGCATATACTCTTCCTGCATGTTTATAGAGAGCACATCATTTAGATTGGAAATGTCTAATGCCCACTAACCTGGGAAATCAGATGAGAAAAATCCATGCCTAATTATTAAACAACCAGAATCTGATTAGAAATGTGGTATTCTAATTTCCTCAGTCAACACAGGTATCTGCATCTTCCTGTTTATCAAAGTAGCACAGTTAGAGTGCCACCTTAATGTACTCCCTCCTATGCATGGAGAGCAACTTCTCAAGACATTCAAACAGGAAAGAGCAAGTTAAAGGAAGGGTAGACCTTTGGTAGGACCAACTGAGTCTGAAAGGGTCCATTTCATGAGGTGTAGCATCTTGAACTAGTGATAAATTGGAATTTGTGGATTAATTTGGGTCATCTTTCCATAGGAAGTTTATGACCTTGTTTGGAAAACTGGGTTCTACTTGGAGAAATTTGTAGGCAGTAATGCAGAGGTTGAGTTCTAGTTCAGTGGGGGAATAAAGACTGAAAGAGAAGTAGTAGAGGAATGATTACTTTTTTTTTTTTTTTTTTTTTAATTTATTTTCAAACTTTTAAGTTACTTGTCATATAGAAAACTGGAAAACACAAGAAGCAAAGAACATAAAATTCATCCAGAATCACAAGCAGTTTACAGTTTGACATATCCTTCAAGATCCTGTGTATACTCACAACTGAGCATACATTTTTCTGTGGTAAAGTCCATACAGAATGTATGATGCTTTTTCACACATCATGAATATTTACCTATTCAAAGCCCCAAAGCCATGAGTATTGTGATAACCAATTATACAGGACACCAACTCAGATCAGTGGGGAAAAAAGTTTTCCTGCCTTTCTTGGGGACAAAAACTTGATAAGAGACAAAAATGGCAACAGGCCTCTATAGATACAGGCAGAATTACAAATACTGCATTCCTTTAATGCTCAATTTAAAATGAGTGATAAAGCAATAGAGTACAATAAGTATAATGCTTCTAAGAGAATTCATTGTCAGCATTATATTGGATTATTAGCATGAACGTATGTTTCCACTGAATTATTTAACTATTTTCTTATGGTATAGCCCAGAGATGTGCATACACATCAGTGGTTAGCATCAAAATGGAAATATGAACACATCTGCATCCATCTCTCCCCCTGCACCTCCTTCTGCCCCTTTGCAGCCAATTTAATGAACAAGTTCTGTTGCATACCGCTCAGAGGTGGCTTAACAATTCCATGTCAAAGATGCTTCTTTTCTATTAATTTAAGATAGTTTTAGGAGTGCCATGTCATACAGTCATACATGGCATTGTTACTCACTTTTGCCTTTTTTCATGTTACTATTGGACGTGGGAGATTATTCCATGAGTGATTGCCTTTCAGTATGTTGTATCTCTCTAGAGGCTGGCAGCTTGATAGCTTTCATTAAGTTAGTCCAGCACCTTATATGTGCAGAGGTTAACAGCTTGGGTTTTGGAAAGTCCTAAATTCAAGTCCTGGCTTCATCAGTTATCAGCTGTAAGACTTTGGGCATGTTCTTTAACCTGGCTGAGCTTCAATTTCCTCATCTGTAAGATGATGATAATGATTGATTAAACGAGCTAATTCATGTAAAGAGCAATGAGTGGCATGTTGTTAAGTTCTTATATATTGTTTTTTTTTTGTTTTGTTTTTAAACAATTTATTGAAATATATCATACATGAACATACATAAACTGTAAGTGTTCAGTAAACATTGTGAACTTACAAAACAAACATGCATAACATACAGAGCTCCCACACATCACCCCCCTACACAAACACCCTGCATTGTTGTGAAACGCTTGTTAACGAATCATGAAAGAGCATCTTCAAAGTATTACTACCAAACTATAGTCCGTGTCCTCCCCTATACATTTTTTTTAAAGATTTATTTATTTACTTACTTTTATCCATTTTTTACCTCCCCACCCCCATTTTTGCTGTTTCTTTGATCATTCGCTGGGTGACTGTCCGTTTCCTGTCCTCTCTTCTCATCATTCTCTTCCTGTCTTTACTGGGATTCGATCCTCGGAACCTCTGATGTGGAAGAGAGATGTCCTGCTGCCTGTGCCTGGTTTTTCAGTGCGTCTTGTCTTGGGTCTCCCTTGAAGTTCTTATATATTGTTGATGATAGTTGTTGGTTACATTTTGTTGTTGTTATAATGATCTTCGGGGCTTGTTAGACTTATTTTGTCATTTTTCACTGAAATGTCTAACCAAAGTGAACAGTAAGGCTTGACAGTTCACAAATTAGCAACCCATTGTCTAAATGCATACTTGTTTGACCTAAGGAGTTTTATTTAATAATAAACTTTCAAACCCAAAACAATATCATGAACTCAGTATATTCATCACTCATATTCAACATTTATCAAGATTTTTCCACATGTTTCATCTTCTTTTTTTTTTTTTTTCCCTTTTTTTCCCCCTTGGTTGAAGTGTTTTAAAGCATATCCTAGATAGATATCAAGTCACTGCATCCCTACATTCTTTTTCTGTACATATCCTTTAAAAAATAAAGGACATTTTCTTACATACCACAATGTTATCACCATACCTTTCCTTGGTGTCATCTAGTATGTGATCCATAACTTCATTTCCCAGATCTAACAAATGTCTTCTTACAGTTGGTTTGTTCAAATCAAGATCTACATGTGATGTTTGATTGTTTCATCTCCTAAGTCTCTCTCTCTTTTTTTTTTTTTTGAGGTATCAGGGCCGGGAATTAAACCTGGGATTTCATATGTGGAAAGCTGGTGCTCAACCACTGAGCCACACTGGCTCCCCTGAGTTGGTTTTCTCATTTGTTTTGCTTGTTTGTTTTTTTTTTTGTTCTTAGGAGGCACCGGGAACTGAACCTGGGACCTCCCACGTGGGAAGTTGCTCAACAGCTTGAGCCACATCTGCTCCCCTCTTAAGTCTCTTTTTTTTTTTTTTTAACCGGGAGGTCCCGGGTATCGAACCCGGGTCCCTCCATATGGGAGACGGACGCCCAACCAGTTGAGCCACATCCGTCCCCCTTAAGTCTCTTTTAAATCTAGAACAGTCTTGCCTTTCCTTTTAAAAATTTTCTTCATACCATTAACTTACAGAAGTTGGGTCAGTTGTTCCATAGAATTCTCACATACTGGATGTCTGCTTCCTTGTGGTGTCATTTAACTTGTCCCTCTTTTCTCCCATATTCCTGTAAATGAAAATTAGCTCTAGAAGCTTGGTGGAATTCAGGTTCAACTTTTTTTTTTTGACAATAGTTCTTCATTTTGCATGGTAATCAGGTGTCTTTTATAGATGCTAAGATTAATCAGAGGGTTTGGGTGGTACAAATAGTGGAGTTTTGTTTGTTTTGCTTTCAAATTTCAATCAGTTGCCAGATCATTCACAAAAAAATGAAGATTTTTCAGTAATCTGTTGGAGCCAAGTAGCTGCTATCCCGTTTTAATGGAGCTTGTATTCTCTAGTTTGCCACTACCTCTTATACCTCTGCAGTACTCACACATTACTCACTTGTATTATCTCCCTCATTTGTGTAGACATTGATTAGTGAGCCCTGCTTTGTTTATTTTTTTAAAGATTTATTTTATTTATTCCCCCTCCCTTGTTTTTGTACTTGCTGTCTGTTCTCTGTGACCATTCACTGTGTGCTTTCTGTGTCTGCTTGTCTTCTCTTCTTGTCTTCTCTTTAGGAGGCACCTAGAATCGATCCTGGGATATCTGATGTGGGAGAGAGGTACTCAGTCGCTTGAGCTACCTCAGCTCCCTGGTTTGTTGTGTTTCTCATTGTCTCTCCTCTTTGTCCCTTTTTGTTGCGCCAGCTCTCCACACAGGCCAGCTCGCTTTCACCAGGAGGCCCCCAGGAAACGAACCTGGGACCTCCCATGTGGTAGACGGGAGCCCAGTCGTTTGAGCTGCATCCGCTCCCCATTGAGCCACATCCACTTCCCAGCCCTGCTTTAAAAGTACCACCAAATGGGAAGCGGCTGTGGCTCAATCAGTAGGGCTCCCGTTTACCATATGGGAGGCCCCGGGTTCAGTTCCCGGGGCCTCCTGGTGAAGGCAAGCCCGCCCGCACGGTGTGGTTAGCTGACCCAGCGAGCACAAGCAGCAAGGGGGGGATAAATGAATAAATAAATAAATAAAATCTTTAAAAAAAAAAAAAAAAAAAAAAAGTACCACCAAAGTGGGTTAATACAATCCAGGTTTTTGAGAAGTGTTTTAAGGTGTTTCTCAGTGATTCTGTTTAACATTGGTAGGTCCTCCAAACAGGCCTAACTTTGGGCACAGGGAAATGTCTTATCAATGGGCTATAGGTGTTCTACTGGGATTCACATGAAGTTGTTGGTAGTGACCCAGAAACTAGTTAGCAGTATATGCTACCAAGCTGTCTCACTTTCTGAGACAAATAAAATTTTTTCCAAATAGAATTTTTCCAAATAAAATTTGTATCACTGGGTATTGAGACCTACCTTCAGAGCTCTGGAATAGCTTTTGTCAACATCCTGTTAACAGCCAAGCATGTGAACTAAAAATCTTCATATTGTGTTCTAGTAAAGTCTGAATGCCACCCACCAAACCAATTGGTTAGAAAGAAACTTTTCTTGTCTCATGTAATATTTCCTTTCCCCAGGTTTTGTGTTTTTTTTTTTTTTTTTAAGATTTATTTTGTTTATTTGTTTCTCACCCCCACCCCCACCCCACCCCCGCCTTCTTGTTGGGTTTTTTTTAACTTTATTTTGTACATTTAATAATTGAAAACATAAACAATTAAAAACTAAAAAGTAAACACAGATGAATAAATATATACATTTCTCAATTAAATGTAATGGATACATGTAAATTTTTTTTTTGTTTGTTTTTTTAATCAAACAATATATTACACAATATATTTGGTTCATAGTAATGCATTCATACAGTATTTGTCCTTTTGTGTCTGGCTTGCTTCACTCAACACTCGCTGTCTGCTCTTCTGATCTGCTTGTCTTCTCTTTAGGCAGCACCAGGAACCAATCCTGGGACCTTCCAGAGTGGGAGAGAGACACTCAATCTCTTGTGCCACCTCGGCTCCCTGGTCTGCTGTGTCTCTTATTGTCTCTCCTCTGTGTCTCTTTTGGTTGCGTCATCTTGTTGCACCAGCTCTCTGTGCAGGCCAGCACTCTGCATGGGCCAGCTCTCCGCTCAGGCCAGCTTACTGCACAGGCCAGCTTGCCCTTCACCAGGAGGCCCCGGGGACCAAACCCAGGACCTCCCATGTGGGAGGCGAGTGCCCAACCACTTGAGCCACTTCGGCTTCCTGCTGGTTGCAGCGTCTGCTCATCTTCTTTACAAGGCACCGGGAACCAAACCTGGGACCTCCCATATGGGAAGCGGGTACCCAGCTGCTTCAGCTATATCCATTTCCTCCCCAGGTTTTTTTTTTTTTATTTCCCCCAGGTTTTTTAATTGTTACCTGAGATCTCTGGCAGAATAAGAAACTTGTTTCCCTACGGTTGAATCATAGTTTCTGCCTAGAATTTTCTATGTTGCCCCTGCCTAAATGCATCCATGTTTCCATAGTTGTTTTTTCCTTAGGGGCTCTATTATCATTTGAGAATGATGGATTTCTCTCTGATACTGAATATGTGGCCATACAAAGTATATAAGTATATATTTTTATTGTATTTAATCAAGAGACCATCAAAGTAAACATGCCCCAGTAAAGGAATACACCTTCATTGTGGGAAAACCAGGTCAGGTGGCCTGTAGCAAAGAGCTTTCACATGCTCAGTTTGTTATATTTGCTTGGGGGCTTTTTTTTTTCTTAAGTGCATTTTGCAGGTGGTATTTTTATTCAGACCCATCATTTGTCTTGATTTTTCAGTGCCCCTTACCTAGCTTGTACACCCGAGCTGCTGCTGCTGCCACTGCCACCACTGTGCTGCAGAAAGCTGCTGAGTGGGTGGTACACATTGAATGCCTCTACCCTTGCCCTTCTCTCATCTTAGCATGAGCACAGCCATAGGTCAGAGCATGGTTTTACAAGGCCTGCTTCCTTAGGCAAGACAGCTTGCCTTGTTACAGTGAGTACCAATTCCTAGAGTTGTATAGGGAGCCTTTAGGTTAGAAATTCCAGAGCTAGACCCATTATGAAACTTAGAATAAGCTTTTTGTCTGATTTTTCTCTGGAGAGGGTAGGCATTGATTTACTCTACAATGATTGAGAAGACTTGAGTGTCCATGCTAGTAGGTAAATACTTCATCTGTGGTAACCTGATTATTTCATCATTCCATAGTTATATCATCACAGATAAAACAATTCCTTATCTGTAACATGGACACCATGGCAGCTTTTCGGGGTTGCTGTGGGGATTATATTAACTTGATGTCATTTATTTACCCCTTTATATTTGTAAAGTAATTTCCAGTGTGTACCTCATGTCATACTCTTTCACCCTGGAAGCGATTTGAAAGTATTCTTCTGTAAACTGAGATTTGGCAATATGTGATGACAGTTCCTGAAAACCTCTTCCTATACGAAGGGGCTCCAGATTGTCTCTCTTTTCCTTAGGTCATAAGAAACTGATGAGATTACTCATCAGAGAAGGTTGGGACCAGGACTGGGTTTTTCAGATATTGATAATGTGAAGTGTGCTTGTGAGGCGCACCCCTAATAGGCAAGGACGGACACTGCTTGCCTGGATCACTGCTGGACCCAGGGCTGATGTCTTTGTCTCTTTGTGGTTGGCAATGAGTGGAAGTTTCTCAAAGAACATTAGCCCCTACCTCCAAAGCCCTACGTTCCCAGTGACCTCGGTCACCAAACCAAACCACTTCAGGGCTTTATTTTTATCCTAGCCGTTTCGTTTCAAGATAGAAGGTTGGTTTCTTTCCTCTAAGAGAGCAGAGTTCTCTGGGGGAGAAACAGAATGCCAGGGTGCAGTTGAGGCTGGTTAAACACCAAAACCACACTCTTCATCTTTCTGGGTTTGAGACGTGACATAAGCCCTGCTGCAAACACCAGCTTCCACACTGTGAAGAGTCAGATACTCACTTTATTTTCGTTGTTGTTGTTTTGTATTTTTAGACAAGTGAAATGTTGGAGGAAGAAAAGGTGTACCTTCCTATTCTATAACCAGAAATCTAATTTTAAGAATGGATACTTTCTTAAAATCCAGTCTTTCCCAGCTTAAGGGTTTTTTTTTTTTTTTTGGTTTGTTTGTTTTTTAATCTTCCACAAGGGTGTTGCTGAGAACTCTCACAATTCACCATGTCTCAGGAAACCGGATTACCAACATATCCTGTTCGCGTGCATGTGTGTATTCTGTGTTACCCACAGGCCACTTTCCACCCCACGTGACCTTTGGTTACCATCCGGAAAGTCAGGACTCAAATACCAGTCAGAATTTCCAGGCTTTGGTTTGGTTTAGACATTTTAGAAAATGTTAACAGTAATTTTAAAAAGATTTTTTGAGTGGTACTTTTTGAATAGGAAGTAATAGATCCTGAAGAGAGGGGTAAAAAGCATTTGCCTATGCTCTTTCCAGTAACATGTTTGAAAATAAAAATTTGGAAGAAAACTTGAAGCAATTCAAATGCACAAGGGAAAGGAGATGAGAGAACTATTTGATTGATTAGAAATCACACATGTGCCCCAATTCTTAGGTTTTAATGCTAAATTGTGAAGCCCTTATTTCATTCTTAAAAATCATAGTGTCCATCATTGGAATTGTATATAACACAATCACATTTTATTTATTTATTTTTTTAATAAAGATTTTATTTTTATTTATTTATTTATTCCCCCCTTGCTGCTTATGCTTGCTGTGTCCATTTGCTTTTGGCGTTTTTCTGGGTCTGCTTGTCTCCCTTTGTTGAGTCATCTTGCTGCATCAGCACACTGCGCTGTGCGGGCCGGCTTGCCTTCACCAGGAGGCCCCGGGAATTGAACCCGGGGCCTCCCATATGGTAAAAAGGAGCCCAACCAATTGAGCCACAGCCGCTTCCCCACATTTCATTTTAATTAACATCTCCCTGTTAATATATACAGACCGTAATGAGTCAGTTAATGTTCCGTAACAGGGGTGGGCAAACTACTGCCAGTGACCTGTGAGCTAAGAATGGTTTTTATATTTTTAAAGGTTGTTTAAAAAAGAACATGTGACAGACTTATGTGGCCTGCAAAGCCTAAACTATTTACTATCTTACTTTATACAGAAAAAGTTTGCCCACTGCTGCTCTAGAACCTGGGAGGGGTGAAAATGCTTCATTTAAGACAGTGGTTAATGAGAGTGGTATCACCTTTTTGGGCCCACAGTTCTTAATTATGTCATTGCAAAATGTTGAGTATTCCTGGCCCCACCCACTAGATGCCAGTAGTGGCCCACACACATTTCCAAACACTTCCTGGGAGGGGCAGTACTATTCTTTTTGAGAACCACTGATTTAGAAGCTTTATGAGGTCAAAAACACCTTGTTACAGTTACCCTCTTCATTTCCTCTCAGTCAGAGAAACAGAGTTGGGATTTAGATCCTCATGGCATAGGGATGGACAATAGAGAAAATTTGGGTAGCTAGTTGGTTGGGAGAGTTTTCAGTAGGGCGGAATAAAAAGTTTTTAAGGCGGCTATTTAATGAGTTTGTTCTTTTGTCGCGTGTTCACCCATTTCGAGAATTTTTGGGATTGATTTATGAAAGGTTTTGTTTCAAAGTTGTCCATACTTTGAATAGCATATTCCTTTCTATGTGAGAGGAAGAATGGTCTTCTTTGGCTTAATGTCCAGATGATTTTGAGATCTGTGGGAATCTGTATGGTGTACTTGAGAGACTTGTTCAAAGCCAATGTAAAGACATAGTTTTGGCAACTTATGAATAACCTGATATCCAGACTTAAGCCAAAACTCTGGGGTTAGAGAATTTTCCAGCCTGGGAGAGTTGATGGAGAAAAGTCCTCCTTTGGCTCCTTACCAAGTTAGACAAGGGAGCAATCAGCTGCTGAGTTACAGCCAACTGGAATGTATATGAGGGTGTACTATAAATCCTCCCTTAGGATCCAGCTCCTAGTCTGTGAAGAGGCTTCCAAATAAAAGTGAGACCTATACATTGGATCCTCATTCAATCTGCAGCTGCTCTATGGAATAGTGAGGTGATGTTACTATGGGAGCAGTTGGCTTCCTATAATAACATACTGCCTGTTGTGTGGGTAACAGACTGCACCGACCTTTTTGTTTTCCCCATGTTGCCTCTGTCACCGATTTCCTATATTGGTTTTGTTTCTGACAGTACTCTTGGGGAGATGTATCTGTAGTTCTATCATTCTGTAATCCCTCTCTGCACTTAAAGGATCCAGAACTTTGTCTGTCTACCCTGTTTTCATTGTCTTGGATGTGATGTGTTTGGGCTAAGAAAGAGAATATGAAATAGTTATTTTTTTGGCTTGTGATTTTCCCCAATCTGCAGATTGTTTGTTTGGCTCCAGGGGGAATCTCCGGGCTTTTCCCCTCTTGGAAGCCTTTCACTTTACTCATAAATATTTAGTTTAATCTCACAGGTATTAGTCTATGGACTCTGTAGACTGGAGGAACTTAAAATACTATCTAGATCTCTGTCTTTGTGATGCCTGCATCCTTGTAAAATGTGTTTACCACACTTTTTTTTTTTTATTGCTTCAGTGGTTTTTGAGTTGTTTGTCTTCCATCTATCCACTAATCCAAAATTTATTGAGCATGTAGTGTGGGAATTGCTAGGCATCTTGCCTACTGTTGTTCTTTACATGTCATTCACATGTCTAGAACTATCAGAGAGCTGTGTGCATAGGTGACATGTTGATCACCAGTAGTATTGCTTTTGCTGAATTGTACTTTGGTGTATGGTTATCAACCTAAATTGAGTCTTAAAATGTCTTAATACAAGAGGCTATTTGTATTACACAGTGTCATCTTTATGGAAACCCATGGAAGAATTTTAGTAGTAGGAATAGTCTTACTGTGTGCCCCCCGCAATCTCATGCACTTTTATAAATTTGTTATTCGAAATAATTCTCCCTGTATTTTAACTGTTCTAGAAGCTACAGACAAACTTTAATAAATGTAAAGGATTTATTGGCATGCATTTCGTGTTGTGACCTCTTACATTTTTATCTTTACTTTCTCTTTGGTGCCTCTTTCTTGTTTTTAATTTATCTTGTAGTACAGTATACATCTTTGTACATTGCCTTAAGTAACTGATTTCACAGTTTTATGTAAGTATTTCCCTATCCCCAGTTAGGTAATTTCCGTAAATATTTAATGAGATCTTTATATGATAATCACTATTCTAGGCACTACACATGCAAAAATAAATGATTTTGGTCTTTGCCTCAAAGGTACTCACCGTCTAGTAGAAAAAAATTGATATGTAAATAAGTACTTGAAATAAAGTGTTGGAAGTGTAATAATGGAAATATATACACTTTACAGAGGTAGTACAGAGGAGAAAGAGATTAACTTAGGTTCAACAGGGAAAACGCCCTAGAAAGGTGAACTGTGTCCTTAATTTTGAAAGATGAAAGAAGTTCTTTGGGTAGATGTGGGCAGCAGACTTTTCTGGCTGAAGGAACAAGCATAAAAACATGGTGTGTTTAGGAAACTGCCAGGAGTGGTTGCTTCTGAGATTCCTAGCCAAAGAGTCTGTCATCTTAGACCATAGTACAGATGTCCATATTGATGCTGTCTAATCAGTTAGTTTTGGACTAATATCCATCATAAGGTAGATACTTCTGGACTTTTGATTTGGCTGAAGCTTAGTAGTGAGTCCTTAAAATATTTCTTCTCTGCTTTATTTTGTGCATTAGCAAAGGTTGACTCACCCTAAAGTCATGCATTCCATCATTCTGGGAAGCTTTCTGAGCCAAGCCCAGTTTTGCTTAGGAATAAGTTATGCTCTGTGTTGTAACCATTGGCAGTAAGTACTATTTTTTGCCATTTATGCACACAGTGGGATTGCAGCTACTGAAATATACTGGAAAGAGGAATTGAGATAAAACCTTCCGTGGACTTGCGTTTTTGGGGGTTGTTTTGATCTTGGTAAAGATGCTAAGCATTATTGTATCGAATGAGATTTTGAGCTGACTTGTGCCAGAGATTTCTGAGATGCTAAGTCCTGTTTTGTAGAGCAAACTGTGTTAAGTCAATTGACATTCTCTCTGGGGAGTTTCTTTGGCAAGCTTTCTTTTAGACTTCTAGACATACCTGTAAAACAGTATGGCTTTTCAAATACTTACAAGTGACATTTGTCAAAAGGTTGAATAAGGCACTAATAGATGCCTGCATGCCCCTGAGAAGCTGTCATTAGTGGTTAGCAGACAAGGAGTTAGATCTTTTGGATTATTTTTGAGTTTCCTTTCACTTCCATAAAAAAATTTCTTATGCTTTTTCCTTGCATCTGCATCTATACAATGGTGATGTAGATACACTATCTACAGATCTAATACATAACTCCAGTGTAGCTTTCTGCACCTGCATGGAGCCCCAAACCTCTTTCACAGTTGGCTTTGTTTTTACCACCTCAGAGTTAGAGTCTTGGTGGGGCGTATGAGATAAAGAGTGTTGGCTATGGAACCAAGTTTTTTTTTGTGGAACAGCAGAAAAGGTGGTGGTAATTTTAAAAACTTTTAAATATAGGACACTGTATGTACAGAAAAGTGTACATATCAAAGTTGTACAGGTTGATTAATTGTTATAAATTAAGCATACTTGTGTAATTAAAGAGTGGTTTTTTACTTTTATCACTTTCATTCTTTTATTCCCTTTTAACTCTAAGCTCAAGTTTTTCCTGTACATTTCATAGTGACAGTAACAGTCACTGTAAATAAATTAGGCAGAGGTAATGCTCATTTTCCCCAGATTTCTATTGTATTTATTAAGGGATGGTTTTCACTGTTGAGAGAGAAGAATGAAGGAAAAATTTAGAAGAAAAAGAATTGGATCAAAGATAAGATATTCAAAGGTGTTTTCTTTGTCTTTTGAACTAGATAATTTGGGTCTGGGAAGCAGCACAGGTGGGAGTCCCTACCAAAAGTATTGTGGTTTTCTGCCTTAATTCTGAACTCTCTGGTTGTTGGGGACAAAAGTGACAGCATGGCCTTCCCCCTCCTGGAGATGCTTAGGTCCAGCTTGGATATGGTATCCCAGAAGTTCTGCATTGCCATGTTTATAACTTTGTCGTCGGCATTAAGGTAAGTGCCAGGCTGTATGTACCAGGTCATGTTCTTGTTTTTGTATAACCCATTTTTATTCTAACAGTTTTCTTTTCTTTCTCCTGCTAACTGCCAGTGAGGTAGAGTTGCCTCTGTTGATAAAGAACAGATACAGAAGTTCACATCCAAACCTGAATAACCATTTTTAACTTGAAACACTTTTCTTAGGGGTTGATGCACCAGAATCCTTCCCTTATTTGGTGCCTTGCTTAAATCTGAAGCTCACATGAGGTTGCCAGAGCTCCCTGTGTGCTGGTTATTTGCTTTTTGGTGCCCATCACACAGTGGTTTGTGAAATCTTCTCTGTGACCACATCTGTTTTAAAATGAAGCGTCATTCTTCTTTGGGTTTTAGATCAGTTCTTGCTCCTCCCTTTCCTGAGAGATTAAGGGGTTTTCCTGTACTGTGGTAGGTGAGTAGACAAAAGGGTATGTTTTCAGATATTTTTTTCTGGACTCTGCACAGTCCCTTGATGGTAGTGTGTGGGTGCAAATATGTTCTTTGACTCTTGCAGAACTCTTTCCTTATTAATCAGGCAGATTCTGATGTATCTAGAAAATTGTTAGGGCTTTTATTCGTTTTATTGTTGCTTTTGCTTTATTGCCATGGAAAGCAAGCTGGTGTGATTCACTTTTCTCACTTTTATCTTTTTCTCTCGTCTTGTTGGCATTAACTTGGGGTACAGTTGCTGAGTGTTTCCACCACCCTGTGTCCACACTATATTATTTGGGTGTACTCTTTGCACTGAAAGTATCCATTTCCCTTAATCTGCAAGACTTCTTGATTGCTTTGGCCTGGTGGCCTCTCAGTGAATGGTAGTTGGAACCACGGGTGGGTTTTTGTTTGGGGTTGCTTTAGCTTTTGGTCTTTATAAACAGCTCCAGTGTCTTTCTTTCTTGGTTCTGCTGAAAAGGTTGCCTTTTTTAAAGGTGAAAGATGAAGAGCTCAGACTGTGGAGCCAGACTGCCTGAGTCCAAATTCTTACTTCACCCCTAACTAGCTGTGTGATGACCTTGGGCAAGTTACTTAACCTCTCTGTGCTTAGTTTCCACATCTGTAACATGGAAACAATAATAGTACTGGGAAGCAGATGTGGCTCAATCGATAGGGCTCCCGTTTACCATATGGGCTCGATTCCTGGGACCTCCTGGTGAAAACAAGCCAGCCCGCACGGCGCGGTGAGCTGACGCAGCAGGACGACCCAACAAAGGGAGACAAGCAGACTCAGAAAAACACACAGCAAATGGACACAGCGAGCACAAGCAGCAAGGGGGGATAAATAAATAAATAAAAATCTAAAAATAATAATAATAATAATAATAGTACTTACTTCAGGATTGTGATAAGGTTAAATGGAGTTAATAGACATAAAGTGCTTAGAATAATGCCTTATACATAAAAGGTTCTATAGAAGTTTTGACATTATTATTATTAAGGTGGTTGCGTATGGCACATTTTGTTCAACTGAGAAAACTTGAGCCTTTAATATCTGAGTAGCTTGGGGTACTTACAACTCCCAAAGTATAGAACTAGCTCTGTAAATTCAATTTGTCCATTGTGTAGCTGCCCACAAGCTTCTTTTTTTTTTTTAAGGTTTATTTAAAACAGCCCCCTTGTTGTTTTGTGTTCACTATCTGCTTTCTATGTATTCTTCTGTGTCTGCTTGTCTTCTCTTTAGGAGGCACTGGGAACCGATCCTGGGACCTTCCGGAGTGGGAGAGAGGCGCTCAGTCTCTTGCGCCACCTCAGCTCCCTGGTGTGCCGTATCTCTTATTGTCTCTCCTCTGTGTCTCTTTTTGTTGCATCATCTTGCTGCGCCAGCTCTCCGCATGGGCCACCTCTCCTGCGTGGGCCAGCTCTCTGCTCGGGCCACCTTCCCTTTCACCAGGAGGCCCCAGGAATCAAACCATGGACCTCCTATATGGTAGATGGGAGCCCAGTTGCTTGAGCCACATCCATTTCCCTGCCCACAAGCTTCTGAAAGTAGCAGTTCAATAGTTAAAATCAGGTGTTAGACCACACTGCCTTCTATATGGGTTATATAGCTGGTCTGAACAGTATAATAACTGGTTAGGTTCTTCCAATCCAATCCTTTGCTCCCACTGGCTGAGCCCCATTTGTGCTTCAGAATGTATCTTTTGCTCTTACCATCTGGCAAGTCAGAAATTGCAAAAGTAAGAATATTGTAGTGTTTGGAGGCAACCCTCTCCCATCCATTCATCTGTCCATCCATCCAGCCATCATTTACTGTTAACTACTCTGTCCTGGGATATAGAAATCAATCCTTCACAAAAAGAGGGGGCAGTCTAGATTTGTGCTGACCACTATGGTGGCCACTAAATATATGTGGCTATTTAAATTAAATAAAAGGAAATAAAATAAAAAATTTGGTTTCTCATTCATACTAGCCACCTTTCAGGTGTTAAATAGCCACATGAAGCTAGTGGCTACTGTATTGGACAGAACAGATAAAGAACATTTCCATCATCGTGAAAGGTTTTATTGAACAGATCTGGTCTAAAGACAGATGTGTGTATATAATGAAGATGCACTGATACCCAATATAACAGAGGCATATGAAATATTCTCTGAGCCTGGAGGATAAGGGGTCAGGCTCAGCAGAAGGTAGAGGGCTGGGGGAAGTTTATGCAAGGAAAAGTGGTACTTTGTTTAGCTAAAGGAGTACATGAAAAGCCATTTTAGGCAGAGAGAGCACAGTAGCGAATGTGGTGAATTTAGGGCACCATGAGTAATTCTTCATTGCTGAAGTGTAAGCTGTGTCAGCAAGGGTGGAGGCATGAAGAGCAGCCGAAGACTAGACTGGAAAAGCTATTCATGCACCAGGTATTTATCGGTCACCTACTATGAGCCCACTGTCGGGGATTCTGTGGTGAACAAAATGCGCAAAGTCCTTGCCCCCATGAAGTATAAACAGATACAGATACTCCATAAGGGCAAGTCAGAGCAGTGTTTCTCAAACTTAGTGCACAATAAAATCACCTGGGGAGCTTAGAAAAATCCCGATGCCAAGTCGCATCCCATGCCAATTAAATTAGAATTAGGGGTAGAAGTTAGGCATCAGTATTTTTTAAAGATTCCCAGGCAATTCCATTGTGCTGTGAAGTTTGGAAACCAGTGGGCTAAGTGGTAGTAAGTACAAAGGCCCCACGGTGGGAACATGCTTGTCACATTCAAGAAACAGGAGGAGGCAGGAATGGAGTAAGATTACATAGGCCTTTTGTAGGCCATTGTACAGACTTTGACTTTTCTGCTGATGTTAACTGAGGTTTCTTTTTGCCCACTCACTTGGGCTGGAATGTAACAGATGTAGCTGTCCCTATGCAGGGTCAAAATCCCTAAATCCTGACAGAGCTCTGTTTTCCTTTGAATACCTGTTGGCTAGGTTTTGCCAAATTGTCCTCCAAAAAGAAATGGATTTAAATTCTCATAAACAGTGACAAATGGGCTATTTCCTTCCAACATTAGTACTAGTGCTGCACTGTTGTGTGGGTGCATGTGTGTGGGGGTGAGTTTTTTGTTTCTATTACCTGGATAACCTGTTTAATCACTGCCAAATCTATATGCCTTAATAAATTCTTCACCACTTATTGAATGTGTACTAAATACCAACATGGTAGGCCACTTAAGAATATTACAGAAAGGAAATAAAGTAAGAATATCCAAATTTTCTCTGAAAAATGAAACCAGTGTTTTATTTAGTTTGAGTCTTTTTCCAAAGAGTCATATTGGGTTGTGGGCCACTACTGTCCTCTGTAAATTTAGTTACTTGGAACTAGAACCATGGGGACTTGGGGGCAGGGCTTATGATTGTCTGGGTGTGGAATGATTGTTTCCTTCATCTGTCTTTTCTCTGTCTCCATTGCCATGAGATGATTGCAATAGCCACCTTTTTTTTTTTTTTTTTTAAGATTTATTTTATTTATTTATTTATACCCCCCCTTCATTGTTTTGCGCTCGCTGTGTCTGTTCATGGTGTGCTTTCTGCATCTGCTCTTCTTCCTTTTTTTAGGAGGCACCAGGAACCAAACCCAGGCTCTTCCCTGTGGGAGGGAGGTGCCTAATCACTTGAGCCACAGCTGCTCCTTACATGATGTGTATCTCATTGTGTGTCTACATTGTTTCTCCTTGTTGCATCATCTGGTTATGTCAGCTCCCCACACCAGCCTTTTAGGTCAGCTCCTTGGGTTAGCTCTCTCTCTCTTGCTCGTCCTCCTTAGGAGGCACTAGGAACTGAACCGAGGACCTCCCATGTGGTAGGTGGGAGCCCAACTGCCTGAGGCACATCCTCTTCCCACAATAGCCTCGTAATTGTTCTCCTGGCTTTCTCCATGCACTTCATTTCCCCCACTGCCGAGCCCCCAAAAGGTAAATTTTCTAAATGGTAATCATAAAAGCCTTTTTTCTCAGAGCGGGTGTAGCTCAGTGGCTGAGCACCTGCTTTGCATGTACGAGGTCCTGGGTTCAATCCCCAGTACCTCCTAAAAAAAAAAAAAAAAAACAGGTTTCTCCTATCACTTCCCTGTTTAGAACCCTTCAGTGGTTTTGATTAAGATCAAACTCTTTAACAAGGACCTTATGACTTGACCCTGCCTACTTCTCCAGCCTCCTTCCTATAGAATCAGTCAACTAGCTGTGACAATCTACAGTGATCCACTCTTGAGACCATCATACGTGCTATTCCCTCTGCTTATGAGACACATTAAGATAGGACCTCCTACTCCCTCCAAACTATCTTGATTAATTTACTCAACCTTAAGGTTTCAACTCAAGGGTCTCTTCCTCTAAGGGGATATTTCTGATGCCCTTGCTATATATTTCCACAGCATTCTTTACTTCCCCAGTCATAGTACTTTTTAATTGTTCCTGTTGCCCATAGAGCAGGGCTTATCTTTGCCTTGTTCACTCTTCCTGCACAGTGTTATACATGTAGAAGGTACCCAGTAAGTTTTATTTTTTGAATGAATAAATGAATGCACGGAGTGTGAGAGGAATCTCAATACCCTTCTCACACTCTTGTCTACCCATTCATATATAAGGTGTGTTTGAGTTTGTGTATGTGCCCTTGAAGAACTATTTTCTGGTTGCCCACCTGATCACAGAGTAGAAACTTCAGCCATTTCCTCTTCTCTCTCACTTTTTTTTTTTTTTTTTTTTTTTTTTTTAAGATTTTATTTATTTATTCATTTATCCCCCCCTTGCTGCCCGTGCTCGCTGGGTCAGCCAACCACGCCGCGCGGGCGGGCTTGCCTTCACCAGGAGGCCTCGGGAACCGAACCCGGGGCCTCCCATATGGTAAACGGGAGCCCCACTGATTGAGCCACAGCCGCTTCTCACTTTTGTGCATTGCAGAAAAGGGTGTCGCAGCTCCCCTACTCTTTGAGTAGATGGGCATGACCGTTCCCAGGCAGTGAGAAAGATGAGTCAGAAAGAAGAGTCATTCAAAGTAACCCAGTCAGAGCAACAGTGTTGCCCTTTGGCTGAACTTTCTCTCTCTGAATACCTTGAGATGCTAAACTGGTGGCACTTTGGAGCTGGTTGCTACAGATTGTCAGACCACAGCACAGGTACACATAAATCTTAATCTGGCACTTTCCCTTGATTCAGGGATGTTTTGTGAAATATCCAGGAGCCCTCTGGCCTAAATAAAATTTTTATTGGGCTTGGGTATGTTCTCTTTTCACCGTATGCAAACCTAGAGAGCGCCACTTGTATATCTCTGAATCGTTGGGGCTTTTGAGTTCAAACTTTGGGACATTGGGATGTGGGGTTTTTGTTTGTGTGTTTTCCATCCATTAGGCAGTAACTCCCCATTTTCCTCATTCTCTGGCCCCTGGTAACCTGTAATTTACTTTCTTTATATTTGGTTTTTATTGTGCTATCATAGAATGGGATGGTGCTTGCTCAGAAGCTAGCAAGAAAGGTTAGATTTATTTGGAATCATACATTTGTGGGCTTTTAGCATTGAAAGGAACACTATGGATTGGTGATTTTCCTGGGGTGGTGGAAGGTGTGTGGATATTAATATTCTGAGGGGTTCTTTTAAACCACATTGTCTTTAAGTCTGAGAATCATTGCTGTTTTCAAAACATGGGTGTGGTAACCCTCAAGTATTTTGCTGGTAGAAAAATGTTTGACACACCAGTGTTATAGATGATCTAGCCCAGGGATAAGCAAACTTTATGTAAAGGGCCAGATAGTAAATATTTTAGACTTTTGGACCTTACAGTCTCTGCTGCAGCACCTCAACTCTGCCATTGTGGTAGAGAGCAGCCATGGACACCAAAATTTAAATTTTAAAATTTCACATGCTATAAAATAGTCTTGTTTTGACTTTTTCCTCAATCATTAAAAAATGTAATGATTTTTTAATTACATTTAATTTAATTAATCCCTAGCTCATGGGCCATACGCAAACAGGTGACAGGCTAGATTTGACCTGTGGACCATTGTTTGCCAATACCTGATCCAACCCCAGTGGTTGGTTCCCACATCTAGCTGTCTTTCAGAATTATCCAGAGACCTTTTAAAAATGCTGATTCCCAGTCCTCCTGCCCAAATCTACCTCTCCCCCTAGAGATTCTGGGGAATCTATATTTTTTACAAAAGCTCCTCAGGTGATATACCACACACTCAGAGTTATGGAATCACTGATTCTGATCTCACTCAACATTCTTTTTATAGTTGAAGAAACCGCCTTAGAAAGTTGATGTACTTTCCTGTAGTGATATAGCAAATAAATAGCCAAACAAAAATTGGACCCAGGTCTTCTACTCTAAGACCAGTGGTCTTTGTTCATGCCATCCTGTCCAATTCCCTTCCCCCAATAAACAAACAATCAACAGATACTCACAAAATACAAAATACTCACAAATTCTTTACATCAGGAAGCTTTCATCTCCCTGGTATTGATTTCCTTTCTAAGAGTCAGCCGGGTGGTACTCTGAGCTGAGCTGTCCCTTTGCTTGCTGGCTAGGTTTTCTGGGGCTGACTGCTGATTTGACACTTTGCCCATTTTCCCTCCGGTCTGCTGGTTTTAAGTAGGAGAGATAATGAAGTAATAGCAAGTGAATTGCTTTAATATAAGACTTTGTTGAAGCAGCACTAAACTGTAGTGTGAGGGTGAGAGCTGTTGTTTCAAGGGATGCCTTAGTTGAAAGAGGTGATTTAAAAAGGCATGTTTTACACTTAAGTTTACATGGCTCAGTTCCAGCCGTCTAAATGGGACATCTCTACATGGAACGTGATTATAGCCAATTCAACAGTCATCCTGCCCAGAACAGTTCAGGGGTGGAGAAACCTAAAGGTGACCAGTGATCTCTGTCCCTGATCTACCTCACCTCAGTGTGGCTTTTTGGTCTAAAAAAGGAATTTGAGGATTGGTTTTTATTTACTCTGTCTTCCTCCAGGCACTTGGGTCATGCTATTGGCTTGTCTGTACTTCTTTATACCTAGAAAGAGGAATGCTGAATGTACTAATTAACTTTTATCTTGAATAAATGATTATTACATTATTGATAGGTGTATTAGTCAGCCAAAGGGGTGCTGATGCAAAATACCAGAAATCTGTTGACTTTCATAAAGGGTATTTATTTGGGGTAGAAGCTTACAGTTACTAGGCCATAAAACATAAGTTACTTCCCTCTCCAAAGTCTTTTGCCACATGTTGGAGCAAGATGGCTGCCAACGTCTGCCAAGGGTTCAGGCTTCCTGGGTTCCTCTCTTCCCAGGACATGCCTCTCTCCGAGTTCGTCTTTCTCCCCAGGGCCTCTGCCGTGTCCAGCCTCCTCTCTGTTCCTCTGTGTGCTTACTTCCTGGTCTTCAGCATTAAAACTTTAACCTCTCTTCTCTGCGGTGCAGTTTCTCTATGAGTCCCCATCCACCAAGTGGGGATGCAAGGTCCAACTGGCGTGGCCCAATCAAAGCCTTAATCATTATTTAAAAAGTGAAACCTCTGAATCCAGTATAATCTAAGATGCCCAGGGAAGCGGCTGTGGCTCAATCAGTAGGGCTCCCGTTTACCATATGGGAGGCCCTGGGTTTGGTTCCCGGGGCCTCCTGGTGAAGGCAAGCCCGCCCGCACGGCGTGGTTAGCTGACCCAGCGAGCACAAGCAGCAAGGGGGGGGATAAATGAATAAATAAATAAAATCTTAAAAAAAAAAAAAAAAAATAATAATAATAATAATATGCCCAGAGGGACAGACCAGTTTACAAACATAATCCAATATCTATTTTTGGAATTCATAAAGAATATCAAACTGCCACATAGTTTCCACATTTTGCTGCATTGTCTCGTATCTTGGAGGATAGAGCACCCTCCTTTTAAAGCACAACAAAGTTTTGTTTTCTTTTTATTTTTTATTTTTTATTTTATTTTATTTTTTTTTTAAGATTTTATTTATTTATTCATTTATCCCCCCCTTGCTGCTTGTGCTCGCTGGGTCAGCTAACCACGCCATGCGGGCGGGCTTGCCTTCACCAGGAGGCCCCAGGAACCGAACCTGGGGCCTCCCATATGGTAAACGGGAGCCCTACTGATTGAGCCACAGCCGCTTCCCTGTTTTCTTTTTAAATACTTAGAATATAAAAATAGAGATATTTCAGGCAGATAAATTAGAGAATGATAATTTACGCTTCCTCCATCACTTTAAAATTGCACCTCAGGATTTCTTCTAATACTGAGTAAATGATTCATTTAATGGCTCTTGAGTTTTCTACACCATTTAGAAGGCCTACAGCAGGAACAAGTTTTTTTTTTTTTTACTGGATACATATAACATTTTTTTTTTTAATCATACAATATGTTACACAATATATTTGGTTCATAGTAATGGAATCATACAGTATTTGTCCTTTTGTGTCTGGCTTGCTTTGAGGAACAACTATTTAGGAATTGGAAATTGGGCATATTTCAGAACCCCCTCCTCTTGTGTTGTATTGCTGCCTCTGAGAAATTTCTCTCTCCTTCCTTGCTCTCCATTTCACAATGCACTTAGACACAATTTTGAATGATAATTTTCAGGGCTTGCATAAAGCAGTTATTCCTCAAAATGCTTTAGTTTGTATTATTTCATTTTATTCTTTCAGCACTGAGTTAGATAGTATCATTGGTGAAAATTCCATTTTACAGTTGAGGAACGACCCAAAACATTTTAGTGACTTGCTCATAATTCCACAGTTAGTGGCAAAATTGACTTTATTGTGTGTCCGGAGACCTACCCTTCAGATTAAAAAGAGACAATTAAAGAGGCAATTAGTGTCTGTTTGGGTCATTGTTTTTGGATGGTAAAAAGAGCTCAGGAGTCCAAAGTGAATTGATTTTGGACTTAAATTTAACGGAAGAGCCAGAAACCCTTTCAGGATTCCAAACTGTTTCCGGTGAACAGTATGTAAATGTGCAAGGGAGATCTGGAGGCAGATAGTCTCACAATTTGAGGAGTAGTATTTCTTCACCTGAACTAGACTATCTGGGTGTATTGTTAAGGATCAAAAAGTTGCAGATTTAAATGAGAATCAATCCATGGTGATGTGTTGGAGAAGGGAGAAGCGGAGACTAAGGCTTTCCTACTCTGGACTTGGTATCAGATGAAGAGCTCTCAAAAGTTTCTGCCTCAGTGCTGGCTGACTTAATATTGTCAGGTGTGAATGTTGCTTAGGCTCCATTTGATCGTCAACACTTAACAAATCCCTCCCTCTCTATATAACATACTTTCCTTTTAGGATGCATCTACATTTTTAGCTCTGTTCCTAATTGAAGCATTGTTTTTTGTTTTTTTTTTTTTAAAGATTTTATTTATTTATTCATTTATCCCCCCCTTGCTGCCTGTGCTTGCTGGGTCAGCCAACCACACCGCGCGGGCGGGCCTGCCCCCACCAGGAGGCCCCAGGAACCGAACCTGGGGCCTCCCATATGGCAAACGGGAGCCCCACTGATTGAGCCACAGCCGCTTCCCAATGAAG
The DNA here is from genome assembly GCA_026826555.1 of Tolypeutes matacus. Taxonomy (NCBI): domain Eukaryota; kingdom Metazoa; phylum Chordata; class Mammalia; order Cingulata; family Chlamyphoridae; genus Tolypeutes; species Tolypeutes matacus. Next base: position 3,278,521 of record JAKSZT010054053.1, on the reverse strand, counting down.
CAATGTTTTTGACAGTCAAGGAAAACCATGTTTAGGGTGGTTGATACTTTTAGTCTAAAACTAAAAGCAGTGGTTCTCAATAACCAAGATTGGGAAGATTGTGTGTATAGTTTGAAAAAGTTCCTTGAGATCTTTCCCCCTTCCTCTCCTTGAAAAGCAACGCATTGAGTTCCGCTTTCTACTAGATATAGTTAAAATACGGTAGTGGTAAGTGTGAATTCGGGTAATTAAGTAGGTTTCATCTACCATCCTAATGCAGGGATTTTTGGAGAGTGTAGATAGAACCACACTTCAGAAACTTCTTGGGACTCTGTTTTTTACTTCAGGAGGCAGTGTGGATCAAATTGTATGAGTTTCCTCCTCAGTCAGGAGGAAAACTGAAAAGTAAAACTGACCTGCTTTTTAGTTGCTCTTATTCCCTTATCACCCCTTCATTGAATCAGTTCACCAGTCCTCTTCCTGAGATAGATGGTAGTAGAGGGAAAGGAGAACTGTATTTGGTATCATATGACCTGGGTTCAGATTCTAGCTCTACTCTTTACTGGTTTAAGTCTCTTAAATTTCTGAGCTGCCTTGGGTGTTAGGCTTGAATGAGATGGATTAGTATTATTCTCTTCCTACCAAAGTTTTTTTTTTTTCTCTTTCTTTCCTTTTTTTTTTGGAGGTACCAGGGGCTGGGGAATGAACCTGAGACCTTGTATGTGGGAAGCCAGTGCTCAGCCACATCGGCTTCCCTGAGTTGATTTTGTTTGTTTTGCTTGTTGTTTTTTTCAGGAGACACTGGGAACTGAACCCAGGATCTCTCGTGTGGGAGGTGGGCACTCAACTGCTTGAGCCACATCCACTCCCCCAAAGTACTCTTTGTATATAAATATAATCAGCTATAAAGGATTCCTTTTGGTTATGAATGAGTTAACCCATTTATGATTGATAGCTATGGGAAGAGGGGTAACAGTTAAAATAGGAATAAGGAGAGAATATATATTTTAAACTTTTTATTTTGAAATATTTTCATACCTACAGAAAAGTCATAAAAATAATACAAAGAACTCCTGTATATCCTCATTCAGATTCCTGAGTTGTTAGCGTTTTACCACTTGTGTTATCATTCATAGAGAGAATGTTAAACTAACAATTGAGTGCTTATGATATATTAGGCTTGTTTTACATGCTTTATCTCATTTAATCGTTGGCCAACAACACACAACATGCATACTGTTATCTCCATTGTGTAGAAAGAAAAGCTGGGACTTACGGAGGTTAAGATTCATTTCCTGAGATCCCACAGCAGGTGAGTGGCAGAGGCAGAAAAACGCAAGTCTGTTTGATGGGAAAGTCCATGTTTTTCACAACTTTCCTTCACTAGTAGATCTGGAGACCTGCATGTAGCCTAGGCTTTGCCGTTCACAACAGTCTAATTAACCATTGGCAGTTTATTTTGAATTAATTTCTCACCTTTTTCTTTTATGCAGGAATCCAGGATTCCTGGCTCTTACATTCCTCACTGTAGAGACAGGTTGTCTTCAGTAAACTATCCTGAGCTTTTTAACTACATAGATCAATGTTTGATCTAGAATTGCTGATTAAATATAATTTAAGGCAAAATTAAAGACTGAAGCTACTATTTAGAGTTTGCGGTTGAAGTCATTGATGAGGTGAAAATGTACTCCTTTTCCCATATCTAGCTTCTGTATGAAATATGTGGACGTGCCATAGTTTGATTGGTGTTCTGTTTTGCCAGAGTTTTTTTTTTTTTTTTTTTTTTTCATGTTGTTTTTCCTGGGAAAAGTATTCAGGGGTGCTGGACTGTTTGTTTTTTGCCCTCACCACCCTCCTAGGATCCAAATTCTTGACCTCTCTGGCTGGCTACAGGGCCCTGAGCATATTGCTTCTAGCAGACCATGAAAAATGACAAGGTTTGAACTTCAGATTGTCTCCAGTTTCTTTGGAGTTGAATTTTTGTCTTCCCTTCTATTGTGTTGCTCAGAGGGACCTCTCCCCTCAGTTTTGGTAGAAATAGATTTTCAAGAATCTTCAAAAGAAATTTTAATTCATCTCTGTCAGACCTGGAGCAGTTAATGTCTGCTGCTAAGGTTTCTAGTACAGATGCAAGAAAAAGAAGGTCCTCAGGCTTTCTATTTGGTTGTGGCAGCCAAGATTGAATGGGGGAATACAGGAAATTCTAAAAACACAGGGAGGGGGAAATAATCTTTGCAACTCAGAAATAAACTTAAAAACAGCAACAACAACAAAAAAAACTGTACATTGGTGGCTCATAAGCTAATATTGGCTTGCCTAATATTTAAAAAAAAAAAAATTGCATTACCAGTCAACATATAAAAACCAGAGAATTTCACATAAAAATCCAGATTCTAGTTTACAGCTTTTCTTTAAGTCAGGAAAAAAGGAACAAAATCATTAATACTGGGCCCACATAGAGCCTTTTTTTTTCTTCTAGGAGGTACCAGGGATTGAATCCAGGAGGCAGGCACTCAACCACTGCGCTATATCCACTCCCCCACATAGAGCATTTGGCTAGAACTGGAGTGGAGTAGCTATAGGTTACTGCTGTCTCCACCTGCCTACTTCATACCTGGCCCTTGTAGACATCTGAATTTTCACCTGCAGACCTAGAACTTCTGTTACAAAAGCTAAAAGAGTACAGTTTGATGAGCTTGTTATTGGTCGGTTATCTTTACCCTCGTTACAAAAGAAGAGTCCTGCGTTCCTGGATAGGCAGAAAAACTCATAAGTAAGAACAGGGACTTCTTCAAAATCACTGTTATCCTGGCTTCTGTCAGCATTTCATTTCTGTCATTATGGGGTCAGAGAGCTGCAGGCATCTATTGTACCCTGCTCTTCGTCTTACTTCTAATTCACTACTTTATTCCCTGCACACAGGCCCCACTGCCAGCAGAGGGTACTGTCCGCTCACTGAGCCTGCTGTTACCTTGGCTTAGCTGAGTAGCAGCTGTTGGGCATGTGCCCTGAGGTCTGTGTGAGAGTTTGGGCATGTCCATTTGGTTCCCATCCCTAGTGCCCACCCCTTAGACCCTGGCCAGGTTATTGTGTCACTGGGGACTCTGTTCAGTAACAGGAAACTGGGGAAAGTTTAATTGTTTTCTCCTCTCTCTTTTTCCCATGCAGCTGAACAAAAGGTTCATCCTCAGTTTTCTCCATGCCCATGGGAAGCTGTTTACCCGGATTGGGTAAGTGTGCAGGATGTTTATTTTATTTTCCTACATTACAAGTCATTTTGGAATTTAATATTGTTAGCAACTAGACTGTGTTTGTAACTGAGGGCACAGGGTGTGAATTCTTAGAGGCCTCCACCTTCTCTTCCCTTCATTTCCCCCTAACTGTGCTCATGAAGTCTGGGAAATATTACTCTCCATCTCTCTGTCTCCTCTTTCTCTCCCCTCACTAAACCACCCCAATCCCTCTGGGTTTCGCTTTCCCCTGCCTTCCCACTCAAGCCCCTAGTGCCCTCTTCAAGGCAGTCATGCTGAATCCCTGGGTACAGCTGCACGGTTTCTCCTTGGGAAGAATCCTCTTCACAAATTTTCCCTCAAAGAGAATAGTAACATTTTCTTTTTTCCACATCCTTCTTGACCCATACTCCTTCTGTGTGCTCAGTTTCCTGCACTGTCATTGCAGATCTCAGTAAATACCTTGACTGTTCTAAAGTTTCACCACCCACCTGGGTTTTCTTAGATGTAAATTTCAGAGAACGTGACCACTTCACCCCTTCAGTCCTTAGAAAGAGGTTGAGTTTTGAGCTTTCCTTTGGTGGATCAGAGTTCCTCACTGTGTAAAACTGGTGATCCTAAAGCCTGACTTAATGCCTCCAAACCGGAATAGATGTGTGCTGAGCGCATCTTTAATACTGGGTTCCCCCTGGGTACACAGTGGAATCAGAAAGAGAGCGAGAAGAGGAGTGCTGTCAGACAGCTCTTATTCTGACTTCTCTGAGTTGGAGGTATTATGTGAGCTACCCTTTGAGATTATTTGTTTTGGATCATAAATCCCCCAGTTGTTGTCACTGTTTCCCTTTCACTTTCTGTCATAACCTTGTAAAGTTCATCTGTAATAGTCTAGAATTTGTCCTTAGTTGGAGTAAGAACTATGTCAATTTCCACATACTTTTGTACTTAACTTTTTGAGAAGCAGAAAAGCTTTGCTCTGCTTGAAGAAACACTGTTTCATGGATGGTGAACTAGAAAGGGTGTTTATTACATACTTATTTGGCATCAGCCTGCGCAAGGGTGACAGTGATAGCCATCACAAGGGTGGTTTTGATTTTGAAATGACCTGAGAAAATTGAAGAAGCGCCAGTAGAATTAATCTCTATCAGCAGAAATACGTGTAAAGTAATTCGCTTAGGAAAAATAAACTAGATGTATCTGTAGCCCCCACCCTCTCACCCTCAATTTATGCTCTACTTGGGCAGGGATTTTTATTTGTTGTGCTTACAGTTGTGGTCACTGTTGTACCCCCCAGGGCATAATAGGTGTTCAGTAAATAGTTGTATGAATGAGTGAATCATTACAAGAAATAGACGGATTGCAAAAGACCAGTAAGAAGGATCTAGTATTCCAGTAGGTTATAGTAAACCCCAAGCCAATCACTAGTGAGTAAAGTGGTTGCTGTAGTCACAAGGTAGGCAAGATGATATTAATATCATCTTATAAAATAACACATTATGCATTGCAGGAAATAGCTATTGTGCTGTACTTGTGCAGTTGATAGTATGTTGCTCCTTATCTCTATTATCTTTTTTGTTCTCTTTTTTTTTTTTTTTTCACCTTTTTTTCTCTTACCACCTTTTCACTTAATATTTTCTCTCTTTTTTTTCCCCTTTTCCTTGTGTTTGTTCTTTAATTTTTACTATAACATGTTGAAGTCAGGATTTCTCAACCTTGGTACTATTGACGTTTTGAGCTAGATAATTCTTTGTTGTAGGGGGCTGTCCTGTGCATTGTAGGGTATTTAGCAGCATCTCGTGGTTTCTACTCACTAGATGCCAGTAACCACCCCATCCCCATGCCCTCCTACCCCTGAGTTGTAACAGTTAAAAATGTCTCCATACATTGCCAAATGTTCCCCCTGGGGACAAAATTGCCCCTACTTGAGAACCACTGCTCTAGGTATTTCTTTCTTTCTTTTTTTTTTTTTAAGGTTTATTTTATTTATTTATTCCCCCCACCCCCACCCCATTGTTTGCACTCACTGTCTGCTCTGTGTCTGTTCATTGTGTGCTCTGTGTCTGCTTGTCTTCTTTTTTTAGGAGGCACCAGGAACTGAACCTGGGACCTCTCCGGTGGAAGAGAGGCGCCCAGTTGCTTGAGCCACCTCCACTCCCTGCTTGTTGTGTCTCTCATTGTGTTTCCTCATGTGTCTTCTCCTTGCATCATCTCATTGCATCAGCTCACCGTGCCAGCTTGCTGTCTTGCTCATCATCTTTAGGAGGCACTGGGAATCAAACCTGGGACCTCCCATGTGGTAGGCAGGCACCCAACTGCTTGAGCCACATCCGCTTCCCTCTAGGTATTTCTTAACCCTTTTAGAAAATTTTCAGACAGAAGAAGTTACAAATCTTGGCCTAGAATATAGGAATGTTTAGGATGCCTCTTATTGGGGAGTAGCTGAAGGCACATCCCTGTCTACCTTTTGAGAAAAGCCCTGATGCTGCTCTCTGGGTCTTAGACTTCTCTGAGTCTGAATTCCAAATTGTAGTATATACTTGAATGTCTTCTATATTCAAGACAAGTCTTTTTACTCTTAGGATCAGTTGAAACAAGGCTTAGAGATGTTAGATGGGATGAAGTGCCAAAATGATTTTGTTTTTTTGTGGCTTAATAGTTACGAGACCTCTAGAGTGAACAAAGTTAAAGCCTTGGTGGGCTTCAATTTCCTTATCAGTAGTTTAAATAGATGATCTCTGAGGTCCTTTCCAGTCCTTCCTTATGCTTGTAGCACTATGATTTTTTTTTTCTCATTTCTACCCTGTCACACAGACTAGTTTTTTGGTTTTGTGTTTTTGCTCCTGGGTTGCTCTTATCTTAGTCAGTTTTAAAAAAATTAAGAAGTCGAGAAAAGTTGGGAAGCCAGATTCTTTTCTGCAGAGAACGTTGTCTAGCCAAGCTGTGTTCCTCAGCATCTGAGGGGCTGGGTCCTGCCTCGTTAGTCACTGTCTGAGTCACTCCCAGGTTTAGGTCCCAGTGTTGTTTGAAAGATTGGTCTTTTGAAACTGCCATTCAAATGAGACAAGGTGTCTCTAGAGATCACTTTGTGAGACAGTCACTTAAGTCAGTGTAATGCATATCCTGAAAATGATGGTATCTTCTGTAGTTTTAAAGGAGAGAGATGGAGCATTTTCGGACTCGGGAAGAGGAATCAGTCGGGGTGCCGTATAGCTCCTGACATACAGACGCTTTCCTGGTGAGAGGCATATCAGACCCACACTTAGACTGGGCTGAGAGAGGTGGGAAATGGGCAGCCTCTTGATTTGCAACAAATAGAATAATTTTGCTTGCAACTATTGCTCTTGATTAAAGTTCCCCCCCTTTTTTTAATTTGCTTGCCTCATCATACTATTTGCACAGCTTCAAATCTTGGAACTCAAGAGATTGATAGATTTATTTTGGACTTCAAATTAAAAAAAAAATTTTTGTGTGTGTCTTGATTTATTTTTAAAATTAACAAATGCTTTTAAATATAAAAACAGTAGGTTTGCATTGTGGGGGAAATCTTTTTTCTTACTATACAGTGCTCAATATAAAATATTTAGGAAACTCAGCAAAAAGAAAAAATAAAGATTAGCCTTATTCTTACTACCCAGAAATAACTATCTTCTGTTAACCTTTAGTGTGTGTGTGTTTTTTTTTTTGTCTTTTTTTCTATACAAACACATTCTTATTTATGTTTTACAAATATGTGTAAAAAGAAGTTCTATTAAAATGCTTTAGACTCATTTTCATTTATTATATGTTGAACTTTTAAAAATGTGTGTCACTTGTTTTAATCATGTTTTTCCACAGTCTAAAACAACTTAAAAATATGCATTCAAGTGTATGGATGTGCCACCTTAATTGCTTTCTATTGTTGGATATTAAAGTTTACTTCAATTTTTTTTATTACAAATGACCATCTTTTTATGCTTTCTCTCCTCTCTTCTCTTTCTTGGCTAAAACTTTTACAGTTATTACAAAAGTTATATGCAAAATCTCTGTATAAAAATTATAAAATTATTGATCAGGCTAAAATTTCTTTCAGCTCTTCCCTATCCACTGTTCCCTCCAAAGAGATATCACTACACATTAGTTTATATATTCTTCCAGGCCTTTTTTTTACAGCATTTGCATATTTACATATGTATCTAAAAACACATAATTTTGTTTTGTGGGTTTTCTTTATTTATTTATTTTATTTTTTTTTTTTTTAAGATTTTATTTATTTATTCATTTATCCCCCCCTTGCTGCTTGTGCTCGCTGGGTCAGCTAACCACGCCGTGCGGGCGGGTTTGCCTTCACCAGGAGGCCCATATGGTAAACGGGAGCCCTACTGATTGAGCCTCAGCCGCTTCCCATGTGGGTTTTCTTTAAAACATGGATTGTATACCATGATAATCTCAATTTTAGTCTAATTTCTTCCTGTAATTTGGGATGGAGTAAAGATTATTTCTCAAAGAGAAAGATATATAAAAGTCGTTAGGTAGTTTGAGGCCAAAGTCAGGCATCATTTTGGTTACAAAATTGGGATCACTTGAGCTCTAAGGAGCTCTTTTAGCTGTGCTTACCTCATTATTACCTGACAAAGATTTATCTGAGTAGATCCGTCTTCCCTCATATCCCAGATTTGAAGTTACTCTAATTTATATCCTTATGCATTTAATTTTTTTTCTTTTGTTTTAATCACGTTGAGCCGGTTGAAAGGCCAAGGGAGGAATTTTTTTTTTAACAACTTTTTAAAAAGAGAAATTATGAACATTTGGCCTGGTGCTTGATCAAAATTTCTGTCTGATCTAGGGAGTTTTAATGGATCTGTTTCAATTCCCATCCCAGAGAAGAGGCTTCCTCAGACACCCCTTCGAGGCAAGACTGTCCCATGTGATACTTTTGTTACTTCTGTCATGTCATTCTGTGCTGGCTCTCTACTGCCTTTCAACACAAAGACACATGGCTCTGAAACTTGCCCAGTATGGCTGCTTTTCAAGCAGAGTGAGCTCTGCTATTCTCGTAATGAAAAGTGCTAGTCCCCCTCCCCACCTCTGACCAGAAAGAGTACTGCACAGTGTCAGGAGTTAAAATGAAACCTTTGTTAGAGCCCGTGGGGAAAAATGGATTCAGTCCAGCCCCAAACATATCATTCTCTGACATTCCAAACCTACAAAGAGTTTTAACGGTTCTGAAACTTTTTAGAGGGGGGAAAAAAGAGTAGGTTTTGTTTTGTTTTGTTTTGTTTTGTTTTTTTTACTTGAAATGGCATGTGGGGAGAGGGAAGCAAATGCATTACATGTTTTTGTTGTTTTTTTAATTGTAGAAGTTGTGGGTTTACTGAATAATCATGCATAAAATACAGGACTCCCATATACTACCCTATTATTAACAATTATATTGGTGTGGTACATTTGTTACAATTGATGAAATCACATTTTTTAATTGTACTATTAACTGTAGTCCATGGTTTAACCTATGGTTCACTGTGTTGTACAGTCCCATGGATTTTTTTTTTTTTTTTTTTATTCTCATAACATTTATGCAACATAAAATTTCCCCTTTAATCACATTCAAGCATGTAATATAATTCAGTGCTGTTAATTACATTCATAATGTTGTGTTATCATCACCACCATCCATTACCAAAAGTTTTCCATCATCCCAAATAGAAACTCTGTACCTTTTTAGTTTTAACTCCCTATTCCCTACTCCCACCCCATCCTTTGGTAATCTGTGTTCTAGATTCTGACTCTGTGTGTTTGCTTATTCTAATTATTTCAAATCAGTGAGATCATAGAATATTTGTCCTTTTGTGTCTGGCTTATTTCACTCAACATGATGTCTTAAGGGTTCATCCACGTTGTTGCATTTCTCAGATCTTCAATCCTTTTTAGGGCTGAATAATAGTCCATTGTATGTATAAACCACATTTTATTTATCTGTTCATCAGTTGATGGACTCTTAGGTTGCTTCCATCTTTTGGAAGTTGTGTTTAATGCCTCGATGAACATCTGTGTGCAAATATCTGTTTGAGTCCCTGCTTTGATTTCTTTTGTGTATATACCTAGTAGTGGGATTGCCAAGTCACATGATAATTCTATACTTAACTTTTACTTTCTGAGGAACCACCAAACTGTCTTCTATAGTGGCTGTAGCATTTTACATTCCCACCATCAATGAATTAGTTTCCTATTTCTCCACATCTTTGCTAACACTTGTAATTTTCTGGTGTTTTGTTTTGTTTTGTTTTGTTTTGTTTAAAATAGTAGCCATTCTAGGGTGTGTGAATGGTGTCTCATTGTGATTTTGATTTGCATTTCCCTAATGGCTAATGATGTTGAGCATCTTTTCCTGTGCTTCTTGCCCATTTGTATATCTTTTTTGGAGAAAAGTCTATTCAAACCTTTTGCCCATTTTTTAATTGGGTTGTCTTTTTGTTATTGAGTCAAAGGATTGTTTAATATATTCTGCATATTAAACCTTATCTGATGTGGTTTCCAAATGTTTTCTCCCATTGTGTAGGTTGTCGTTTTACTTTCATGAAAAAGTCCTTTGAGGTGCAAAAGTTTTTAGTTTTCATGAGGTCTCATTTATCTGTTTTTTCTTTGGTTGCTTGTGCTTTGGGTATATAAAGTCTAAGAGATCATTGCCTAACACAAGGTCCTGTAAATGCTTATCTACATTTTCTTCTAGGAGTTGTTTTTTTGTTTGTGTTTTTGTTTTTCCTGTCACAGTAAAGTTTATTATGAAAACAAGCTGGTGTGGGGATATCGGGACAAGTACATTTAGGTTGGGTAGCTCAGATGAAATAGTGTGGCTTCTTCACAATGATGCCATACTCGCTGAGGGCTGGAGTCAGGTTTTCCATGGTTTGAGTATACTTGCGGTCCTTGCTCTTGCTTTCGGAGCTGCCAGAGGCTGTGCTCTTCATTTTGCAGTGCTGTAGGGCATCGTTGGCAATATATGAGATGAATTTCTGAGCAACTAGGGAAATAATGCCGAATTATGCGTGGGTCTGAGGCCTAAAAGCCAGCACAATTTAGATAGTAACCAGTTACTGCATCTGGAATCATAGGCGTGTAATCCTCCAGCTGTATCAGGAAGTCCGCCAGAGGTGTGCTGGACACCACCGGTTTCACTCTTTCCGTTGGCCGTGTTCGGCAGTATATAAACTCCGTTAGACATGGCACCCTTCGGGGCCACCGCACTGCTCAGCCGGCTCCCCAGCCTATGCCACCACAGGTCCCATGCCCTTAGCTGCGGCTTCAGCCCCAGGCCCACCTGCTAACCCTGCGGGGCTGGTCTTGTTCTCCGTGGCAGTGCTGGCAGGCAGCATGGCGGAAACTGAAACCGGGGGTGCCAAAGCAGCAGAGGCAGGCACCACTACAGCTCATCAGGTGGGTGGGAGAGGCGGCTAACCTCCTCTAGGAATTTTATAGTCTCTTAGGGTTAGGACTTTGATCCATTTTGAATTGATTTTTGTATATAGTTTGAGGTAGGATTACACACCCCCATTGTTTTGCAAATGGAGATCTAGTTTTCCCTGCACCATTTATTGAGGAGACTATTCTTTTCTCAATTGAATGGTCTTTGCCCCCTTGTCAAAAATAATTGGCCATAAATGTGAAGGTTGATTTTTGAGCTGTCAGTTTGATTCCATTGGTCTATATGTCTGTGCCCCTGTGCCAGTACCATGCTCTTTTGATTACTGTGGCTTTGCAATAAGTTAAGATTGGGAAGTGTGAGTCCCCCAACTTGGAGCCCCTTACCCTTCTATTTAAATTTGATCATTGGCTTTTCCATTTCTGCAAAGAAATCTGTTGGAATTTTTATTGGGATTGAGTTGAATCTGTCAATCTCTTTGGGTAGAATTGACATCTTAACAATACTTAGTCTTCCAAACCATGAACACAGAATGTCCTTCCATTTATTTAGGTCTTTGATTTCTTTTAGCAGTGTTTTATATTTGTGTACAAGTTCTTTACATACTTGGTTAGATTTATTTCTAGGTATTTGATTCTTTCAGTTGCTATTATAAATGGAAATTTTTTCTTGAGTTTTTCCTCTGATTATTCATTACTAGTGTATGGAAACACTACTGGTTTTTGCGTGTTGATCCTGTACCCCAACACTCTGCTGAATTTGTTTATTGGCTCTAGGAGCTTTGTTGTGGATTTTTCAGGATTTTCTCTACATCAGATCATGTCATCTGCAAATAGAGAAAGTTTTACTTCTTCTTTTCCAATTTGGATCCCTTTTATTTATTTATTTTTCCTTGCCTAATTGTTCTTGCAAGAACTACCAGTAAAATGTTGAATAACAGTGGTAACTGTTGGTATCTTTGTCTTGTTCCTAATCATACAGGGAAAGCTTTTCAGTCTTTCACCATTAAATAGGATGTTCTCTGTGGGTTTTTCATATATGCTCTTTATCATGTTAAGGAAGTTTCCTTATATTCCTAGTTTTCCAAGTGTTTTTTTTCAAGGAGTGCTGGATTTTGTCAAATGCCTTTTCTATGTCAATTGAGATGATCATGTGGTTTTTCCCTTCATTCCATTAATGTGGTGTATTACATTAATTGATTTTCTTATGGTGACCCACCCTTTCTTAACCTGGGATAAATCCCACTTGATCATGGTATATAATTCTTTTAATGTGCTATTGGATTCGATTTGCTAGTATTTTGTTGAAGATTTTTTGCATCTACAGTCATGAGAGATATTGGTCTGTAATTTTCTTTGGTATCTTTATCTGGCTTTGGTATAAGGCATCATAGAATGAATTAGGGAGTGTTCCTTCCTCTTCAATTTTTTGGAAGAGTTTGAGCAGGAGTGGTGTTCATTCTTCTTGGAATATTTGGGAAAATTCCCCTGTGAAGCCATCTGGTACTAGACTTTTCTTTCTTGGAGGTTTTTGATTACTGAGTCGATCTCTTTACTAGTTATTGATTTGTTGAGCTCTTGCATTTCTTGAGTCAGTGTAGGTAGTTTGTAGTATTTCTAGGAATATGTCCATTTCATCTAGTTTGTTTAATTTGTTGGTGTAGAGTTGTTATGTATCCTCCTATAGTCCTTTTTTTTTTTTTTTAAACTGGGTAAAACCACTTTATTAACTAACCAAAGCACTTCATTTTGTTTTCTAATTTGAAATAAAACCATTAAATACAGTATAGTCTTTTTTGTTTCAGTGAGCTCAGTAGTAATGTCACCCTTTTCATTTCTGATTTTAGTCATTTGTATCCTTTCTTTCTTTTTTCCTCCGTGAATCTAGCTAATGGTTTGCCAGCTTTATTTTATTTTTGAAATATGGAACACTTCACGAATTTGCATGTCTTCTTTGTGCAGGGGCCATGCTAATCTTCTCAGTATCATTCTAATTTTAGCATATGTGCTGCCAAAGGGAGCACATTGCCAATTTTATTCATCTTTTCAAAGAACCAGATTTTGAGTGTGTTAAATCTCTCTATTGTTTTTCATTCTCTATTTCATTTATCTCCACTGTAATTTTTTTTTTAATATTTATTTATTTATTTATCCCCCCCTTGCTGCTTGTGCTCGCTGTGTCCATTTGCTTATGCGTTTTTCTGTGTCTGCTTGTCTCCCTTTTGTTGCATCATCTTGCTGCGCCAGCTCACACTGTGCCATGTAGGCCATCTGCTCACCGCACCGTGCTTGCTGGCTTGCCTTCACCAGGAGGCCCCGGGAATCGAACCCAGGGCCTCCCATATGGTAAATGGGAGCCCAGTCACTTAAGTCACATCTGCTTCCCTGTAATCTTCATTATTTCCTTCCTTCTGCTCACTTTAGGCTTAGTTTGTTCTTTTTCTAATTCTGCCAGTTTTGAGGTTAGGTCTCTGATTTGAAATATTTCTTCTTTTTTAATGTAAGCATTTAGAGTTATAAATTTACCTCTCAGCACTGCCTTTGCTGCATCCCATAAGTTTTGGGTATGTTATGTTTTCATTTTTATTTGCCTCAGGATATTTCCTAATTTCCCTTATGTTTTCCCCTTTGGTTTTTTAAGAATTCGTTAATTTCCACATATCTATGGATTTTCCGTTTTACCCTTTGTTATTGATTTCTAGCTTCATTCCATTATGGTAAGAGAAGAAACATTGTATGATTTCAATCTTTTTTAATTTATTGAGACTTGTTTTGTGACCTAACTTATGGTATATCCTAGAGAATGATCCATGTGCACTTGAGGAGAATATATATTCTGTTGTTGGGTGAAGTGTTGTTAGATCTATTTGGTTTAGAGTGCTGTTCAAGTCTTGTATTTCCTTACTGATCTTCTGTGTGGATGTTCTATCCATAATTGAAAGTAGTGTATTATAGTCTTCTACTTTTAATGTAGAATCATCTATTTCTCCCTTCACATTTGTCAGTATTTGCTTCATATATTTTGGGGCTCTGCTGTTAGGTGTATATATATTTATGATTGTTATATCTTCTTGTTGAATTGATCCCTTTAACAGTATTTAATGACCATCTTTCTTGCATAACACTTTTTGACTTAAAGTCTATTTTATATGATATTAGTATAGCTACCCCAGATAGCTTTTGGTTACTACTTGTGTAGTATATTTTTTTCCATCCTTTCACTTTCATCCTACTTTTTGTCTTTGAATTCAAGGTGAGTCTAATGTAGACAGTATATAGTTGGGTCATGCTTTTCAATCCATTCTGCCAGTCTCTTGTCTTTTGACTGGAGAGTTTAATTCATTTACATTTAAAGTGATTACCGATAATGCAGGACTTCTACCATTTTACTATTTAGTGTTTCTAAATCTTATACCTTTTTTTGTCCCTCAGTTCTTACGTTAATGCCTACTTTCATACTTATTTGATTTTTGTATTGTACCACATTTCTGTCTGGATGTATTTTCATATGTTTTCCTTGTGGTTACCATGGGGTTAAAATTTAATATCCTAAATATATAACAATCATATTTGATTTGATACCAACTTGATTTCGGTAACATACATGTACACTGTTCCTATACCCCTCTTTCCCCCCACCTTTTTTTGTACATGTTACAAATTATATATTTAGACAATTCCTGCCTGTTTAATAGTTGTTTGGGTGGAGGCTCTGATTCCTGGAGCTTTCTAGTCAAGTATCTTCCCACAGTCCTCCACATGGGATGTTTTATGCCAGTGAAAATGAGAACAGATCAGTAGAGAAGGGGACTGGAATGTAAACTAACTGACCCATAGCTGTGGCATGACTTCTGACCGAGCACCAGTGGGTCAGTAATAGTAGTTGTCATCTAAGGGCAAAGAATGAAGATTGCCAAGATGCCAGAGAATGCTGGGGTTTTCTTATCTGGGGAGGGTGTTACTCAACAAGGAAAGGACCAAGCTGCGGGTAAAACTAAAAGTACCTTTTTCTAGGACTTGAAACTGTTTCATATCTTTTGAGATTCCCTTCCCTATGGCTTTCAAGAAGCTATAGTTTATAGTTTATAGTTCCAGTTTACACCTCTTCTGGACCCCTTCCCCTCCGTAGTGTACAAAAGCAGTTTGTTTGAAAGGGGTGTGGATAAAAGATACTTTGCTGCCCATGAATTGTTAGGCATGACCCGTGTGCCTGGTTTCTCTCTCTAGCACCAAGTTTGAATTTGCTTTTTATTTCTGAGGGCTTCAGCTGTGGTTTGTTCCTGTTGCCAAAGGAGCTTCAGGAATGCACCACTGTTTGGGATCCAGTGGCTACACTTGGCAAGTGGTGGTTTGAATGACCTCTCCCCTTAGGAGCCCTAGGTCACTGGCTGGACTTCTGCCTCCCTACATTATAGGCTCTTCCTGTATTGGGAGTGGCACTTGGCCAGGGCATTATATTTCTACTGGCCTGAAAACATACAGACCCTGATGAGCAGAGGCTTGTATGAGGGGGGAGGGTAGCAATACAGGAAAGACTGAAAACAGATCATTGGGGCCCTAGGTCTAGGGATTTTTCAAGGGGAAATGTGGGATCCTTAGTTGAAGCAATTAGTATGGCAGTACCTAAGAAGACAGCCACTGAACTATGTCTGATTTCCTGAAATAAATCCTTGAGTAAAGAATCTTTAGATTCAAGTAACTCTTTTTATAGAATATAGCTTTTATACCAGAGTTTAGAGAATATGTATGTCTTAGAGCTTAAAGGATATTTGTTCCCTATTTAGAAAAACTTTGTTTCAGAGAGAAACTTTAATATCAGCTTTCATCTAGTTTTTTTCAGGAGTTAGGAAATAGCTCACCAAAACATAACTCATCCAGTGATTTATCCAAGAATTGAGTGGTTTCTATCTCTGTACTTTGAGCACTTTACTTCTTTCTCTTTTTCAAAAACACAGAATACCAGATTTTTGAAAGTAGCAAAGAAACACCCTAGATGTTAGGGTCTGCTTTCCAAGAGTGTATATATGTCTGTGAGCACCAAGTGCTCTTGGGGATGTGCCTCACTCATGGACTCACTGTATCTGCAGGATGGAGACATTCCCTGCAGTGACTGAGAAGGTCCTCAAGGAGTTCCAAGTATTACTGCAGCACAGCCCCTCTCCTATTGGAAGTACCCGCATGCTGCAGCTTATGACTATCAACATGTTTGCTGTGCACAACTCCCAGTTGAAAGGTAAGGAGTGTACAGTTTTTTAATTTAGACAGAGATTAATCTAGCCTCTTTCCTGTGTTACCACACTACTATCTCCCCTCCCCGCTTTCCCACCATTGCCTCTCAGATCTTTAATTTACTTAATTTACCTGTGAAATCTATGTGAATCTCTAGTGCTTCAGTGGGATAGAAGGAGAAAATCATGGGTATAGAGCTTAATTTGCAAAGCCAGAGATGCTGTTGCACATTTGACCATGCTACAGGCAGCAGCAAGGCCTCTTGGAGGCTGCAGACCCAGAGTCCCTCCCAGGGGAGAGGCATTGCTGAAATGTTTCACTGCAGAGACCATACGCTTGGCAGGGATTGGGAATAGCTGTTTCTGGACTCATGTACCGTGTTTGTTCAATATGGAAAAGTCTAGTTGTCTAGTTCCCTATGGGATATCCCTTGTGGGAGTCTGCCAGGGAGTAAGAAGAGAGAATTGATGAGCTTTGGTGACTCAAATCTGGAAGCACAAAACCACCAGGCCCAGAATTTGGCTAGAATACTGGTGTGCAGTCTGAACTGCCTTCCTGAACACTCTGATTTTTGGGGGAGGGGTAGGAGACATTTTGGCAGGGTTTTTAAATGTTCTGATGACCAGATCACAGCCGAAGGATGTTACCAGGATCCTTTCCCTTCCCTCCACCCCACTTAGGTAAGGATTATGTGGCTTGACTTGATGAAGATGTGTAGCATGGGAGTGACATTTTGTGTGATTGTTTGCAAGGGAGATTTGGTCTATGCTGCCAAGGAATCATTTCAGAGCACTGACAGCCAGTGTTTGGTCTCAGGGCTGGAAGGTTATCTGAAATGCCAGGAAGTGGGAATTGCCCCGTGGAGACTCCGTTATAAAACAGATCTGGCATTTCTGGACAGAGTGTAGCTAGTTCTCTTGTTGCACCTTTTCTTAGTGCTCTCTCTTGCCTTGAAGTTGATTTGTTTCCCATCCCATTTGTATTTGGGAGTTATGCTTCTGGTTGCTTGTGGTGGAGGAGTTTCTTAGTGGATATGCCATACTTTCCCCTGAAACTTGGCTCCTCCCAGGACTCTGCAAAGTCCTTGCCAGTCTGCCTGGGCTTTCAGTCACATTTGAATCCTAGAGGTGATTTTCTTCTCTCATGCTGCTTGCTACAACATTTAGAATTCCCAGCAGAAGGCGATATGTAGAGGCTTAGGTACCTTTTTGAACCTGGCTAATTATTCCTGGGGTGGCTATTTGTTTAAGCAGCTCTGAGGAAGCATGAAGTCCTGAGGGGCAGTGGTGGTTTCCAGGAAGGAGGAAATAGTTTGTAAAATGCTGACCTGGTGAGACTGTGAAGTCCAAAGGGGAGGGAGATTGATTCCTTCATAGTTACTTTGCTAGTTCTGTTACAAAGTGGGAAGCTCACTGGACTCAGGAAATGGAGGCCTCCTGAGGTGCCCTCCCATTCATTTTACTGCCTCCCACTAAAAAACAACCCACAGAGTTCAGTGAGCTGCCTGTCACAGAGCTGCAGCCTCTGCCAAGGTATTGTTCCAACATCAAGTGACCTGTGGCCTCTGTAGGTGTGAATGTGAAGGACCTGCAGCTCTTGTCTGTGAAGCATCTGTTGTTAGCAACTTCTGTTCCATGAAAAGGAATACCTTGGCCTTTTCATAGGCCACCAGTGAGTCCTTTTCTTGTAGCTGTTGTTAAATAAACATTAAGAAAATACTGGTGAAAGGAAGGTGAGATGGTGAGAACAGAGAAAGGAGGAAATAGGTAGTTCCCCAACTTGAGGCCAAGATAACTTTTTCTAGGGCTCTTTTCCATGGTTGGTCATAATGAGGACCCTCTCTCCAGGAAGGACATCTAAGAGCCAGTACTTCAGACCCTGCCACTTCTTTCTGGCTTTGTCCTTACTCTCACCTCCATGAGCCAGCTGTGATCAAGCTGGAGTATGAGCTGAGGTGGTCAGAGGCTCCAAGGTTGTTTCAGGGAAAAACGGCCCAGGCCACAGGATGTAACACTCAGCTAGGACAGAGAGCTCTGTGGACGTGCTGCCAAGTACCCGGTGTGCAGCTGAGGCAGCCGTTCCAGACCCCACTGTGTGGGCTGCCATTGGGAGAGGGGTGAGCAGAGCACTCAGCAGGGCTGGCTGGTGGGAAGATGCACTTTTCCATTTCCCAGCACATGAGTCATCTTCTCTGGGCCCCTGTACTGTGCTTGCACGGACAGTGGCAAGAAGCGGGTGTTGTGGCTGAGTAGCAGCATCTGTGCCGGGGGTGGAGAGGGAAGGGGGTTGGGGGAAGGGTAAAGATTTAAATCCTTTACTAATCAGCAGCAGTTTGAATCACAGTTTTATGAGTAAGGAAGTGATAAATCAGCCCTAAGTGTTCAGCCCCCAAGTCCAGTGAGCCATTGCCCTTCTAAAGACTTCCCTCCAGAGCGGCTGGTCTGCATGCTGTCAGAGTCGCCACCCAGCCATGGGTCCCCCGCTGAAACCCAGAAGTAAGTGCCTGATGCTGCCTGGCCCTCCCAGGTGCTTGGGGTCTGTGGTGATTTGGCAGCCACTGCAAGCTATAGAACATCTGGGCCATCATTTTTTATTCCATTTCTTCTTGGACATGCCCTTCTGGGTGGGTGTTTGCACAGGCCAATTCCTGGACACTCTCTGTGGAGAAGGAGCCTTGCAACCTGGAGCAGAGGTGATCTTGTAGCCTACAAGGCAGTCTGGATCCTTTTTATCAGTGCCTGGGCCTTCCCCATACAAGTGACACCTAAGGAGTATGATTCAGAAAACAACAGGAAAGTCCTTATTAAAAAGTATGTCCTTTGCTGGTGCCTTTAATATGCTGTTGTGAATAATTTATTTGTAATAAAAAAATTTTTGTGTAACCACCCTGTTTTCAAAATACTAATAGTCCAGGGGTGGGAATCATATTGTTAATAACACTTTAGTGAAACTGCTTTTCAAATGTGCTTTCCTTGCGGTCAGGAGAGACATAGAGCTGTTTAAAAGCTTTGAATACCTCAGAAGACAAAAAGGAGGAAAAGGGTTAGATGGTGGTGAGAGAAAGGTCCTTT
Source organism: Tolypeutes matacus (assembly GCA_026826555.1). Taxonomy (NCBI): domain Eukaryota; kingdom Metazoa; phylum Chordata; class Mammalia; order Cingulata; family Chlamyphoridae; genus Tolypeutes; species Tolypeutes matacus. The sequence goes on along the minus strand of JAKSZT010054053.1, from coordinate 3,259,620 downwards.
TCCTTTTTCCTAGGGTATCATTTTCCCTGGAAACAACCCCACTTAAGGCAGAGGTTGTAATGCCCCCCATTTTGCCCCCAGATTTGCTCATAGTAGGAAATAAGTTGAATTATAGCACATGATTTAGCCAACTAAACTTTCAGATCTCAGCAGTGATCTTAAAAATCATTGGTTAAAAAAAAAAAAAAAAAAATCATTGGTTCACGCTATTGGTGGGGAGACCTTCATCTTCTCTCATAGGAGCCCTGTTGAAAACCCTACTTCAGTGGAACTACAGATAGTCTAGAAATTTCATTGTTCTACCCTGAGATGGTTAGGGACCAATAACTTTGAGAAACAGGACAAGATATGTTTGAGGGCCCTAGCATAAGGCCTGGAATTTATTAGGCACTCAATAAATATTTGTTGAATGCATAGATGAGGAAAGCTACAGTTCTGGGCAAGCCAGCTCTCAGTGAGCAGTGTGTTCCTTACCTGGCCAGTGTCCAGAGCTGTCCTTTGGCGGGTGGTGGCGAGATAGGTGGTTCCCAGAGTGATGTCACAATTGGTAATCTCTCTAAGGCATTCCCGAGTCTGAAGGGAGAAATGGGGCCTTCTCCACGTGGCTCAGCATTTAACACTTCCGTAGCCATCTGATTGGTTGACATGATGCTGGAGGGTGAGCTGTTGATCTAAACCACAAGCACTCCAAGAATTTTAATTTTTAAAAAATTCTGTAATTTAAGGAAATAAAACTAGTTTCTTGAAGAGGAATAATTAAAGCAACATTTATGGTAGGGCATCACTGAAACCCCATTGCATCCCCCATCTGTGCCCAATTTACTCCAATCTGGCCTATTTTTCCCCCTTCTTTCTCCTCTTCACCCACCCCCCCCCTTTTGTTTTAATGTTTTGTAATTCCTGGAATCAAAACCATCTCAGGCACACACTGTTTTATTTTACTGTATTATTGGATTATACTTCCTATAAATCATTGGATGTTATTCATTGGCCACCACTGGAATAACTTCCCTTTTCTGTGCCCTGGCCCCCTCCTCTTTTCCTCCTCCTTTTCCTCTTCTACCAGTTCATAGTCAGAGTGGGCCTTCATTGCAGCCCTGCAAGACAGCCATGGTGACAGCAAGAGGGCACCCAAGAGACACTTCCTGCTTTTGCCGTTGGTGCTCCCTGCTCTTTGGAAACATTTGGGGGGCTGGGATTGAGGTAGGACTGGGACTAGACTGGCATTCCTTTCATTATTTTTATGTTTACTTTTATGGTCTGTTAGTAATTCTAAATTGCAGGAGGTAGAGGGAGAGCCACATGGAGTCTCCAGAGGAATAGAGAACCATAGCTGTTTATATGGGACTGACCAAGCTTAACCCAGAGGTATGGATGCCTGAGATAGGTACCTCACATCTTCATGCCATTGTTCTTATGGAAGTTGGCTCTAGCTAAGTTCAGCTCACAACCAAAATTTCTTTGTCTCCCAGCATACAACAACTTCAGAGACCTTTGCTCCTCTGGCTATTCACTTCCATCTGAGTCTCTTACCCAAGCAGAATGTATGAAGTGTCTAATCCTCTGCTTGTCAGAACAATTGTATAGGAAATCCACCTTTCATAAGGGGTTAGGCTTGAGTTTAGCTGTATAAATTGTCCCTCTCATTCCTTCTCCTAAAATTCTAGTGCTATAGTCCTTGGACCATGTTACATTTCTCCAGGTAATCAGTGTTGCCTGACCTTCATTTTCAGGGCTGTCAGTTTAGAGGAGAGGTTCTTAACCTTTTAGTTCCATGGAACCCTTACTAAGTCCACACTATACTGTGTATTATTTAATAAATATATCACACCCACACCAACACGTCCCCACAAGAATAATGTTTTTTTTTTTATTTCAGTTCAAGCTCATGGACCCCTTGTTAAGAACCCCTGGTTTAGAGTAAATGTTTATTAACAAAGAGAGCCAGCCTGGTCAACAAGTTTTGTTAGAAATAGACTCTAAGGTCAGAATAGTCTAGGCTTTGGAAGGCAGACCAGAGGAAGAGGCATCCTTAATCTATTCCCTCTATCCCTATGGGGAAGATATAGCCATCAACAGGCAGTTTAGGGTACACTTCTTCCTTCAGCAATCTCTGCCTGTGGATCTGCCTGAAGTTCCCTGGAAAAGAAGAAAAAGTTAAAGAAGCGATTGTGTCGAGGCACCTACCCATCTTCCCCATTCTCTGTTCCCCCAGGGTCTTTGTTGTTTTAAGAATGACTCTGGGGAAACGGCTGTGGCTCAAGTGATTGGGCTCCCGTCTACCATATAGGAGGTCCACGGTTCAATTCCTGGGGCCTCCTGGTGAAAGGCAAGCTGGCTCGAGCAGAGAGCTGGCACAGCAAGATGACGCAACAAAAAGAGACACAGAGAAGAGACAATAAGAGACACAGCAAACCGGGGAGCTCAGTGGCACAAGAGATTGAGCGCCTCTCTCCCACTCCGGAAGGTCACAGGATCAGTTCCCAGTGCCGCCTAAAGAAAAGACAGGCAGACACAGAAGAACACAGAGAGCAGACAGCGAGCGTAAAACAACAGGGGGACGGGGGATGGAGGACGGAGGACGGGGGGGAATAAAAAAATATTTAAAAAAATAATAATAATAATGGCTCTGTTACTTGAGGCTGGGGGAGGAAAAGCTCTTATGAAAAGGTAAAAAAATAAGAAAGTTCAAACAAATCAATAAAATTAAGCCTCTTATATTGGTTGAAGAAATGATCTCTGTTTTTACCCTGAGGAGACAGAGTTGTAGTTTGATGTCCATGACTGCTTTGGTGTGGAGTGTAGTATCCCATCATTGTCCAGTGGTTAGTGTGGGGCTACATTTCTGTTGCCATTTTATAGCTTCACAATTTGATTTTTTTTTTTTTTTTTTTTTTTTTTTTTGCCCCAGGATGGAGTTATTCTGAAGAAGAGACATTATTTGGGAGAATGTTAGCAGCAGGACTCTAAGCTACCCTTTTCAAGCCCTTTTTAAGCTTTTCCTGAGGAGTAGAATTTAAATTATAGCTTGTTAGGAGCTCAAGCCAGATGTACTGTTTGTTGAATGTGTTCTCAGAGGAAAGAAGTTAAGTTGAACTTTGGACTAAGAATTGGGAAGGATTGTAGCTTTCAGATGTTATAGCCAATAATGACAACAAAAACAACAACACTATGATAATACTGTCAGACACGTTATAGTTCTGCATATGTATTCTCATTTGATTCTCACATCAGCCCTTTGAGACAGACAGGAAAAAAAATTTTGTGTCCTGTTTTATAGGTTTTGTATCAGAAAGGTTAGGTAACTTGTGCAAAGTTGCACAGCTAAGTAAATTAAACCCAGGTTTCAAGTGCCCTGCCTTCTATATCAGAAGACATAAAGCCTTCTCTGGACTTAATTGAGGCAGCTAGAAAATGTAAAGAATATTTTCCCTCATTCTGAGCGGTCTGCTCTTTGATGAGAAAAGTGATCCATGAATCTAACATGAAGCTAGAAAAGGGATAGAAGTAGAGATAAGGGAGATGGGGGAGTCAGCATTCTCCCAGTTGCATGAGACTCAGTTGGGACCGCAGGTAATATGTTGGCAGAAGGATATAGTTTGGGCAAATCAAGGCTCCATGGGGTGTCCATGTTTACTATTATCACAGGTAGGGGAGAATCGCCTTTTTGCAATGGAAAGCATTATTCATGACCATTTCACAAAAGAAATGTTCAGTCTTTCTCTTGGTTTGGGATATATAGTGTCTCTTTAGGAACATTTTTCTTATTTTCACCCTGATTTCTCGTTTCTCTCTTGCTTTTAAAAAGAGGCTTTTCACATGCCACCCTTAGAAGAGGTTGTAATTCTTTTTCGGCCAGTAGGCGGTAGGAAAGGGGATATATCATTCATACAGAGAAGCATATGAAAGTATTAAACATTTGAAAAGAATGATAAAGAGTATACACTTGTAACCACCACCCAGGTTAAGAAATAGAATATTGTCAGTACTCCAGAAGGTCCCCTTGTGGAATTTATTCCCTTGTTTTTCTTTATAGTGTTATCATCTAAGTATCCAGCCCTAAATAAAGCATAGTTTGGCTTTGCTTGTATATAAATGGATTCATACCTAATCATACTATGTATATTATTTTCTCACTGGCTTATTTTTTTCTATGTAATGTTTGTGAGATCCATCCATGCTGATGTGTGTAGTAGTATTCATTTTCATTGCTATAATACTACATTTTACTCATTTATTACAGTTTATCCATTCTCCTGTTGATGGACCTTTGGGTTGTTTCTGGTCTTGGGCAGTTATGAATAAAGCTGCCATAAACATTTGTGTACAAGTCTTGTTGTTGACATATGTTTTCATTTCTCTTGGGTAAATACCTAAGAGAAGATTTGTTGGGTTCTATGGTAAATGTATATTTAACTTTATAAGAAACTGCTAAACTGTTTTCCACAATGGTTGTACCATTTTACATCCCCTCTAGCAGTGAATGAGAGTCCCAGTTTCTTTACATCCTTGCCAACATTTGGTGTAGTCAGTCTTTTTCATTTTAGCTCATCTAGTGGATGTATAGTGCCTTTCCGTTTTGGTTTTAATTTGCATTTCCCTAATGACTAAGGATACTGAGTGACTTTCGCATGTTTATTTGCCATTTGTATGTTTTCTTTGGTATATGTTCAGATATCCCCTCTCCCCATTTTTAAAAATCAAGTTATTTGTCTTTATTATTAAGTTGAAGTATTTTTTATATAATCTGGATATTAGCCCCTTATCAGGTATAGGTTTTGTAAATATTTTCTCCCAGTGTTTTCACATTTTCCTGCCTGTTCTGTTTTTTTTCCCCTCCTTTCTTACCTTCTTTTGGAAGCACTTTTTTTTTCCATTCCATTTCCTCACCTCTACCAATTTCCTTTTCTTTAGTGGTTACCCTAGAAATTAGAACATGGGTACTTACATTGCCAAAAGTTAATCAACATTTTTATTTTCCTCTTGAACAATAGAGGGACCTTAGAACACTTAAATTCTATTCATTCTCTTCCCAATTTTTATATTATTGTTGTCATGTATTCCCACCCCAGCCCCCAATGGTTCCCTTGTCTGTTTGCTTGTTGTTTTTCTCATTGTTTGCACTCATTGTCTGCTCATTGTTTTTTTTGCTCATTGTCTGTTTTTTTCTTTAGGAGGCACTGGGAACTGAACCTGGACCTCCCATGTGGGAGGTGGGAGGTGGTTCTCAACTGCTTGAGCCACATCCGCTCCCTGCTCATTTGTTTTTGTTCGTTGTTTTTTTATTTCTCTCATTGTCTTTTCTTGTCATTTTTGCTTGTTGTTTTTGCTCATTGTCTGCTTGTTGTTTGTTTGTCTTCTTTCAGAGGCACCGGGAACTGAACCCAGGACCTCCCGTGTGGGAGGCGGGTGCTCAACTGCTTGGGCCACATCTGCTCCCCTTCGTGTATTTTAATTCTTTTTTCCCTCTAAACCCTACAAAACAAATTATTATTGTTTTTTAAAGCAGTTCTTTTGATGGCAAATTTTCTCAGTTTTTGTTTGGCTGATAAAGGCCTTTTTTTTGCCCATATTCCTGAAAGATCTACATTCACTGGTAATGGAATCCTAGGTTAACAGTTATTTTTCTTCAGCCCATTTAAGACATTATTCTCCACTGTTACTGATTAAAAATCAGCTATCAGTCTAATTGTTTCCTTTTTAAAAGTAATCTGTCCTTTCTCTCTGGGTGCCTTTCAGATCTTTTTTTTATCTTTTGTTTTAGTGATTTGTTTAGGTTTGGATTTATTTTTATTTCTCCTACTAGGAATTTGTTTGGCTTTATGTATCCATGAGTTGGTGTTTTTCATCAGTTTTGAGATTTTTTAGAGCATTATTTTTTCAAATATTGCCTCTGCCCACACTTTATTTTCTCCGTCTGTGTCTCTGATTTTTTTTTTTTTTTTTTTTTTTTTTGTGTGTCTCTGATTAGACATATGTTAGACCTTACTCACTCATCCATGTCTCTTAAACCTCCTCTCTTTTGTTTTACGGATTCTCTCTGCTACATTACAGGTAATTTCTTTAATACTATCTTTCAGTTCACTAAATCTTTTCTTAGCTATATCTAATCTGCTGTTAATATGACCCACTGAGTTTTTTTATTTCAATTATTATACTTCTTTTATTTCTAGATATTTTATTTGATCTTTTCAGATATGCTCTTTCTTCATAGTTTGTTCCCTGGACATTTTTTTTTTTTTTTTTTTAAGATTTATTTGCTTTATCCATTTTTAAACTCCCCCTTCCCCATTTGCTGTTTTTGTGTCCATTTGCTGGGCAATTCTCTGTGTCTGTTTCCTGTCATCTCTTCTCATCTTTCTCCTCCAGTCTTCACCAGGATTCGATCCTGGAGACCTCCGATGTAGGAGAGAGGTGTTCTGCCACCTGCGCCACCTCGGTTCCTGGCTTTTAGAGCTTTCGGAGCATCTCATCTTGTCTCTCCCCTGTTACGTCATCATCTTGGCTGCATGGCTCTCGGAGCCTTGGCAGCTCACCGGCACACAAAGCCTGGCAGCCCATGTGCCTTCTATATATATATATTTTTTTTATTTTACCGGGATGTCCCGGGGATCGAACCCAGGTCCCTCCATATGGCAGACGGACACCCAACCATTTGAGCTACATTCGCCCCCCCGCCTGGACATATTTTTGAGTTGTCTTTTATGTCTTTAAAATATTTTAGGGAAGCGGCTGTGGCTCAATCAGTAGGGCTCCCGTTTACCATATGGGAGGCCTCGGGTTCGGTTCCTGGGGCCTCCTGGTGAGGGCAGGCCCGCCCGCACGGCGTGGTTGGCTGACCCAGCGAGCACAAGCAGCAAGGGGGGGATAAATGAATAAATAAATAAAATCTTTAAAAAAAAAAAAAAAATTTTTTTTAACATGGTTGTTTTAGAGACTCCATAATCTGAAGTGGTCCTTTTAGGTCAGTTTTTGGTTTTCATTTTTCACTGTGATCTGCTCATTTTTCTTGAGATTTCATTAATGGGAATTTTTTGAGACCTGGGATGAAGGTGGGCTCCTCCAAAGAAGATTTGAGTTTGCTTTTATCCACAGCCTGGTGTTTTACCGGTCTATATTAAATCATTCTAAATTAAAATATCTGCTTGAGGGTTTTTAGACCACCCAGGTAATATGAATTCAGGCTTTTTTTCTCTTCCAGCAGTCTTCTCAAGAGGTTAAACAGTTATTTCTGATTCACTCTTTCACTTTGGGTATAACCCTGTGGGATCCCAGCTTTATGTCAGAGATATTGGGCTTCCTTTTATGTTGTCTGTACCTGTGAAGCTTTGAGAAGCAAAGCTCAAGTTCATCAGGTAGCAGATGTTCTTAGGATAAAGATTGGGCTATATGGGCACACTTACCTCTCTAGGTTTCTGTCTTCATTCAGTCCCTGACCAGAGGATTCCTTTTTTATTTATTAGCTCATCAGTATTTTTTTTTTTTTTTTGAGATTTTAAAAAAATTTATTTATTCCCCGCTCCCCCCCCCCCACTGTTTGTGCTTGCTGTCTTCTCTCTGTGTCCATTTGCTGTGTGCTCTCTGTGTCTGCTCGTCTTCTCTTTAGGAGGCACCGGGAACCGAACCCGGGACCTCCCATGTGGAAGAGAGGTGCTCAATCACCTGAGCTACCTCAGCTCCCTGTTTTGTTGTGTTTCTCATTGTCTTTCCTCTTTGTGTCTCTTTTGTTGCAGCATCTTGTTGCGTCAGCTTGCTGCGCCAGCTCGCCTTCTCCAGGAGGCACCGGGAACCAAACCCCAGACCTCCCATGTGGTAGGCAGAAGCCCAATCACTTGAGCCACATGCACTTCCCATCAATATTTTTAAATATCATGTTGTTTCATTGGGAAGGTGGATCTGTGTACCCAGACTGCCTGCCGTATCACCATTGGAAACACTGTGATTCCCTTTCTCTTTTTACCATCAGACTCAAATCTTTTTTTTTTTTTTTTTTAAGAGGTGCCAGGGATTGAATCCAGGACCTCATACGTGGGAAGTGGGTGCTCAACCACTGAGCTACATCTCCTCCCCAGTGAGAATTGGTCTTTTCATTTGTATGTTTTTAGGAGGTACTGGGGATCAAACCCAGGTCCTTGTATGTGGCAAGCAGGAGCTACATCCGCTCCCCCAATCTTTTTTTTTTTTTTTTTTTGTGGGACCGGGCCTGGGAATTGAACCCAGGACCTCTTATGCAGAAAGCAGGCGCTTAACTGCTTGAGCTACATCCGTTCCCCCAATCATTTTTTAAATCTCTGCCTGTGACTGAGGTCCCCATATCCAGGTGGCAGGGGACATGTAGGTTACTCTTCCAAGCTCCTTTTCCAGCTCCTGCCCACTTACAGCCTCATCTTGTGGAAGATGGTGTAATTGAGCTTACATTTTTTTAATTTGTCCAAGAGGTGTTCAAAGTATAGGCTAAGGGCTAATTGAGTGGGGAAGAAAGATAAAAGGAGGGGGAGGATGGCTTACAGCTGAAGTGATAGAAGCCATTTATTGCCAAAAGGGTGTAAAAAAAAAAAATAAAAAAAAAAAAAAAGGGTGTGAGCAAGAGTTCTGGAAAAAAGTGCTCTGTTGTTTCAGCTCAGCTATATATCTGGTGAACCCTGTTGGCCTATAAAATCCTTTCCATTAGTCAGGGTGCACTGTGCTTTTGTTCTTGACTACTACTGTTTTTAGAGCTGTTTGGTTTGCTTATGTGTCTCAGTTTCTTTTTGAGAAGGCGAATTGTTAAATATTTAGGAATTTCTTCACTGTAATTGGAGTTTTCTAGAAAGGCTTCTTTAGTCCCCTTTTCTGATACAAGATTCCCATCATGAAGCTTATGTTCAGAAGATGCCCGCGTGATCCCTTGCCCCAAGTGCCAAGAGCAGATGCAGCAATTAACACGCTGCAGGGAATTTCCAACTGCTGGGCAGGTTTCTGAAATCCAGACACGTGCTGTTCACACTTTGGCTTCTGAAGCAAGGATCAGCGGCTGAAAGAGGGGAGGGACTGGAGGGAAAAAGATCTTATAATGCCTGCCCAGGGCTTAAGGCTGCATCAGCTCTCTTCATTTCTTCTCCAGCTGGCGTTGGCAGAGTAGAGTAAATCACTGTAGAGTGCTTATGAGCTGAATTCACTGGGGGCTTCTTTGAGGTACACTTGTGACATCATCCGGCTATCACTGCCTTTTTTGTATAACCTCTTTTCTCCTCTCCCTTGATAGAGGGTGATGCCCAGAGCTCATGTCAGATCAGTGAGCAGAGGGAAATGTTTGGTAATCATTAATTTAAGATGCCTGCTAAGGACACAGTTGATGGTTTAGCAGTCCATTGACATGTTCTTCCAAGAGTCCTCATTGGAAGAGAAAACACTCTTTGCAAACATAGCCTGAATAGCCCTTGTAGATTTTTTTTTTTTTTTTTTTTTTTTTTTAAAGGAGGTACCGAGGGTTGAACCCAGTACCTTGTACATGAAAAGCAGGCACTCAATCACTGAGCTACATCTGCTCCCCAGATAAAACTTTTTAAACTCTGAGGAGAAAGACAATCCAGAAAGAGTTGAACCTCACCTTTGTCTCCAGCCCCCAACCCCTCCCAAACACCCCCCACCCCTGGTAACACACACACCTGCCTATACAGCAGTTACACTGATTCTTTTTAAAACATCAGATCATGTCACTTCTCTGTTCAAAATCCTCCACTGGCTTCCCATTTTATTCAGTCTTTACAAGGCCCTACATTAACCCCCACCCCACACTTGCCTCTCTCTAACCTCAGTTCTCTCCTGGTTTACTTCTGCTTCAGCCACACTGGCCTTCTTGCAGGCCCTCTGATAAGCCACTTTAAGCCTTTCCTTAAATGTTACCCCCATAAGGCCTACTTCCACTATCCTTTTTAACACTGCTACTTCCTACCCCAACCCTGTACTCCTAATTACCTTTCATTTTCTCATAACACTTATTTTCTAAATACTAGATAAGTTAATTATTATGCTTGTATTTATTGTTTATTTCTACCACTCATCCTCTGCAAGAATATAAGCTCCCTGCAGGCAGGGTTCTTTGACCTGTTTTAATCACTGACATATTGTGACCATCTAGAACAGTTCCTGGCAAGTTGTAAGTTCTCGATATATATGTGTTGAATTGAGTTCAAGTCAAAGAATAAAGTTTGTCAGCAAGTCAGTCTAGGCAATGAAGATGGAATGGCCAGGTCAGGGGCATCTGTTCTTTGGGTAATTGCTTATAATCTTACTATCTTTCCTTGTTTTCCTTTTTGTTGTTGTTTTTGTTTTTTGTTGTTGTTTTCATCTCTCTGTGTTATTTCAAATGTTCTTTTCTGAATATGGAATTTCCAAATGTGTATGTTGTATCCTGACATTAAATTAAAATACATTAAGTATGTCTTGCTATTTACTGTTATTCCTGGAGTCAATAGATTTGGGGCTCTGGAAAACAAAATTTCTTTGAGAACAGGATAAGTTCTATCCTTTCTGATCTCATAAATCTTTCAGTTTTTGTTCTTTCTTCTGCCCATAAATACTCTTTTATTTCTTTTCTCTACTCATTTAACATGTTTTTTATTCTCATCTTATTGTACCTGCTCTGTCTATTTATGTAAACCAAATAATTTTTTTAAAAGATTTAATATTTTAGGTTTTGTTGACAGTACTGAAAAATATAAGAAAAAACTTGGAAACAACTTGTCACCTGTAAATCAAATTCCCAGCAATGGCCTGCCTTCCTATGTGTATATATAAATATTTAAGATTTTTTTTCACACAGTTGAAGTGATACTGAATATAAAATGTTTGATCCTGCTGTTTTCACTTATAAGTATTCAGACTATTAAAAATCTTTAACCATCATTTTTCATGGCTGAATAATGTTCTCAAATGAAAATGCAAGTATTTGTTTGTCATTCTCTGTGGACATTTTTTTCCTTAATTTTCTAATATTATAAATAATGCTGTGATTAACATCTTTGTACATAAAACCTTTGCATTTCATATTGGTTTATTAGAGTATATTTTTAAGAGCTCAGTTGGGTTAAAGGGTTTGAAATCTTTTCATGTTTTTGACATTGTTTTCTACTTTTTATTAACTAATTTATAGTCTTGTGCTCTGCTCATTTTCTTGTTCCAACCTATTATCTTTCTTATCAATTTAGTGAGCTTTTCAGATAGTAGAGATAGTATATCCTTGCTATAATCATTGCTAATTTCCCTGTTTGTATTTGTTTTTTGTTTGTGTGTTTCTATTTTTTTTTTTAAGGTACAGAAGTTATAAAATTGTATATGTTTAAATATGTCATTATTTTCCTACATGATTTTTATTCCATTGCTTATTTAAGTTTATAAACTAGCTCAGCAAATATATCTTCATTTTCATCAGCTGGGGAGAATTCTAGGACAATTTGGTGGGTAATTTCATCCAGTTGGTAAGAGATATGAGAAACCTACCTGCTTAATTAAATACAGCAATATGTTGTGAGGGTTGATCTTTTGCATCAGATATATAAGTTCCCAACCAGCAGATCAGCCCATTTTTATACATTACTTTGAGTGAGGTAAGGTTGGAATCATTGTGGACTAGATTGTCAGGGTCAGACCTTTGACCTCATTTCAGGTGAAAACTTCGCAGCTGGGAATGGCTCAAGCTTGGAAGATTACTTAGCATGGGTTTACAGGTGAGCAGTCATGTTGCATTGCTATTTCAAGGAGGCAAGAATATGATTGCCCTTTGTGGCTGTCCTTTTTTTGTCACTAATGAATGACTCATCTGTGTCATAACAAAATGTTATGGGAGAAATACATCTTTACTTTAAAGTCAAAACTCTTGGATTAAACCATCTATTGAGCTGAACAGCAAGGGATTAGGACTCTTGCTGGTGAGGGCCCACAAGCCACCCCCACAAGGGATCATCCTTAGCTAGAGACATTTGGATATGACTGTTTCCTATAATCTCTTAAGGCCCTTACCATTGGTGAGTCTTTGGCTTTGGGAGTACCATGAAAGGTGTGCTAAGGGCAGCATTTTTGCTGAATGTGTAATGAGTCAGTACATCTGGCTATTTTGGGCTCAGGGTGATGTGCCGGAGGAAGATGAAGGGTAATGAGATGTTTTTAAAATTTTGTTGCTTTAAACAGCCCAACGAAAGGCATAGGGATGGAATAGACATATCCTGCTCGGCAGGGTGAGTCAGGCCGTGACTTTTCTGTTCTCTGGGAGGTTGACTCTTATGGGGAGAGAGGATTAGCTGCCAACAGTGTCATCTCTCCCATCTCTGAAGGCCATGTGTTCTCATGGTTATAAGCTTTGCAATTGATCATATTTTTGTAAAATAATGCATATTATACATATATGCATTAAAGACTGAGGGATGTACATCAAAACTGGTTCTCTAGGATGGTGGAATGTTTTTAGGATGATGGGTGTTTTTACATTTCTTTTGTTTCTCTGAATTTTTGTAGTTTTTCTGTAATAATCACAATACTTTTGTAATAAAAAACATATTTTTTAAAATTATATGGCAACAATAAATAATTGAAGTTAGATAAAACTAGGTTCTAATTGTGCTTGTGTTATTTACTTGCTATATCATGCAAATTATTTTACTACCGCCAAATCTGTTTTGACATCTGGTACCTCACATACAGAAGAAATTTAATAACATTTAATAAATGTTTATTGAATTAAATTTACCCACCATAGTATGTGTGCCACTTATTGCCAGTATTTCTCTCCTTCCCTTAAGGGAAGATTCTGTTTTGTCTCTTGAAATTGAATTTCAATTCAATTCAAAGAAGCACTTTGGTTTTGAGGGCTTACCCTGTTTTGTTTTGTTTCATTTTGTTTTGACATTGTGATTCTTCTCTTTTGTTCCAGAAGAACCAATAACGTGATAGATCAACTTGAGGCTATTCAGTTATTCTTGAAAATGCAATTATTTTAGCTTCATAAAATGTGTAGAGAAGAATAAAAAATAAAAAAATAAAAGCATGGATCCCTCAACTAGTGCACATACTTTGTGAGGACAAGGGAGTGTATATTTTATCAGATCCCTAACAGTGTTCATCAAAGCTGACTTCAAAATTAGGTACTTAATACTGATTGATTGATTGATTGATTTACCCCAGGGTGCAGGAGTATATGAGATTTAGGCATTTAAGAAATTAACAGACTGCTAATTTTTAGAAAAAGTTTGTCTTTCTTGTAGTCAAATAATTGTGCCTAGAAAATGTTAATGTGTTGGAATTTGTTTTAAAATTCTTTAAGACTGCCTTTAAGTCCTCAGGACTTCTTTGAAATGGTAATGCTACCATCTACTATCTACTATTTTAAGAAAAAAGGATTAAAAATCTTCAGCATAGTTTCAGTGTAATTTTTTCTTAGCCCCAAACTATAGGGGCCTATCTTTCTCTCTGAAGATAGTAGAAATTCCTGTAAATTAACTAATGCTCTTTAGCCCATGGATGCTTCCTTCCAAGGAAGACTGGAGTAGCTCATTCAGCCCTTATGGTACCTGTCGTCAGAGTTTCAACCTTCCTTGAGGCCCTTAACGGCAAAAAGAGCCCTGTTGGGAAGGGGTGGAAATGCCTCCACATATGTGTGCTATTTCTTTAAAAGAAAGTCAAACGGAAGTGATGCTGTAGGGAACATCTGCACTTGGAGCTGAGTGGAGAGAGCGAGATGTGCTGCAGCTGGTGTAAGACCCTGGCAGGCAGAGGAGCTGCTGTCTATTGGGGTTTACTTCTGTCTACATTGAAACATGGCTTGGAGGGGGTTGGTGGCCTGTTGCCAGCCTCAGTTAGCCTGCCCTTCTCTTTCCTCTTTCCTCCTCACCCTCTTCCCTCCCAACTCCCCTCCCTCATGCTTTAAAGTCACATTTCCAGGCCAGACGTAGAATTAATCTCTGGGCACTTCACATTGCTGGCAGCTGAAAGCAGGATGTGGGATCTTTTTTTCTTCTCTTTCTCTCTCTCTGCGTCTTGGCTGACTTTTTTACCTCTCGAAGAATTTGGAAGGCCGTGAGATTTCACCCCCCCCCCAGTACTGTGGAGTTTTTCAGCATGCTGATCACCCTGCTGCGGCTTCACCCTAATAGACTTCATATGTTGATGCAGTTGACATCAGTATCAAACTATTTTACATGTGATCTGGTGTATTTCCTGAGGAAATCTGTAAGATATTTATTAAGAACTAATAAAATAAACCTCTCCATGAGTTTTTAGGTAGTTTTCAATTTTTCATGTCTCTCTCGTTTCCTCTTATCAATGAGTTGCTATTTTCTCTCTCTACTCTGACCATTGCAAAAGGAAACAAAAATAAATGTTTTAAACTGTTCCTGAAGGGACAGAGAGAATAGTTCTGCCATGATGTATCAGCCAGGGCTGTATTTTTAGTGCAGCATTGTAGAAACTAAAAATATCCTGTTATAGTGGATCCTTTTTATAGGTCTGTGTGTGTGTGTGTTTATAATGTTGTACGCACAAGTGCCTTTGTGCATCGGCAGCCGCTCTTCCCATCACAGCTGGACTCCATTAGTCCTTGAAAATTAATGTAATCCTAGTTAAGAAAAAAATTAATTACTCTACCAGAGCTGCATTTTATCCAAAGCTAGTGTTAGCTCCCTAGCTGGCAGCTTAGTTTGAGAGACTCCAGGGACCCATGGAGTTGTGGCTTTGGTATCACAGCATGTGCTGCCATGTTTTTCCTGTTGGACGCATTCCTCAGTTCTTTAGGGTTAGACATGTGGCACATGTGGCATGCAGAGAGTAACTTCAGACCCCTCTGCCTTGGAGAGATACTCTGTTCCAGTCTGGTCATCCCTAGAAGAAGTGTCCCTCCACAGTTTAATTCACCTGCCATATCAGATTTTCTTATCAGGTTTCTTGACAAGAAAGATATCTTGGCAATAGTTGATTTTTAGTGTTCTCTGGAGGAGAAATAACGTTTAAAGTTTGGACTTTTTAAAAAATAGAGTTGTTTTATACATACCTTTTATTATAAATATGTGTGTCAGTCTTGACTTTGCTAATTTCTAGCCCCAACTTCTGAGTGAGGGGCTGACTGGCTCAGAATGTGAACACTGTCAACTTTGTAGTCAGTTCTGGGATGAGTGTTCTGGGATGAGGTGCAGGACAGCCCAGAAGTTGCAGTCTGCCTCACATTAATAATACAGCTCTTATGCAGTTGCCTGCTTTTGTTGTGGTGGTTTTGCTTAATCTTCCTTGGGGCCGGAACCGATGGGCTGTATTGAGGGTAGAGGGATAGAGTAGAGTAGGTAAGAAGATGGTGGGTTGCTTCCGTACTGGTCAGACTCTGCAGGCTGTCTGCTGAGAGTCCAGGCAGGATCCATCTGTTGGACTACGGTTCTCTTTTTCTGCTGAGCTGGGGCGTGGGCAGTGTAGTCCTGTGTAACTCGTGACAGGCCTCCCAGAGTGCCATGAGGGCAGGGATCCTCATGATGCTCTTCAGAACAAAAACAGGGTTAATGCCTTTGGATTCTTTTTGGGCATGGGCTCTGACGCTTGTTTCTGGACCTGCTGGTGACTCTAGGTCCTCCCCCTGAATCTGTCCTCTTCATCCCCCAGCTGACAACTGCTTGAGCCCTCAGTTTCCTGTACTTGGTCCCCAGGCAGTATCTTTCAATAAAAGTAGTAATTAGGTCTTTTACAAATTTATTTTATTAGTGAATAGAGTTGGTGGGTAATTGGCTGTAATTCTAACACAGCCAGTTTGGAGATTAATAAAAATTTTCAAAAGAGCAGTTTTACCAGAAGCAGTGGGCCTGTTATTCTGAATTCTCTGCCGAGCCGAAATCAGAGCAGCGTGAGACCCATGGAGGACTGTGCTGCTGGGAGGATGCAAAGCCACGTTCCTTGTTGTTACAGTCTGTGCAGTGCCCGTCCTTGAGGGTGTTTTACGCTGGCATTGGAAAAAAGGAAACCTTGTTTTCCAAGAACTCTGCTCTCTCTCAGCTTGATAAGCATTTAAAAATAAAATCTGCACAATTGAAATTGGCAGTGCATCCTCATTCTTTTGTCTCTCTGTTTATTTTTTTCCCCTCATCCCTCAACATGTGTGCTACAGCCCATGGTTATTACACCCTCAAGAATGATGGCCTGGAACTCAGCAAACTTGCACCAAGGTCTACCAGCCCTGAGCTCGACTGTTTAAAGCTGGCTGAGGCAGCACGGCCTAGTGCTGAGAGACCTGGTAGAATAGCCTCAGCAGCTCCATCTGTGCCATGTTTCCCTTTTCTCCTGAAGCTGCTGCCTGAAATTTTGAGCTCCTTCAAAATCCTGATTGTCAGTTCAGTCTTTGGTGTTAATTTTTGTAGTTAACTTAATTGATCTGTTTACTTCTCCATTGGAGGAGCTCAAAAAGAAAATCCTTTGGCACTAATCAGGAGCAGTCCTGGCTTTTTAAAAATATTCTTCTGAGCTACAATTTTATAATACTGACTCAGGAAGGAGAAAAGCTACTAGGGCTTAGGTTAGGAAGACCATAAGTCCTTGATTGCCCAGGAATGGACTCTGTTTATGAATTATTAATAGCACACCCTTTCATTCTCAGAAGTATCCCAATTTACAAAGTGATGAATTTTAGCATCACCCTAGCTTGTATGAGATCAGCAACAAACAAACAAAAACACTCACTATAAACTGTTAATTCTGTGTTTAGAAATGTAGTGGCATTGTAAGGCATGCCAAACCCTGCCCTAGGCTTTGCATGCTGATTCCACTGGAGTCATGCACATGTGACCTCAGAAAGAATTGCTTTATCTGTGGCTCTCTTAGAGAGAACTGACCTTCCTGCTTGAGTGGGTCCTGGTAAAGCCAACTTCGGAATACCATGTCACTTACCTTAACATTTCTGGTTATCATTGCCTAGTTGATTGAGTCAGAACCTGATGTTAATTTGGTAGGGTGTGGTTTCAGGTTTGCAGACTTCCTAATTGATGCCAGCAAAGGGTTGGTGCCTGATGTAACTGAATAGGGTGTTACTTCAGGTTAGTAGTCCTTGTTTTTGCTTGGCTGGTTGGGCTGAACCTGGTATTACTGTTTCCCAAAGAATATTTTTGGTTTGAAAACTGAAGGTCAGCAGTTCGCAAGTGCTGAACTTTAAGCCAATTCTGTGGTTTGTCTTATGCCACTGGACCAGCAGCACTGCAGTCCTGATCAATTGATCTGCATCAATACAGAACCATGAACAGCAACTGCCAGGAAGAGCTCAATTTCACCCCATTTTCCAATGCAAACTGTCTCTCTGCCCAGATCCCCTTTCTCTCTCCTTGTATGTCTGTCTCGCTCTTGGTTATATATTTCACTTTTTTGGGTCTATCTTTTTCCATCTCCCTGTCTCTTTACATAACAGTTTTTAATAATGTTTTAGTTAGTTCCAGCCTTTTCCCTGAATGGATCCCATTGGAAAATGCATCTGAAAGGAAACAGTTATACACTTCCTTTCCTTTGAAACTCTGTTGGCACCTTTTCTAATGCAGTAAACCATACAACATGTATTTTCAAAGTTTCCAAACACAGACATGCTGGCATTAAATTTATGAAGAAATATTTTATTCAGCTGTATGGTAACTGTGAGTTTCAGAGATGCTGATCGGATTTTAAAATCAGTGCTGACTTTCGGAACAAGAGGTTTTCAGATCTCTGTGGGAAATATAACCACATTGCCTCTTGGGGAGTCTGTGATGCTCTTTGCCTGGGTTTTTGATTCTAGGTTGGGTAGGAGGAGTTGGAGCAAGAGATCTAGATGTGGGGATATCCCATCCCTACTCAGAGGAAAACGGAGAAAGTCAATGAACACTGAAGAAATTGTGCATAGCTGTATTGGGTACAAAAATAGAATGTGGTACATTCCTTCTATTCCAACCAAGGTGTGGAGGTCAAATAATACCTGTTTGTCTGGTTTGTAATTTTCTTTAGGGGACCATGGTTAAGAAGAGTTCATTTATTTGCATCAAAGCAACGATGATGTTGCTGGTGTCTATAAATGATTACCTCACTCCTCCCTTTTTATGCTATACCTATGGTCTGGTGAAAAAAAAAATGTGTTAGAATCAGATCTATCTGTTTGGGAGTCTTTGGGTTTGACTGAGGTTAGAATTTGGTCTGTAGGGACAGTGATCCTTCTCAAGGATCCCACTTGTTTGGGCAGGAGATTCCTGGGAATGCTCTTGAAAGTAGCCATTCAGTAGGGGGTTTCATCCAAATTCTCCAAGCAGCTGAACTGTGTCCTGACCCCGTTTCAGCCTTTCCTTGCTTTCCAGCCCTGCTGCCATTGGACAGAAACTGCTGAAAGATAGCCCTGCAAGAGCCGAGCATCCTGCAGATAGTGTGTCCCAGTCAAATTAACAAGGGTTTATTAAACACTCATTTTGTGTCTGATTCTTCTTAGCTTTTTTGGTAGCATTTGCCTTCATTGTCCACATACTTTCCAGAAATGCCTTTAGTGATCATAACTCTGTATCCTCTTAGTTCTCCCCTGCCTCTCTGACTGTTTCTTGGATCTTCTCTTCTTGTCCAGCATCCTAAATGTCAGCATTCACTAAAGATAATATAGTACCTTGGCCTTCTTCTCGTCAGTCTTTTTCCATTGATATATTATAAAATCTCCTGGTTTCAACTATCATCTCTCTGTTGATCACCTCCAGATCTCTTTCCAGCTCTGATCTTTTTCCTAAGCTTTCACTCACATTTCTGACTTCTTATTGTACATCTTCACCTGGAGTCACAAGCATATTCAAAGTTGACTCACCATTTTTCTTACAGTGTTGCAAGTCAGGTTCCCCTTTTCATACAGGATCTTGATTGGGGACTGTTCTCAGGGTCAACACCTGAGGGGGTGTGTGAAAGAAGCAGGTTGAGGCAGAGAGAAGTTGGGCTGCACTTTGTAAGAGGCCTTAGCCAGTCCTACACATGACTTTGGCCCTTCAGAGTAGTCCCAAATTGGGCCAAAGGGACTGGATTTTTATGCATCCTCTTCACCATCCATGGACCAATCACTGGATATGGATTACCCCTGGGAAGGGAGTATGACAGCGGGGAGGTGCCTTTCTTCAGCTGAGGGCAAGTCCGGGAGAAGGGGGACTCAGATTCTGAAAGCTGCTGCTTCCAGCACTCCCTGCAGCTGGAAGAATTGAGTGCTTAAGTCCTGAAGGGTAGCTCACCAAGTCATCTATGGCCCCACCAAAACTCTTCCTCCTACGTACCGCATTTTCTGGTTTTGGTATTAGTGTCTTCTAAATATTCAGGCTGTCTCCGCCTCAATGTTTCTATTTTTAAATTTACGTACAACAATGATGCCTAGATTTTACATGTTCAGGTTGATGAGTTTTAACATATGCCAACCTCATTTTTATTCTTTTTTTCTTCTTTGCCCTGTATGTTAAGAGTGAAAAATAACAAGAACCATCTTGAAATAGCTTAAACAGGAAAGGAAATTTATTACAATGAACTTGAGAACAAGGATATAGCTAGGCCTTTAGAAGAGATTGGAACCAGGAAAGTCATTTTGTACTTCTCTGCTGCTTTCTGCATATTTGCCTTCCCCTGTCCTCCTCTCCCCTTCCTCGCACATACTACCAGTTCAGTAAAAAATTGATTGATTGATTGATTGCAAAAAAAGAGTATTCTCACTCTTTAATAGCTACCTATTCTACTGTATCGCGTACTTTAAATAGTCCTCTATTCATAGACATTAAGGTTGTTTGCTGTTTGCAGTCTTTTCCTGTGTAAACTATGCAGCAATGACTTTCCTGATTCATATTCTTTCACATTTTTTTACCTCTAAGATATTTTTCACTTTCTTCTTTGGTTTATAGTTAATTATATGCTCAAATCCTATTAGACTTCATTGCCGTGAGGGTCTAATCTATGTCTGATGCATCTTTGAAAACTTAAATGCCTAGCACAGGACCTTGCACATAGTAACTTGGTAAATGCTGACCGTGTGAATAAAGAAATGAATTGGCCCAGCACTATGTGAAATGCTGCACAGAACAGATCGGCTCTAACCACCAGGCACTGTGGTAAGTGCTTGGGATTTACTGGAGTCTGCACTTTAGCCCCTGGCCTAGTGGGATCTCCAGCATAGTGGGGAAGGCTTAATGTGTTGTCAAGTCCTGTGCTAGAGCAACTTTGAGCCACATGCTTGGTGAGTGATATGGATAGATATGCTTCCAGAGTCCAAGGAAGGAGGCCTGTCAGGCAGCACAATGTACAGTACAGGTTCGTCATATGTTTGGACTTGAAGGAAGGACATAGATAACAGAGAGGAAAGAGGTGAGCTTTGGGGATTGGGGGTGGGAGGATGGCCATTCAGGCACATTAGAAGCAGGTTTGCTATTTTGTTTCTTCTTAGCTGTTGTCATTCACCATCTTTTAGTGTGGGACTGTTTTTGTTTTTGTTTTGTTTTAAGAAGCAAGGCAGAGTTTTAAATAAGCCTGTTAGGTCTTTTGAACCAGGCAGGAGCAGGTCAGTTCTATTCTCCAGCAGAGGAAATCTCACCAAGAAAATGAAATTGAAATGGTGCTTGCAAATCTGTTTGGCAAGGGGTTCTAATTCCAGAATTCTAGAGCTTTGTTCTCTCTACCAGTGTTCAAATATAAATTTAGCTTTTAAATCTCTTTGCATTATACCATGCTGTGGCACTTTTTGTATTAGAAATATCCCCAAAATATGCATAAATTGAATTTTACATGCTAAGTAATTAAACATATGACAAATACATATATATTTAATAGCATATATTTTAATGTATAATTTGGTCTTTTTAAAACAACTCACTTTTATAGCATAGCATATGTCAATTTCTCATTTATCTAGTTTTTTTTGTTTTTTTGTTTTTTGTTTTAAGATTTTAGAATTCAGTAGGCTTTGTTCTTGTTTGATCTTCAGTCATCAACTGCATATAGCATTTGAACTTGGGCTTCTATGGCACTTAGTTTCTTTGTAACACAAATGTTAGGCAAATAAATACATAAGACATCAGGGATCTCTCTGCTTAAAGTTCATGGATCCTTTCAAATTAAGAATAATTATCTCCCAGTTTAGTATTTTTTTTAACTTAGTTTTACAGATTTTCTTAAAGCAGAATATACTTATGAATATGTAAACTATTTCTATCTCAGTGTTTTTAGAAAAGCATTCTTAGATTGTGATATATATGTATTTTGTCTCACAAATGCAGATAACATTAAGAAAATATTTCTTGCATATCTTTTAATAGTATGTAGTATAAGGCCATGAGGACCTTTTCAAGATTATTTGTTTTTTTCATGCAGTATCCCTTGCATAGAGTCCATGTTAAAAAAAATATTTAAACAAAATATTTTAGAGTTCAGTACTGAGAAAAGATTTGCTTTTTTCCTGAGGAACTGATTGATACATATTCCTTTCTAATAATGACAACTAAATAATTGTTTGTGTTTCTATTTTGCTTTGGCTGCCAGGAAAATCAGAGGCAAATTTAAGTTTATTCATGGGTGACTGTAAACCATGTGATTGACATATTTATATTTCCCTTTTACTTGGTCCTGATTTTCTACATCTACTTTGATGTTGTTTCATTGTATATGATTTTGCTCTAAGCTGCTGAAATCTTTTGTGAAATGAAGTATAAAATAATAAATATAAACAAAAATAAATAAATCTAGTTTAAGGCCATGCATATGGGTTTCAATAAGTGTTGTTGACCAACCAGTCAACTGAATAAAAATTTGGAAGGCTATTACTAAAGGAGGTGACCATTCTAGAGTCTCTTTCTTCCTTGACATCATTGCTTTATTCAACTGTTATTCTGCTCATCTCTTTTCTGCTTTAAAACTAGATGCATCACGGTGGGTGGGGTTGGGTGAAGTCATTACTTGATCTGGCTTTGTACAGCTTTGAGGAACCATGTTAAGGAGAGTCTCTAGAGCAAAGCCAGATGAATGCACAGATTTGTTTATTAAGGAGAGGAAGCCACCTCAAATTATGTCTTATCATTTGCAGCATTTTTCAGTACTGAGCCCTCAAGGCTTGTTTGATGACACTGATCTTTTTTGCATTCTGGAAGCTTCCTGAAAGAGGTAAGTTTTCAGAAGTCCAAGAGGTATTTACCTCCTTCACTGGGTACCTCCTGCCCTATCCATCTAAAAATTGTTTTATTTTGGCATTTAGTTTGTAAACTCTGTCAAACCCTTTTTATAATCCTTCAGGAAGCCATAAAACAAAGAAAAATTGAGTTAATCTGATAAAACACAAGTTGGACACTTCTCTGACCCTCTGCCTGCCATATCAAAGCAGCTTTCTTTGAATCAGGATGTCTGCAGGCATTATCTCTCATTAAGTTTTACGTCAGGTCCAAAATGCTCCTGAAGCTTCATACCAACAGAGACAAGTTGTAAACTGTTTGAATCAGCTGCCAAATCACTGCTTCCTCTACCAAAAAGGATGTAGTTGTATTTCTTCCTTCTCACCGTTGCAGCAAAAATTTACTAGGTTGACTAATGGTATGTCTACTAGCAAACCCCCTTCACATTTCTTCTCTTCCACAATCTTAAATAGCTTCTGACACAAAACATCACAGATTTGCTGCATGGAATTCCAAAGGGACTTACCTGCTACCACTCTTTTCTACCCCTTCTTTCCTTCCCCTAAGTATCGTGAGAGAGGCAGGCTTCCCAGAACCTCTGGCAGGTGGTATAGAAGCAGAAACTATCCTACAAGACCTACTTGTAACTCTTTTAAGTGAGATACTGGAATGGCAGGCTCTCTTCTCCTGGACCTCATTCCTGAGGAACTTGCCCAGTGCCAGCATGCTGTTCTGCTGGCAGCTGCTCTTCCTGCCCAAGAGGGTGGGGATGTGTATTTGAATAACCCTGGAATCAGGCAGGAAATTCTAAGTGACCAAAATATCAATCCAGAGACACAACCAAGGTGGAAATTGCCAGTGTGTATTTTGACTGATGCTTTTTTATTTATTTATTACATTTCCAGGAAATTTATAGGACTACCGTTTCTAAAATTGCATGGGTATTTCCTGGAAAAAGCTAAGCACTCAATTAGAAGTGTTTTCATTTTTCTTTGTATAGAGTAGAAATGGGGTTTGCTGTCCACCTTGCCAAAATCTATTGATAGAGCCCCCAGGATGTTTCTTGGCCCCAGAGCCCCATATAAAGGAGGAAGGAAAGCCAGGCTGTCCTCCAGAGAGGGCGTAGCACTTGTGGAGATAATTTTCTCACCTTCTTGAGGGTAGCAGTTGTGTTATAATGCTGTAAAGAGCTCTGGAATCAACCAGACTGAGGATTTGAATTCCCCAGCCACTTAACCAGCTGTGTGACCTTGATAAAGTTAACTACTCTGAGACTTCGTTTCCTTGTCTATGAAATGCAGATATCGATGCCAGTCTCTGAGTGTTAAAGTGGATAACATACAAAACATCTTGCCCAGGGCCTCAGCACATAGATGTTCAGTTTTCTTTATCAAATCAGATAAAATCTCGTAAAATCTGAAGTGATGGGTCAGACTAATGGTCTTTCAAATGTTATTCCCCTATATATTTAAAACTCTTTAAACATTTTTATTGAGGTATAATTGATTTACTTTAGACTGCACACATTTTAAGTGTTTGATCATTTCTCAAATTGTCACCACTATCAAGGTAGTGAACATATCCATCACCTCCAGAGTTTCTCCATATCCCTTTATAATCTATTCCTCCTCAATACCCTCTCTCTATCCCTAGGCAACCACTAATCTATTTTCTGTCACTGTAGATTAGTTTGAATTTTCTAGAATTTTATATAAATGGAATTATACAGTATGTCTTTTTTTTTTCTTTTGTCTGGCCTGTTTGACTCAACATAATGATTCTGACATTCATCCATGTTGTTGAATAATTCAGTAGTTTGTTCCTTTTTGTTGCTGACTTGTATTCCTTTGTATAGTTATACCATAATTTGCTTATCATTTACTTGATGGACATTTGGTTTTTTTGTTGTTTGGGGCTGTTATAAAATAAAACTGCTATGAACATTCATGTATAAGTCAGACTTAACGCTTTTGTTTCTCGGAGTAGAATAGATAGCTAGGTCGTTTGGTGTGTTTTAACTCTTTAAGAAACTGCCCACCTGTTTTCCAAAGTTTTGCATTTTGCGTTCCCAAAGCAGTGTATGAGAGTTTCAGATATTCCATGTCCTCACCAACACGTGATACTCTATACCCATCTGTTTTATTATAGCCATCCTAGTGGGTGTGAAGTGGTGTCTTGTGGTTTTGATTTGCATTTCCCTATTTTATCGTATACTTTGTTATCTGTGTATTCTCTTTGTCCTTTTTTTGTTTATCTTCTTGAATGGCAAGAGTTTGTTTATATATTCTAGATACATAAATATATGTATTCAGATATATTTAAAAGCAAACTTCTTTTTATTTTGGTCAAGTCTCCCCTTTTTATAAAGTTGGCTCCCTTTTTTTTTTTTACAGATTTATTGACAGAAGGACAGTTTAGTAGATTATTGCAGCTGATGCTGTCAATTTTAAAATATACATCTTAATATCCATGAGATTAATGGTCCAAAGCAACACGACACTAAATCTGCGTAAGCAGCGTCATTTATTAAGAAAACAGTGCTAAGGCTCATATTTTAAGCAGTTCCCCGCCCCGTCTGCCCTAGTTTGAAGGAGGCACATACCATTGGTTTGCGATCTGTACCTTTACCTATTTTTTTGAGTAGCAAGAACATGTTTAAACAGCTCGTTTAGACTGTGCAATTCATTCTTCTTGTCATCTTTCTTCACTTCCTCATCACCTTCACGTGGATTTTGCTGATGCCATGAATCACAGCCTTGATGATGAAGTTCTCTTGCTTTACTCATTTTTTAGACAGAAATTCTGTCTTCAATGGACTTTTCCTTCTTTTCTCTTATCTTTCTTTTGGTTACCCCTGACAGTTTCCTGAGCAGGCCAAATAAGGAGCCACACAGCTGGGCATCTCCAGCAGCTCAGGCAGCACAAGATGAGAACAAGGGCAGCAGCATCTTGTTAATTAAGAAAGCTTATCCAAAATGTTTAAGTAACCTTTTTCAATGTAAAAGAGAAAAGCTTCTGGAAATGTATGTCAGATCTTTTTGGGTTTTGCTTGTTTTTGTTTGCTTGCTTGTTTGAAAGTTTTTATTGTGAAATAATTATAGATCCACAGGAAGTTATAATAAGCAAAGCACGGAGAGGTCCTATGCACTGCCACCACTCCTCCCCCCTCAATAGCATCTTGCATAACTGTAACACAATATCAACACCATGAAATTGAGTACACTACAGAGCTTTATTCAGATTTTGCCAGTTCTTCATATACTCATTTGTGTGTGTGTGCAGTTCTGTGCAATTTATTTATTTGTTTGTTTGGTTGGTTGGTTTTTGTTTTTTTTTCTTTTTTTGAGGTACTGAGACTGGGAATTGAACCCAGGACCTCATATGCGGGAAGCCGGCACTGAGCCATATCAGCTCCCCTGTGTTGGCTCCCTCATCTCTTTGTTCAGTGCTCATTTTCTTTAGGAGGCACAGGGAACTGAACCTGGGGCCTCCTGTGTGGGAAGCAGGTGCTCATCTGCTTGAGTCACATCTGCTCCCTCTGTGCAATTTTATCACACTTATAGGTTCATGTAACTACCACCACAATCAAGATGCTGAATTGTTCCATCATTCCAAGTCTCCCTCCAGCTACACCTTTAGAACTACCCTGCCCCCTCCTATCCCCAAATCCTAACTCCTGGGAAAACGAATCTGTTTTCCATCTCTATAATTATAATTGCATTATTTCAAGAATGATATATAAATGGGATCAATTGTATATAACCTTTTGAGATTGGCTTTTTCCACTCAGCATAATCCTTGGCAGTCCATCCAAGTTGTCACACATATCAGCAGTTTGTTCCTTTTTATTGCTGAGTGGTATTCCACAGTATGATGTACCAGTTTGTTTAACCATTCACCCATATAAAGACATTTTAGTTTCCAGTTTTGCACTAATACTAATAAAGTTCCTATGAACATTCATGTACGGGTTTTTGTACAAACTTAAGTTTCCATTTCACTAGTATAAATGTCCAGGAATACAATTGCTGGGTTGTACTGTAAAGTACCTTTTTAGTTTTAGAAGAAACTGCCAAATTATTTCCCAGTACTATTTTACATTCCCTTCAGTAATACATGAGTAATGCAGTTTTTCCTCATCCTTGCCAACATATGATGATTTCGCTATATTTCATTTTAGCCATTCTGATAGATATGTAGTGATATCTCACTGTGGGTTGTTTTTTTTTTTTAAAGATTTTTTATTTCTCTCCCCCTCCCCCCTCGTTTGTGTTCTGTCTGCTCTCTGTTCGTTGTGTGCTCTCTGTGTCTGCTCCTCTTCTTTCAGGAGGCACCAGGAACTGAACCCGGGACATCCCATGTGGAAGGGAGGCACCCAGTCCCTTGAGCTACATCCGCTCCATGCTTGTTGTGTCTCTCATTGTGTCAGCTCACCACACCAGCCTGTCACATCAGCTTGCTGTCTTGCTCATCTTCTTTAGGAGGCACCGGGAACCAAACCTGGGACCTTCCATGTGGGAGGCAGGCATCCAACTGCTTGAGCCACATCCATTCCCTCTTGTTGTGGTTTTAATTTGTATCTCTCTAATGGCTAGTGGTGTTGAGCATCTTTTCATGTGCTTATTTTTCTACCTGTATTTCCTCTTCAGAGAAATGTCTGTTAGTGTCTTTTACCCATTTTCTAATTGGGCTGTTTTATTTCTTACTGTTGAGTTTTGAGAGTTCTTTATATGTTTCAGATACTAGCCCTTTGTTGACTATGTGGCTTGTCATATATATATTCTCCCAGTTGGTGATTTGCCTTTTCATTCTCATAGGGTCTTTTCCCAGAGCAAAAGTTTGTAATTTTTATGAGATCTGCTTTACCAATTTTTCCTTTTATGGATTTTGCTTTTGGCAGCAAATTTAAGAACTTGGTCCTAAGTCCTGAAGATTTTCTTCTATGATTTTTCCTAAAAGCTTTATGATTTTGTTTTCTATCTAAGTCTTTGACCCATTTTGAGTTAATTTTTGTGTAAGGTGGGAGACTTAGCTTGAGGTTTTTTTTTTTTTTTTGCCTATGGCTATCTGTTTCTGCACCATTTATTGAAAAGGCTGTCCTTCCCCTATTGAATTGCTTTTGTACCTCTTCAGAAATCATTTGAATATATTTGTGTGGGTGTATTTTTGTTTTTTTTATTCAGTTCCATTGATCTAGCACACTATCTTGATACATCTATCAAGATGTATCTACATGTATCTGTATATCTATAGCTACCTTATAGCTAAAGAATAACTTAACATTGGGAAGATTGACTCCTCCCATTTTATTCTTCTTTTTCAAAATTGTGTTAGCTATTCTATATCATTTGCCTTTCCATATAAATTTTAGAATAATTGCATTTAACCTATAGATCTATTTTAAGAGAATTGACATCTCTATAATGTTGAGTCTTCCAATCCATGAACATGATAAGTCTCCAATTATTTAGATCTTCTTTGATTTCTTTCATCAGCATTTGTAATTTTCAGCATATAGATTCTGTACATGTTTTTTCAGATTGAAACCTAAGTATTTCGTTTTCTTTATTAGCACTATTGTAAATGGCATCATGTTTTTAATTTTGGTTTCTGCACATCCATTATCAGAACTGTGGTTGGAGTAGTGTGAGCTTTTCATGTTTATAGCAAAGAAAAGAGGAGCAGTCAGACTATAGAGAATTGGTTTGGAAACCAAGGTGTGGAAACACTAGACAGACTTGGATTCAAATCCCAGCTCTTTTCCTTAT
Source organism: Tolypeutes matacus (assembly GCA_026826555.1). NCBI lineage: Eukaryota > Metazoa > Chordata > Mammalia > Cingulata > Chlamyphoridae > Tolypeutes > Tolypeutes matacus. Next base: position 3,231,734 of record JAKSZT010054053.1, on the reverse strand, counting down.
TAGTTTGTGACCTTGGACAAGTCCTTTAACCTTTCTGAGTCTGTTTTCCTCCATTATCAAAAAGGGAGAAAATATCTCTTGAGCAAATATTTTGTTAAGTTTTGAGGTGCCTACCACAGTTCTTAGTATATTTTATTCTTGCCACAGTGGAAGCATGGCATTCTAGCTAGGATCCACAAATGAGAGAGGCAAGTGTGCTTATGTGATGAACAGCAAGCATTTCTTGAACTCCTTCCTGGTTCTAATTTTCAGGGACATAAAGTTTTGACATATCTCCTGCCCTCAAGGAGCTCTTAATTTTGTTGGGGAAACATGCTATATGAATAAGAATTCCAGGACAGAGTATCACTTGTTAAGTTCCAAATGAATGGGACAGACAGTGAATATATCCAAGAACTTTCTTTTCCTGGGGTTTGTTTGCCCATTTCAGTGTGATGGCTTCTAGTTGTTGGTGAGAGAATATGTGGAGGTGGGAGAGGGTGTGTACGGATTTAGGGGGAGGGAGTCATATGGGAATATGTAATTAATTTTTATACTTTTCCCAGTAAACCATTGACCCTTTTTATGATGTCATGAGGGATTCCTTAATTTTGCAGCTGCTTCCTGATTACGTCAGAGAGCAGCCTCTCACCCCACAGCCTGGAGCTGCACTCACACAAGAATTGGAAACAAATGAAGTGCTGAATATCTAATGGCTTCCACAGGGAGAGCCAGTTCAGACTTCCCAGGCCTCCTTATGCAAGGTCTTCCTCAAGTATTTCTGACCCCCCGAAGTGCCTTTGTTCTGTAAAGACAGGACTGGCCCACAGCCAAGTAGGTGGGAGCCTGGGGACTCCTTGATGCATCCTTCCTTCTTCCCTCCAGGTGTTCTGCAATCCTTTCCTGGACCTCATTTGGTGGGTGTTACCCTCCTTGAGGCCTCAGGATCCTCTGGAACCTGTGGAGAGCATCAGCGAGAGTCTGCTTTTCTTTCTGCAGCATTTCTCTCACCTGTGTACTCCTTTCCATTCCGTCCTCCACCTCTCTAAGAAAGATGCTCCATGGCATTATAAAGTTTATGAAGTGCTCTTCAAGTTTAGGCCCTCATAGCTTCCCCACTGGTCTCCTTCTGTGCTGCCTTTTAACAGCTACCTTAACCTGTCCTAAATGCTTCAACTAGATTAATCTTCATAAAATACTCACCATTACTTTGTTCAGAAACCTTGAGTGAGTGCCCCAGATTCAAGTCCATTGCATCAAGTCCATATTCCTTCTTCTGGCATTCCAATCCCTCTATTTTGTGGACCTTGTGACATTAGACAGAGTACTATATTTGCCAACTGCTTCTGTATTCCTACCTGCATACCTCTCTTAGCACATACAGGGCCTCCTTCACAATGCCAATTCCATCTTTATTCATCTTTTTCAGCCCAGCACAAAAGTTATTTCCTCCTTGAAACCATCTCTGATATACTAGTTAGACATGGTTTCCTTTTCCTCTGGTGACAGGAGGCATCTTATTGTATCTTCCTTTTAGCATGGAATATATTGTCTCAAATTATAGTTATTTGGGTATGTTTGTATTCTTCCTATTTTCTTCATTAGAATATCATCTTCTCATAGACAGGATTGAATTTTCCTTTATATTCTCCCCAATTGGGCACCCAAATAAATATTTTTGTAATGAATGGAAGAGGCCACTTTGTTAGAAGTCAGAGTTGTACAGTCCTGCACAATCCAAAGGTAATAGCAGGCATGGCAGTAGAGGCTCTGGGGAGGAAACATTACGTTCCACCTTGTTCACTATACCTTGTTCAGAGAGATGTCACCACTTGCCTTAACCCAGTCGGCCTAATTGTGTTCTGCTTTGTGTATGAATAATTTGCTTCAGGGTATTAGTGCCTAATTCTTCTGACTCTTTCATTCTGCTCTTCAAGGAATAATGTGATGCTCTGTGGGCATGGACTTCTCTGCTTTTGCCCTTGTCTGGTTCCTGTGCAGTAACTGCCTCTTCCACCTCCTCTTCAGCCAGCAGCTGCCACAGGGATCTCTCTGGCTCAAGCAGCAGCAGTCAGAAGATGCTCTCACTACCCACTTCCTGTAGACAAGGAGGTTTTGGTGGGTTGCTCAGGAACTGTGCCAACCCTGTCTGACTGGTGACTGACTCATGAGAAAAGCAGCCTTGTCTGAGAGATAAGAGTCAGCAAATCACCTCCAGGTGGTGGTGGTAGTTTGGAGGTGACTGACCATTCATTTCCTCTCTTTGGGAGGAGTTTTGGGGAGGGAATCAGTGCATAAGTGGTCTTCCCTGCATTTTTCTCCAGCTATTAATGTAGCTGCCAAGCAAATAGTTGGTACTCTCTACTAGAATAGCTTGATGAACTTGAATGCCCTCTGAATCCCTTCTGCTGCTATCAGAATATCAGACCTTGGCCTTGTGGACAGAGGCAAAGCCTAGAAAGCCTCATAGTCTACAGTTGACCTTGTGGAGGAAACAGAGGAGCTGAGCCCGGAGAGAAACAGAGCCCCAGGAAGAGAGGAACCCAAGAAGCCTGAACCCTGGCAAACATCGGCACCTGTCTTGCTCCAATACATGGCAATGGACTTTGGTGAGGGAAGAAACTTACACTTTATGGCCTGGTAACTATGGACTTCTACCCCAAATAAATACCCTTTTGTAAGTGCAAAAAAAAAAAAAAGAACATTAGGCTTATGTGTCCTTCATCATGCGTCTTCCCTTCATTATTCATTGTCTCATACTGTTGCCAGGAAGCTGGCTGTGTGCACCAACGGAACTCTGCTTGTTCCATTGCTGCTGGAGTTTTCTGCAACCAGCCAAAACCCGTCCCTTACTGATAATTGGTTTCCTCCAAATCTCCCTGACAGAAACTCAGTATCCTATCCCAAGAGTTGATCAGAAGTGATGGTTCTGAACCACTGTCCCTTTGCTTAGCTTAAAGGGTCTAGGCAGGTGGGCCTGACTCCCTTCCCCTCCTCTTCCCTGTCCACCCCTCTTACCTCACTCCCATTTCCTGCAGGAGGATGCTTTGCCATCCTGGAACTGTCAGGCACAGCTTTGCTTTGGCAGCACCGTCGCACACACACTGGTGGGAGAAGGGACATGTTTATCACTTTTCCTGGAGATTATCTGTTTAAGCACTTCTCTGACAGTTACAATAACAAGGGCAGTGTGTTGTGTTTCCCAGCAGAAGGACACTTGCTGTTGAAAGATGTATAGCACTAATTAGAAATACATAACATCCGGCCACATGGCAGCCTTCTCCCGGCCACTCCATTTCCTGATTTCATACAACTTTGACGACAGTTGGTTTATGTTTTCCATGAATATGTTCTCAGAAAAATGAAAAAGTCTCCCTGCTGCATAGGGGCAAAAAGAATATTTCTGCCTGAGCAGGTATTTGGCCACAGGGATACTGGAAGCTGTGGTCCTGCCCACCTGAGAGCATCTAGGAAGAGGTACAACCAAGTTCAGACCTTAGGTGACTTTCCTTGGAAGAAATATTTCTGTCTGACTTTCTCAGCCAAAACCATCCCCCCAAACCCTTGAGCAAGCCTGCTTCTGGAAAGAAGGGGAAAGGCTGTTTCACAATGTTAATGAGTTCCTCAGCTTTTGTCAGACTCCTGCTACCTGACATAAAGCCAGAGGAACCAAGGCAAATACCAAGGCAAACAATGCCTTTTCCTTCCACCCCTCAGCCCCCCTCCACATCACTCTTTGGCCTGGCCCAGCCTAGCTCTAGGGATATATATGGGTATTTGTCAGACTGGGGCCAGTTTCCTAGGTCTAGCCCCTAGTGAGTGGACTCTGAGAATCTAAATGGTGCTTTCTCATTTGTAGAAGGGTGAATACTTCTCAAGGAGTGGCATCTTATGGCCCCTGCCCACAGAAGCATAAGTAAGGCAAAGAGCATCCCATGAAGTTATCATAGCACTTAACCAACAGGGTCAGGTTGCGGCGACCATGCTTTATTTGTGCATGTGTCCTCCACAATACCCAGCACATTGTAGATCATCAGAATGTGTTGGCTGAATGAATGGCTTGTGGTGCCACGGAGGCATGGAGAAAGGCAGGTCTCCCAGAAAGTACTCCATATAACATGGTCAGTCAGAAGGCTGACTGAAACCCAGGTATTCTGCCCCCTTAGATGGCTTTTGATATCTCCACCTGCTTAACCAGAGCAAGGCTTACAAGTTCTACATCCCCATCAGTCATATCAGGCATCCAAGCACGTAGCATTATCAGGCCCTTCCTGGGACAGGGGGCTGTGGGGGAGATGGTTGGAGGTGTTTGGTGGCTAAGGCCTTTGGACAAAAGGTGACATAATCGTGACCAAGAGCAGAGCAGTCATGAAGCTGCCTTTCAGCTGTTGCTCTGAGAGATATTTGAACCCTTCCAGACCTACAGCAACGAGGCTCCAGTTGTTGCCACCCTGCCTGGTCTCCCAACCTTATTGGAGGAGGCTTATAAAAGGAGCCAGCGTGGACTTTTCCAGAGGCCATTGCTATGATAAGAGGCCACAGATATCATTGTTCTTAAGAGTTCATTCTTCCCCTTGAGCCCTAGCCCTGATCTTGAACTCTGAGAAACAGTCTAGCCTGAGGTTGCTCTTTGTCATAAAATAGAAATGGGCTTGGTGAAAGCAATTTCCCTCTGCCTCATCTTATCCTTATTCAGGCTAAAAGAGTGTTGTCTTAGAGTTGTAACCTTGTACTTCTCTAATGCCTGTCTCTTGGAGCTAAGACACTCCCCCTCCATCCCTTCTAGCCTTCTGTGTGCAGGTAATTTCTTCCTAAGATGCCCAGTTGATAGGGCACCAGTGTTCACTCAGTGTGTCAACTACCAGGATGTGGCCTTCACTTGTCCTATCCAGTCTACCTGTATCTGGATTTATTCCCCCACTCTTGGCTTTGTTGCTAGTTAGAGGCAGGCTGCTGGCAATGCTTGGCAAGGGCCTGAACTGGGGCAGTACTGGCAGTGCTGCTGCCTATATAAGGGTGGAGGGGAGAAGTTGGCTGCTTTTCTTGGGATGAGTTACACATCTTCCCCTTCCCTGCTTTCCATGTGCCCTCCTCTTGGTTCTTGGGTGTTTGTTTTCTCTCTCTCTCTAACAGAGATTTAGGGCTTTACCAGGAAAAATATGAGAGCAATGAACTATTCTAATCACATGGATTGTTACCACTTCCTTACTGCCTGTCACAGTTGAGTTGGAGAGCTCAAGGGTGACATTTGGGACCAGAGAACGTCTGGAAAGATGGTGGGAAAGCCACAATAGAGTAACTGTGACACTGATGCTGTTCATATGTTGGGATCTTCTGAGCAGCAGCCTGCTCCTTCTCACTCCCAGGGCTTTCAAAGATGGTTTGGGGTTGGCTTTTTATACTCTGATCATATTTGCTCCTGTGACAAAGACTGTTAGGAATTACTGTGGTTGTGTATCATCTCCTGAAGTAATGACTTCAGTTTGGTCCCATTGACAAGACTAGTGAGTTGATGAGAGGGCTTCCCCTTGCCTCTTGAGGTTAAAATACAGGCAGGGACAGAGATCAAACATGTGGCTAATTATCCTTTTAACACTTGGAGATTCTGAGAGTTCTTCTGTATTACAGAGGGAATTAACAAATTAGCTGCTGCCAGAGCTAGTAAGCCTGGCCCCTGATTCCATCTCCTGTGGGTGTTGGGTGTCTCCTCCTCTGAGGCTGCAGGTTGGACTGCTGCCTTCTGTTTGTCACCAATTCCTCTCAAGTCAGGATGAAGTGGATATCAGGAAAGGCCAGGGACAAGGAGTGGTTACAGGCAGGGGTCTGGAAGTGTGTAATGTAGTTCCCACCAAATAATAGCTCGGACCACTAACAAGGTGGTCCAGCCAGAAGTTTAGGCAGGCTGAGAAATTGGAGAGAGGAAGCTAATATTGGGAGCCAGATTTATTTTTTAGCTGTAGGGAAAATAATTTGTGAAAATAAAAGCTAAAACTGATTAAGTACTTATTATATGCCAAGCGCTATTCTGTATATTAACTCATTCAATGTAAAAAGGCTATTTGTAAGTATCACTTATGTTCTCTCAGGAGCAGGAACATATAGGAGGTAAGATTGGAATGAAAAGTTGGTGATTGGGAAGCAGCTGTGGCTCAATCAGTAGGGCTCCCGTTTACCATATGGGAGGCCCCGGTTCGGTTCCCGGGGCCTCCTGGTGAAGGCAAGCCCGCCTGCGTGACGCGGTTAGCTGACCCAGCGAGCACAAGCAGCAAAGGGGGGATTAATGAATGAATAAATAAAATCTTTAAAAAAAAAAAAAAGTTGGTGATTAAAGAAGATAAATTTTTAATTTGTATTTTCCCGATCTTAATTAATGATTGTGCTCCTGAGATCTAGACATTAGAGAGACTAAGACAATTAAATATGGGTTCTTGTTACTGTAGCTCCATGTTGTCAGTAGCCAACTAAAACTGACCAAGTGTAACTTGGTCTGGGGGAGTGATGTGATACAGAATTTACACAAGTGATCCTTATAATAATGGTATCCAGTGCTTACCCATGTGCCAGTCATTGTGTTAAATGCTTCACATGCATTCTCTCATTTAGCCTTTCATCCACCCTTTTAGAGAGGGAATATTGCTACCCCTAATCTTAGATGAGGAATAGAAGGCTCAGTAACTTGGCCAGGTAAGTGTCACACCAAGATACTAAAACTCTTATCCATCATGTCATTTTGCCTCTGGAGTAGGACCTGTTAGAGATTAGAGGACAATTTAGGTTTTAAAATAAAAGATTTGATGAAATAGTTCTAATCAAGAAAGGTGATGTCCTTTCCACTTGAGTTTTGTTCCGTGTGAATAGTGGAAGACCCATTACCTGTGTGACACTAACTTCAGGGCTTGGTAGGGAAAAGTGGCCTTGGCCGCTAGGGTCCTGATAGAGTTTCATTTGCCTCTCCTTAGACTGCTTCTCAGAGGAGTGTCGCTCTGTGATCCAGGAGCAGGCTGCAGCCCTCGGCTTGGCCATGTTTTCTCTTCTGGTGCAGCGCTGCACCTACTTACTTAAAGAGTCTGCCAAAGGTAAGCAGATGAGGGGCCCACCTGACTGGTGGGCTTTCCAGCTACCTGGGCCTTGCCCAGACAAGCCTCAGAATGCCATGCTGCTTTCTCAGTGTCCTCCCCTTCTACTTTCCATTCTTCCTCTTTCCAACATGACCCTCTTCCTTTTGCCCACCTAACTGGTCCCGTCTCCTTTTGCGGCCTAATTACCTATAAGGCCCTCTTTCCTCCTTGTGGAACTATTCCCTCCTCTTTCTCTTCTTTAGTACTTAGGATTTTCACTTTACCTATGAGCTGCTAAGTATTCCCTGCAACTTCAAAAAACCAAGGAAGTGAGTTTCCCTTTTTGTTCATAATCAATGTGTAGTTTTTTCCCCTCTAGCTCTGGCCATCTTGGGAGACTCAGTAGATCAAACTAGGGGCTATTTTTAGCTCTTGGGTTGAGGCACTACCCCATATCTGTTAAGGCTGCCTTTAAAATTCCAAGTCTGATTGCTGTAACAGTACAAGGTAGAGCCGAAGGTCGCACCCTTTTTTCTGCTCCTCGATCAGTAGGGAGACCCCTCCGTATCTCACCACCACCCCCACCCAAACATATCAGCTTTATGGGTGCCCCTAGCCTCGGGGACCACTTTATTTTTTGGGGGGGGGGTTCAATAATTTTTTATTTTAAAACAATTTCACATTTATAGAGATGTTGCAAGAATAGTACAAAGAACTCTTCTATATGCTTTACCCAGATTCCCTAGTCATTAACATTTTACCTTGTTTGCTTTAAGTTCTCTCTTTCCATATACGCATATACACACATACATACTTTAACTTACTGTTTTCCTTCTGAACCATTTGATGGTAAGTTGCAGGCATGGTAGTCCATTACCCTCAAATACTTGACTGTGCATATCTCTTACATAAAGAACACTCTCTTACATAATGACAGTATAATTACCAAATTATATTATATATTTAAATTATCTACAAATGTTACTCATTTTGCACAAGTTGTTTTAATAATGTTCTTTATAGCAAAAAAAGAAAAAAAATTTTTTTAAGTTTCTAGAATCAAATCCAGGATCATGCATTGCATTTAAATGTCATGTCTTTTTTTTTTTTATTGTAGGTAAAAATCAAAATTTGCACAATACATACCAATATTTGTAAAATGATATATAAATATATATGTCATGTCTTTTTAATCTCCTTTAATCTAGAATAGTTCCTCAATCTTCTTGTGTCCTTCATGGCCTTGACATTTTTTAATAGTATAGGTCATTTATTTTATAGAATGTCCCACAGTTTGGGTTTGTCTGATGTTTCCTCATGATTAAATTCAGGTTATGCAGTTTTGGCAGGAACTCCAGTGCCATCTTTATTTAGTACAATGCTGAAGGAAAGCTAAAAGGATGGGCTGGAGGCCAGAGTAGAGACTTCAGCCAGGCCACAGGTGAAGCAGAAAAAAATAGTCTGCAGGGGCAAACCTAGTGTACTGGTTCTCTCTTTGTCCTACTTTTCAGAATCCTCTTAGGTGCTGGCACTTGTCCTTCGCTCCTGGGCCCAGCTTTCCTGTGGACTTGGTCTCCCTTCCCTAAGAGCTTACTGCCATCCCAGCGCCCCAGGCCTCACTCGGGGGCCACAGCAGACATAGGCCCAGTTCTCACCCTTTGCCTCTGCAGCTCAGCTGTCCTCTCCTGAGGACGAGGATGACCAAGATGACATCAAGGTGTCTTCCTTTGTCCCGGACCTGAAGGAGCTGCTCCCCAGTGTGAAAGTCTGGTCAGACTGGATGCTCGGCTACCCAGACACCTGGAATCCTCCACCTACATCCCTGGATCTGCCCTCACAGTGAGTCAACCTGCCCAGTCCTTTGGCCTTGCTGGCCTCATCCACCTGTGTTCCCTCAGCTCCCCTTCTAGTCCTCCTTTGGGTTTTCTCCCACCCACAGCCCACTTGTTTCCCTGTCCCCTCTTCATTTGTACTTTGGGTTTTTACCTTCCTTGAACACCTCCCTTGTCCTGTGATGTTTTAGAGTATTTTTGCCTATTCTCCAGGTCTATTCCTCCTTCCCTCCATCAGAATCAGTGTCACTCTCTAGCTTGCACCATTTTGTTCCTTGTCCTTGCTCTTGCTTTCTCATTCTCACTTCATCTTGTTCATACTCACTGTCTGCATAGCTGTCTCTTGAGTGTGTCCGTGTGTGAGAGAGACTTTGTCTCTGTCTCTCTTCCTCTTAGTTTTTCTCCACGTGTCTTTCAGGAGATTTCTCACTATCTTGTGCTGTCTTCCACACTCTTGTGTCCTTGCCTTCCTCTCTTGACATTGTAGTGAGGGGATTGGTGAATGCGTGCATATCACTCTTCCATCCACTTCATTCCCTGTCTCCTCACCATTACTCCCTACCCCCAGCCCCCAATTTTCCTGACTCCCCGTGTCAGTGTTATCTACCAAAGCATCTGTCAGTGTGGGGTTTATTGGTCCAGGGAGTGTGTGTGTCTGCCGGGCTGTGTCTCTGGGGATCTCTTTGTGCATTCGTATGGCTGTTTCTTGTGCCTGTATCTGTGTCTGTATCTGTGTCTGGGTTGTATCTTGCTCTGTGTGCGCCTATCTGGGTCTATCTGTGTCTGTCTGTCTGCGAGCCTGTGTATGTCTGAGTGTCTCTGGGGGTCTGTCTGTCCATGCCTGTCTCTGGCGATCTGTCTGTCTGAGGGTCTTTGGTGTGTCTCTCCATGTCTGTCTGTCTGTATGTGTCCATGTGTATCCATCTGTGTCCACATGTGCTTCATCCATCTGTATCCATGTGGTGTGTCCATATCTGTATCTGTGTCCATGCCCATTAGAGTCAGTGTCTCTGTGTTTCCATGGGTGTGTGTGTCTGTCGGTGGCGTGGGGGTCTTGTATCCCCGAGGGGTCTGTTTCCATGTGTGTCTGTGTCTCCATGACTCTGTGTCCATATCCATGTCTGATTCTGGGTATATATCAGTCCACATATATGTTGGTCTACAACCGTGTTTGTGACTGTGTCCTATGGGAGTGTGTATTCATGTAAGTTCCTGAATGTCTGTGTCAGTGTTTGTCCATGACCATGTCTGTGTGTGTCAGTCTGTGATTGTGTCTGTATGTATCATTCTGGATCTGTTGAGGGGGTGGGAGGTGAGCAGGCCTATTGCCTGCTTGCCTCTTCCAGTCTCAGCTTGTCTCTGTCTGCCTGTCTATCTCTTTGCTCACCTCTGTGTGTCTGTCTCTGTCTCTGCCTGTGGTGGTGGGGATCTATATCAGGAGTCAGCAAACTATGACACACTCCCTGTTTTTGTAAGTACCACAAGCTAAGAATGTTTTTTTTACATTTTTACATGGTTAAAAAAAAAATCAAAAGAATAATATTTCGTGACTCATGAAAATTGTATGTAATTCAAATTTCTGTATCCATAAAGTTTTATTGGAACACAGCCATGCTCATTTGTTTACATATTGTTTATGGCTGCTTTCACACTACAGCAGCAGAGTTGAGTAGTTGCAACAGAGACCGTATGGTCCAAAAGCCTAAAATACTTACTATCCAGCCTATTTTATAAAAAGCTTGCCAACTCCTGGTCTGTATTCATATTCCCATGTGTCCCATTCTTATCTGTGTTAGTGGCACTGTCTGCATGTTTGTTTGTGTTTGCCTAATAGTGTCTTAATATATGTGCATAAAGGTTCTTATCTCTGTTCATCTCTGCTTACTGTCCATCCTTCTTCCTCCTCCTTTTTCTTCAATCTTTTCCTCTCTCTTCCTCTATTCCACTCTCTCCTCTGCATTGTGGGCTCTGGCAGGTGTAGTGTGCTCAGAACTCTTTCAGGTTCTATGTTGTGTGTATTATGTGTATTAAGCTTCTACACCCAGTATCTAATTCTTCTTCTCAAGTGCTCTTCTCTGGGAAGGGGAGACATAGTGGACGATAGAATATGGAGACCTTGGCTGCTGCTGACAGCCCTTCTGGGGAGTGGGGAAAGTTGCTTCTCTGGGCTGGGGGCCAGTCATGTGAGTCTCCCGAACTCATGGGTGACCTACAGAGGAAAGGCTGTGGCAGAGATTTTTGGCCAACAATTACTGATTTTTCTGTGTGGGCTGTGTAGTCTGACTCTTCCTCGCTCCTTTCCTTCTTCAAATTTCTTCCTTGCTCTACACCCCAAGAAACAATACATAACTTTCTCCCCCAACCCCAAACTGCTAAGCCCACCATCCCTATGCCATCCCCAGCTCTAGCTCTGTAACCGTGTGAGTGATGCTCACAGCATTGAACAGTTCTTTGCCTCCTTCCTGTGAGCCCTTCTAGGATTCCCAGAACACTCCAGGCTGAGACATTATGAGCCAGGGTTGAGCCCTGCATTGGACAGCTGGAACCACAGCAAAGGAACTGACAGCTCTGCTGGCTGGGGAACAGCTGGTCCCAAAAGGGTTAACATACATAGTTTCAAGCTTTTTAGGCTGTTATTCTATAACGCGGAGTAGACCATTTGCAGTTTTGTAAAGAAAATGTCAAGGAAGGCCTCAGTTCTCCACATATCTAAAGCCACTGCTTCTGAGCATGCTCAGGGGTCACTACATGATCCTCCCTTCCTTTTGGGGGCTGGAGGTACAAACTATATTGGGCCTTCCCTCATTACTCACCTCACCACCACAGATCCCTTAGATATGGTCTGCACAGCCCCTTTTCACCAGCATCCTTGGCCATCAGGTCTCTTGGCTGTTACGCAGCCTGCCTTTTCGTCCTTCCTCCCTCTCTCACTCCCTTTGGCTTTTATTTGGCTGAGGAAATGGAAAACTCACACAGAAAGTGCTGGGCCTCATTTGCTTGAGGTGCTGAGTCTGTTTTCTTTTTGGATGCAGCAGCAAGTGGCCTGTTTCTGACTAATGTGAACTGCTGCCCATCTTTGGGCAAGGACACAATCTGCAGCTAGGCACATGGTCCAAGCTACAACCATCCCTGGCTGGCCTTTCCCTCCACGGCTGCAGAGAGGCAGAGAGGATTGGAACAGTTGAACCAAATTTGCTTAGTCTTTTCAGACTTTTCTTCACAGGGAGAACAAATATGACTCTGATTGCCCAGTAAACAAGATCCTTTAGCTGTGGACACCAATACTGTCTTGGGAATCCAGTCTGGGCTAGGGAAGTCAGTGGGTGGTAGAGAATAGAGTCCCCTTCTGCACCGTTTCTGTCCCTCCCCATCAGGATCAGCAGCTGGTTGTCTCTGGAATGCACATTTACACATAGAGGAGGGGCTTTGCTGCCCCGGGGCCTGACTACAAGGCATGGTTGGTTGAGGACTGGTGCCACTGTTCCACAGAGCAAAACTGGCCTGGCTACCACGGAGGATAATCCCACCTCATAGCCTTCACAAGTCTGAGCACTGGAAAAGTAAAAGAAGATTTTTATCTCCCTGCTTTCTAGTTTCTAGGATAGCTGTCTAATATAGTAAATACTATGCTTGAAAGATGGTGTGGTGGTTGTGGCTTCCATTCCGTGGAGCCTTTTCCTTTAAGGCCATAGGGAATAACATACCCCAGATAGTCCTGTAGGTGTCAGAACTATAAACCCCGACCCCCTTTCAGGTCTTTGTTGCTGATCTTCATTTTGAAGGGTTTAGGAATGCTGTCAAAGAAGCAGGAAGGAAATGACTTTCACTTAATGTCTCTCTTTGTATGCTTTCATTGGTCTTTGCCTACATTCATTCTCTGCAAAGACAGATTCCTTAGTGGTCCTAAGATAAGATGACTAGATACCCTGCATTTCGGTTTGTTTTTCCTCCTGAAAACCCCACTCCTGAATTGACTCTCTGACACATTTCAACCCTTATTTAATCTCACTCCCTCCCTTTCATTTTGTTACCTGCTTTCCTTATGCAGTTAGAGAGAATCATTGCAAAGCCTCCTCCAATTTCCTAAAATTCCTAGGGGAATTTTAAGCTTATCTTTAGTCTCCTTGGTTCCTCCTCTTTGCCCTTGTTTCACTTCTTTCTGGTCAAGTCTACTTTTCCTGGACAATAGCCACCTAAGCACAAAAGAAATATGATCCCTGTCCTAGGAGCACCTAGGATGAAGATGACAGGACATCACTGACACTGCAGAGTGATAAGGGCAGGATTGCATGGCCTTTGTGCCTTCCCATGCAATGGCAGTTAGTAGGTCTGTGTGCTAAAGTCAGCATGTGACTAAGTTGACTTCCCATTTGTTCTTGTTAGGAGTTGTAATAGGATGGCTTTCTATCTCAAAAGACTTTGATACAGAGGATCACAGGAGGATGTGGAAAGCTGCCTTGGGCCACTGTGAAAGCCACTGTAGAGTGTAGTCTAGTTAGAGCTCACCACAGTGTTTGGAGGGGCCGTCTACTTGCAGCAGGCTGAGGAAAGCAGAGTTTCTGTTCTCTTGCGCACCAGAGAGGAGAGGCAGCTATTCAGAGAGGTTGTGAATGTCAGGTGATGGAGAGGAGTCTAGCAGCAGGCTTCCACGACCCCCTGAGCACAGTGACCTCTTGCATCGCAGGACCTTTGGCAAGGCTAGGGCATTGGGACAATCTACCTCATTTCACAGCCACTGCTAAAGCCAAATCTTCCCTCATCTTGATCTCTAGTTCTCAGTAAGTGAAAGAGTCAGGGGACTTTGAGAACATCCAAACCTAGCCCAGCTGTGGCAGTTGGTTTATTGCTTTCAGCTGGTACTTGAACCCAGGTCCTGGTCTTGGAGGTTTTCCCAGGTTTAATCCCCAGAGCTTTCTCTGCAGCTGTATGACACTGCGCTGACCCCGAATGAGGATAGGAAAATAGAACCAGTGCCAAGCCAGAGTCTCTTTTTCATTTGGAGTCTGGCTGTCTGCCCATGACCAGGGTTACATAATGGGAAACATAGCTGGGGCTCTGGAGAGCCTGCGTTTCACCAGGCTGCCCAGACCTTCGCATTCTGATGCTATATATCTTCCTAATTGTAGCTCGGATGCATTTATCACACTGTTGGATTGGAGTACCGTTAAAAAAAAAAAAAAAAAAAAAAACCTCCAGAAATTCCTGGACTTGCTGCTTTTCTAAGGCTTGTCTACATTGTTTACAGAGCATGTTAGAAAAGGCTTGTAAGGAGCCATCTGAGGTACTATCATGTAGGGAGAAATAGGGATATGTAGGGTACTCAGTAAGCTAATTTCCTCAGGGAGCCTACATAGATTGACCTTTTAGATGAGATAGAAATTCCTGAATTAAAAAAAGCTGGTTCACTCACCCTCATAGGGCAGCTCTGAAATAAGAATCCCAAGTCTAATCAGCACCCCTTCAAGGACGCTTAATGTGTCATCCTAAAAGGGCATTTTAGGAGGTCACTAAGTAATAGTCCATCAGCACTTCCCTGAAGGAAGTGGTGGTGACTGTGGGAAGCCCCTTTGCTACCCTGGCTCCCCACCCAGTCTCCCTGGCTCCGGGTTTGGGCGTCAGCACTACAGCCTGGCACCAGGGGGTTCCTCTTCCTCCAAGTGCTAAGTGTAAGGCACACGTGATCTCTCCCATGGCAGGCGCCTCCGTCCCCTCCCCACTCCTCCCACAGGACTCCTTGTGAGAGGAAGGGGTGTTGGCCTAAGGTTCCAGTCTGACCCCAGCAGGGTACAGCAGCTAACCCCAGGGAGAGCACTTTCCAGCTTTGGACTGAGGTTATTTGGGTCCAGTGTGTGCTAAACTAAGAAGACGTGTTGGAGTGGTTATAGCTACAAGTTTGGAGAGGCAGGAACCGTGAGAATCCGCACCAGGGAGGCCGCTGAGGGCTCTACTCATACAATGGAGATGTCGAGGTCCCCTAGGGGCTGCTCTTTCCCAAACACGCAGTGCTGATGGGTTTAACACACCATATGATGCGACAGAGGCAAGACAGATGTGTGTAGCTTGGGACAGCTGAAATCAAATAAAGTAGTGACCTAAATAGATGTTGGGGGTGAGGCACACAGTAGAGGTGCTTGAGAAATCCTGGAATGAGGTTGCTGTGACCTGTTGGTGGCCTTCAGGGTCCAGCTGTACTGCTTAGAAAATGGAGAAGTTTATGTTATTACAGTATTGCAGGGTGACTGAGTTTCTCCACAGAATTTGATTTGCCCTGTTGGGCAGAATTTATTTAGGATTGGGCACTTTCCCAAGGGTCCAAGTTGACTTGTTTGCATGAACTAGAAGGGTAGAGGGGATCATATTCAGCTGATTCTTATATTCTTTGGTGGTCACCCAGTAAACAGCTCTTATTCCTGGAAAATGCTATCTTGCTACCCCCTGTCAGTGTCTTAACTCCTGGAACAGCAATCTCTGACACCTTTGTCTCCTCTTTGTATCCTGGTGGCATCTAGAAGATACACTATTTGTAGCTCCTAAATCTTAGAGAAGGAGCTGCATAGGTTTCCCCCCATCTCCTCTCCATTCCAGGGCCTGTTGAACTACCTAGCACTGAAGCTGAGAACCTCAAAACCAGATCCTCAGCCCCCTGGAAACAGGGTTGCCACAATATCTTGGCTTTTTGATAAGCCACCCAGGTACCATTCTTTTAACTCTACCTGAGTTGTTAGATTCAAGTCCATTTCTGATGACGGCTGCTCGCCTCTTGCCATTTTCTCCATTTAGGTAGGGAGCCCTTCAGGGCAATAAGGTTCTTAGGCTGGCCACTGAGCTCTATGTGGAGAGTTGCAGGCTAGGATATACAGTAGTGGTCTATAGGAAAACAAGTTTAAAAAAGAGTATCTTAGGAGCTTTTCTCTTGTTAGGCCTTTTGTCTTTACCCTTTATGTCTTTAGTCTATAGGCCATCCTTCTTTCAGTTTCTTTGTGCCTAGTGTCTGTGCCACCTTGGCTATTTTTCCAGATCTCTTCACCTCAGGAACCAAAAGACCCAACTCATTTCCCATCTGTTCTACTAGTCTGATCTTCCATAGTTCCAAAACACAATGCAGGGCTTCTTCTCACTCAACTCTTTCCGGGTTTGTTCTGCAGCTGTGGTGTTTGAATGTTAGTGTTTAAACAAGCTGGTATTACACAGGAAATGGCCACCTCCACAGGCCCCTGCAGGCTTGTAACATGGGGTCATTGTACTTGATATTAATCACCAGTCAGCCTGTTCCCCCAGTAAAAATATGAAGGGATGTGTAAGTGCTCAGTCCTCCTTAGGTTTGCCAGAACGGTGGACTGAGCCCTTGGTTGGGCCTTGGCCCTCCACTCTTTCCAAATTGTCTCCTCTCTCAGCCCCATCCCAGTTGAGGCTTGCAGAAAAGTCCTACCTGACCTATTCCCTAAAAAGCTGGTAGATCTGCCTTTCTTTCTCAGTTCTACTCAAGGAGATGGATTGTTCTGGTATAACATGCCTCACATGTCTCACTCTTTAAGCTTTCAGAGCTTAAAGTTGTAGTTGGGTAACATCCCTTATGAGAAAGCTCCAAAATTTTAGAAATGTAAAACCCAGTGGCCCACCTGATCAGGGCTTCTCAGTTCCCTGGACTGAAGCTGCTTTTCTAATGCTGTTTGCAAAACTAACCCCAGTCTGAAGGGTTAATCTGATTCCCCAAGTCAATATCCCCCAAATAACCAGCCAAGAGTGTGTGTTGGTTCATTTCTGTAAAATGTGTTTCCCCAGTCACCTGGGCTGGCCTGGGCTGCATTGTATCGGCCAGCAGCTGCACTGCACTCAAACTGACAGCTACATTAAACCTTGGAATTCTGAGGCAATAAAAAGTAAATTAACTCTTATTTTTTTCCTTTCCTGGTGGGGTAAGTGAATGCATGTCTGTGGGGAAGTGAGTGAGCCTTGGTTCTGAGTGCATACCTCTAACTATCCACTTCTGGTCTGTCCCAAGTTAGGATCTGGCGTTCAGACCCCAGCCAGGGGTCTGCTTTCCTGGTGTGTGATGTGTTCTGTGGAGCTAGGCCAGTGGGTCATCCTGCGACTGCTGATCCCTGCTCACTAACCACATCACAGCTGCTGGGAGGCTCTCCCTTGCCACCATTCTGGGAGCCTTATACAGGCTCACTAGACACAATTTCATATTCTCTGGTGGCTTTGTATCATTGGTAAAGAGTGCACCCTAGCTTTAGTGGAGCTTTGTGGACTCTGGGAGCTTCCCCAAAATATGAGTTGGTAACACAGTAAGCCAGAGGGTCTTACCCAAGGCTGTAACTATTTGAGAGGGTCCATTTAGAACCAAAGGTGGTGAGATTGTCTGAAAAACCTTTTGGGGAGTCATCTCCTAAGCATCTCTAGAGATTGGGAGCTCTTTAAAATGCCTCAGAGCCAACCAAGTTTAACTTTTGGACTCCTGAGGCTCAGGCCAACCCTGAATCCATAGGATCCAAAGACTCTTGTGGGGTAAAGACTCCTATAAGGGATAAGCAACTGAAGCAGGAAAAAGCTGAGCTTTCCCCCTTCTACTCAGATAGGAAACCCCACCCACGGAACTGACCTTCCAGCCCAGAGGCCTGATTGGGGTAAGCTGAGGGGATGTTGCCCAGGTTCCAGGAATTACTTCATCCTCTTGCAGATATCTTCACTTCTGAGTTAAGGCATCTCACCTAGTTTTTCAGAGTATCTCTTCCTTTTAGTATTAGTGTCCTTATACTCCCCACTCCCCCACCACCCCCTGTAGAGAAATGGTATGGCCTATAAGTATTTAAATTGTGTTTTTGTCTGTGGTATTCAGTGAGATAGGAGATAAATGATAATGAAGTGTGGACTGAGCTTGGGCATACCCACTGAGATACCAGAAGAAAGCAGCTACTCAGAATCAGAGTTCAAATACAAGGCCCATCTGAATGGATCAGGGCAAATACGAACTTTCTGTGAAGCATTTTGTGTATTCCCTTGGTTCTGCTCAGTCTAGCTTGGTCCTTGCACCACTTTATATCTCTCTGAGTTGGGAACCCAGGACACTTCCTGTGTCTTTTGGCATAAGCCGCTATCTTACAAATCAACATTGGCATAGGAACTCTCATCCACCTCATTTTTGCCGTGAGTCTTAGGGTTTTGGTACAAGGTGGGTGGTATGAGTACAAGGTAAATGTGGGCAGGGGTCCCTAGTGGTGGTCCATAAACTCTGGGAGAAGTCAATTTCGGTTTATCTGAGCCTTAGGGGACAGGAGAGCATGGTAATGAGAACCACATGGGACCACATATTTCTTTATCTTGGATCCACGATGGTAGGGGTAGGAAGATGAGAGAGGGATGTGGGGCCTGCCACTGTGGCAGTCGTGAGTAATTTTCTGCTGCTTCTCCTTGGCTAGGGCTGCTGCTGCCCACATTCCCCACCCCCAGACATGTCCTATGGTGACCTTGACCTGCACAGCACCAACCAGGGCCCCCAAGCCAAGAATTCAGCTGGGAGACTTTTCACCTTCTTCCTTCTCACTGTCGTCTTTCCTGTTTATTTTCCCAATTGCTGCTCTGCAGCCGAGCAGTGCCTGTTGGCCAAAGCTCACCAGCACTGTGGGATCAGATTTAGGCAGTGGGCTCAAGTGGCCAACAGGGCACTGGGGGAGGAAGCAGGGAGCTGGAAGAGCCTCCCTGTGCATCTCCCATGGGCAGCGCTAACCTCGGAGGCGGCCCTGAGCAGCCCTATCACATCCGGTGCTTGTCTCTGCAGCCGGGACTGGAGGATAAACTATCAGAGCTGTGGGGCAGTGCATCATTCCTCTTATTATTTTCTTCTCTGCAGATGGGGTCGTGGAAAGTTCAGTTCCTTTTAACCCTCAATGTTCTGTTTATTCTACAGCTGGTAGCCTGAATGCCGTGTTTCCCATTACATCACAAAGGAGCTCAGGCAGATCTCTGCACAGAAACGTGTTGCAACTGTTTATTTTTTTCCATATTTAAACATTTCTGACAGCCAAACCCGACTGAGCCAAAAGATGGAGCTTTGTGAATGAGTCTGGTTGTCGATGTCTGTGCAGAGCAAGGCTTTAGAAAACTCTTGTTCCTCTGGTGATTCTTCCCAAACATGTTCTTTTTCCTGGGCAAAGCCTGTGAAGCTAGTTACTTCTCCAGTACACATGTGTTGATTATGTGCCGTTGTGTGATTAATGGGGCTGTGTTCCGCTGAGTTCCCAGGACACTCTTGAAAACAAGATGTTTCATTTCATTGCCTTTTTCTAATGCAGTGATTACAGTAAATAAGCTAGTGCAGTCTCCTTCCACCTGGAGCCAGTCAGGGAGTCCCCGTACCTCTACTCCATTTTCTTCTTAAGCATCGCCTTCGGTGGCATGTCCCTTGAATGCCCTTTTTTCTGCCCTGTCTCAAAGGTTCCTAGTCTTCAGGATAAATAGATTGCCTGGGTCTGAGGCCCTTCTTTAGCAGGTAGAACTCATGAACAGTAACTCCCCTGGGGAGATTCGAGGCTGTTGCTCATTCTTAAAGCTCTCTTTGCTTCTTCTTGCCATTCCACCTCTTGAACCTTATTCTGAAGCTTTTCTTTGCAATTCTCCTGTGCATCTCAGTCCTTTAAGAGTAAAACGTAGCATCCATAGGGCACTGCCACTTCCAGACTCCCTGATTAGGTGGTCCTCTAGAGAAGAAGCCAAGTCTATGGACTTGGCAGGACCCATGTCTGACCACAGTTTGGCTATTCAAGCTATGCTCTGGACAGACAAAAAGAAAGTTGTATGAGTCCCTAGCCCCCACCAAAGCAAGGATCTGAACCACAGCAGATTTTTGACAAATGATGGTGACAGAGAAACAAATCCTTTTCATAATTTTACCCTGAAGTTTGAACTGGGGAGAGCCAGACTTTGCATTTTCAAGGTTTCTTCTCAGGTTCAACCAGGACCTGGTGATATGCAACAAGGGTGATCAACCATCCAGTTTGCCAGTGGACTGTGGGGTTTCAGTTAATGTGGGGATTTCAGTGCTAAAGCTATCACAGTCCCAGGCAAACCAGATTCACTGGTCACCCTATAGTCTAACCATTCCACAAGTGAGGGAATGAATAGGGCGTGGGATGACCAAGACAACACAGATACTGGATCATTTGATGAAGTGTATAGGAGGCTTTACCTTTCTGGGGAGGATCTTGGCAGGCCAGGATGTTTCTATGTTTTCCTGCTTTGGGTGTTTGTATGTTTTCCTGCTTACACAGAGGGAAGATATTTCTAAAGCATTGTGGGAGTGAAAAACCACTGACCCTGCAGTATGACTGAGCCCTCTGTGGCTGAACTGGAGGAGAGGAGATTGGTGCTCTTGATGTCTGTGTGGCATATACCTGGCAGGACAGGAGTTGGGGAATTTTGGGAGCTGCCTCAGGCACTGGATATCCAGAGTATTTGAATAAGTGTCTCAGGCACACTGTCTGGAAATGTGACAGGGCCTGCATTAGGCAACTGATTCTCAAAATTCTTTTCCCTCTCTGGTTAGAATTTAAAAATCCCCCTAATCCATTTTAAACTTTGCGTAGATGAACACACACACACCAGATTGCTGCCATGGGCGTAATTTTGTGTCTTAGGTTTTTGGTAAGATTTCCTGGCAGATGCCAGCAGTAGACTACATTTGCCGCAAGTACCTCCCTGCTTACAAGTGCTTAGAATATTTTAGCTGGTCCCTCTTTAGAGCTGCTCTTTTTCTTTTTCTTTTTTTTTTTTTTTTTTTTCCCCTTACCTTATTTCTCACAGGGTTGCTGTTGATGTGTGGTCAACGCTGGCTGATTTCTGTAACATATTGACTGCGGTGAATCAGTCTGAGGTGCCACTGTATAAGGACCCGGACGACGACCTCACCCTTCTTATTCTGGAAGAGGATCGGCTTCTCTCGGGCTTTGTCCCCTTGCTGGCTGCCCCTCAGGACCCCTGCTACGTGGAGAAAACCTCGGATAAGGTCAGCCCTAGGCCACACATCCCTCCCCATTCACCCCTTCTCTTAATTCTCCAGACTTTTTTATTCTTGGGAAGTTTTCTGTGCAAACGGAACATGATTAAGTCATTGAGAAGGGTGTTAAGGGAAAATATCGACCTTTTAGCCGCTGACATCCAGCTCTGTGTCCTGAAAAAAAGCCCTCTCGACTTCCTTTGGTGTGTGTGTGTGTGTGTGTGTGCGCGCGCGCGCACGCTCACTGGCATGTTGTATATACGATCATTTCCTCACTTGTTTAAATAGTGCAGCTTGTGTTGGCAGTGCTCTCACTCAGCTCCAAATGGTTTGCATCATGCTTAAAGCACCCTCCTTTCTCCCCCCTTTCCTGCTTCCCCCCCTCCTCCTCGCCCCAGCCACAAAACCCTGCACTAGGAAAACAGCCAGGGCTTTTTCCCTTCTCTAAGGAGGAGAGTGATAAATAGGTGACTAGAGAGAAGCAGACACCATGTGTTAACTTACAAAAAAGCTTTTAGGACTATGAAGCATTCCCCGCTGCCTGGTT
Source organism: Tolypeutes matacus (assembly GCA_026826555.1). NCBI lineage: Eukaryota > Metazoa > Chordata > Mammalia > Cingulata > Chlamyphoridae > Tolypeutes > Tolypeutes matacus. The sequence continues at coordinate 3,210,323 of JAKSZT010054053.1, read as the reverse complement.
TCTATTTTCCTTTCTCTAAGGACTGGGTTTTAACCTGAACTTTTTTCTTGTCTGTCTGTTTATAGAAAACAAAGCCCATTCTCTATCGCCCTGGTTGAGACTGTGGCGCTCTCAGTCTCTGCTTAACAGTTGGGTCTTCAGCCAGGTGTAGGGCAGGCCATTCTCCTTCACTTTTCCCAGGTAGCAGTCACTAGTCTGGGGCAGTAGCACCCACAGACCCTGGGAGACAGCATTTCTTGTGCTGAGGCTGGGTACCCTGTGACTGATCTCTTTGCAGAGTTGTTAGCACCACATCCTCTGTGGCGAGAGACCTTTGGGAAGAATCCACAAAGGGTTCCTCAGGAGGAAATCTTTTTCAAGAGGAGTCAAGAAATCTTTTGACCTAGTTGGAGGATGCTAGGGACATAGGTAGATGTTTTTTTTTTTTTAAGTTGAGATAGTAAAAAACTAAATTCTAAACAAGAACTACCACCCTAGTCTGATCCATTGAAATGCCTTCTAACTGGTCTTTCTAGTTCCTTCTCCTTCCCCATCTTACTCCCTCTCCTCCCAGTCTATTTTCCAGATAGCAATTATAATGATCTTTTTAAAACATCAAAAAGAACATGCCACTTCTCTGTTCAAACCTTCCAAAAGCTCCTGCTCTCAGAGTAAAAGCAAAAGTTCCATCAACCACCTACAGTACCTTCCGCATGAGCCCATTCCCCAACTCTCTGACCTCCCACTACTCTCCTCCTCTGCACTACATTCTAGTTATATTGGCATCCTTGCTGTTCCTCAAACAAACCAAGCACTCATGCCTAAGAATCTTTATACTTGATCCTCTCTTGGCCTAGAATATTCTGCCCCCAGATAGCTGTGTGGTTCTCTCATTTCCTTCTAAATGTCACCTTGTTAGAGAGTTCATCCCTGGCTAGCCTATTGAAAATGTAACCACCTTCCTTTTCCTTTTGTTTGCTGCTTTATTGTTCTCCATGGCAGGGAAAAAGATCATCTCCTGAGCATCGATCATGTGTCAGTCCCTGGAATAGGTACATCCATACAGTATTTCATTAAGTCCTCACAATAAGCCTGCCATGTAGGTATTATTACCTTAATTTTATTAAAGAGGAGACTGAGGCTCCAGAGAAGAGTCAAGAATGATGATAAACCATATGGGTCATCTCCCTGGCTGACCTAGACAATTAGTATGGATATGTCAGACGGAGTATTTAGGAACTAGATGTTTAGAAATTTCTAGACGTTTAGAAATCTGAAAAAGATAGACATTTTCTACAGCTTCAAAAGTGTCCACTACTAGAAAAAAGCTCAAAGACTCAACAGTAGCAGCAACATGAGCAATTTCATTATTGGTCAGTATTAGTCACATGACTGGTCCAGCCTTGATGTTCACACAGCAGGTATTTACTGAGCATGTGTACATTACACCTTTTCCACACTGCATGGGAGATCCAGACATATCAGGCAAATATCTTTCCAGTTAGGGAAACAGTTTGTGACAGATAAAAGGATGTGAGTAGCAACGTAAGTTAATTTGAGCATATTAGCAATGGGGAGCTCTTGAAAGAGTTTCACGGTCATATAAGTTAGGGTAGATCCATGTAAAGCAATGTTAAACAGACCCGTTATTGTAACTTCTTGGATCTTTTAATATTCTAGTGTATATTATAACTATCCTAGAGAAGGATAGCCTTTGCCATCTTTGCTAAACTTGCTTCACCATTTACTGAACATCTTGCAGGATTAGTGTTCTGCTTAAAATAAACCATACTAGAAAACCTAGGTATAGGATGAGCAAAAGGTGGGAAAACAAGGTGCTTTTGGAATTATCCAGAAGATAAAAACAATAGAGATTAGAATGGAAAAGCCAATTATCAAATTTATTTGGAAGGATAAGGGGACCTGAATAACCAAAAATGTCTTAAAAATGAAGAACAAAGTTGGAGGATTTTTACTTCCTCACATTAAAGCATATTACTTAGCTACAGTGGTAAAAACAGCATGGTACTGGCAGAAAGATAGACAGATTGACCAATGGAACTGAATCAAGAACTCAAATAGATCCTCACATCTACGGTCAAGTGATTTTTTTTTTTTTTTTTTTTTTTTTACTTTATTTTGTACATTTAATAATTGAAAATATAAGCCATTAAAAACTAAAAAGTAAACACAGATGAATAAATATATACATTTCTCAATTAAATTTAATGGATACATATAAAACTTTTTTTGAATCAAATAATATGTTACACAATATATTTGGTTCATAGTAACACATTCATACAGTATTTGTCCTTTTGTGTCTGGCTTGCTTCACTCAACATAATGTCCTCCAGGTTCATCCTTGTTGTCATATGCTTTACAACTTCATTTCTTCTTTTTTTTTTTTTAAGATTTATTTATTTACTTTATCCATTTATCCACCCCTCCCCCCCCATTTTTGCTGTTTTATGTTCATTTGATGCTCTTGTCTGTTTCCTGCCCTTTCTTCTTATCCTTCTCCTCCTGTCTTCACCGGGATTCAATCCTGGGGACCTCTAATGTGGGAGAGAGGCATTCTGTCACCTGCGCCACCTCAGTTTCTGGTTTTTCAGCGCATCTCATCTTGGCTCTCCCTTGTGTCTCTCTCCTGTCATGTCATCACCTTGCTGCGTAGCTCGGCAGGGCCTGGCACGCCCGCGTGCCTTCTATATTTTTCTTTTATTTTACCAGGAGGTCCTGGGGATCGAACCCAGGTCCTTCCATATGGGAGACGGATGCCCAACCATTTGAGCCACATCCGCCCCCCATTTCTTCTCACAACTGCATAATATTCCATTGTGTGACTAGACCACAGTTTATTCATTCATCTGTTGATGAACACCTGGGTTGTTTCCAACCTTTGGTAATGGTGAATAATGTTGCTATGAACATCGGTGTGCAGATGTCGGTTCATGTCACTGCTCTCAGTTCTTCTGGGTATATACCCAGTAGTGGTATTGCTGGGTCACGTGGCAAGTCTATATTCAGCTTCTTTAGGAACTGCCAAACAGTCCTCCATAGTGGCTGTACCATCGTACATTCCCACCAACAATGAAGTGTTCCTATCCCTCCACATCCTCTCCAACACTTGTAATTCTCTGTCTTTTTAATAGTGGTATGGTCAAGTGATTTTGACAAGATTGTCAAGCCCTCCCAGCTGGGCCAGAGTAGTCTATTCAACAATTGATGCTGGGAGAACTGGATATTCATATACAAAAGAAAGAAAGAGGATACAAAGATTTAAAAAACTAACTCAAAATGGATCGAGGGCCTAAATATAAAAGGTACAACTGTAAAACTCCGAGAAGAAAACTTAGGAAAACATCTTCAAGATCTTGTAGTAGGCAGTAGTTTCTTAAACCTTAAACCGAAAGCGTGAGCAAGAAAAGAAAAATAGATAAATGGGACCTCCTAAAAATTAAACACTTTTTGTTCTTCAGAAGACTTTCACAAGAAAGTAAAAAGGCAGCCTACTCACTGGGAGAAAATATTCGGAAACCACCCATTCAAGAAAGGTTTGATATCTATGTTATATAAAGAGATCATACAACTCAATGATGAAAAGACAAGCAACCCAATTTAAAAATGGGCAGAAGACTCTAAGCCGAACTCAGCATATAAATGCAATAGTTTCCCCCAGCATGGGACATGACTCCCAGGGATGAGCCACCGAAGGATTACTACCAAGCACCAACTAGCAACGCATCTGGAAAAAGACCTTGACCAAAAGGGGAAAAAGGTAAAGATAAATAAGTTTATATGACGAAGAGACTACAAAGTGAGTCGCGAGGTCATTCCAGAGGTTACGCTTATACATGTCTCAGCAGGATCTCATTGACTGCCAAATTAGACACTACCCCAAATAGCAGGACTCCTGAGGGGTCTGGAGACACTCAGGCATTATGGTCAGGGTAGATAGCTCATGAGTTTGGTACCTTGCCAGTGGGCCCTACTTTGGGGTTTGTGCTCCCCAGTGTGACAGAATTGGACTTGTGGTTTCCCTACACATGACTCTTCAACCCTTCTATTTGAACCTATAGTCAGTGCTGGTGTTGGTAGGTATACATCCAAGAGACTTGAATCTTTGGACTGTCCATGTGCCAGCTGGGCCCTGAGCCTCAATACAGTAGCAACACCTACTCTCCAGTTCATTGGACTCACCCAGGACAACTAACAAGGAGGTGATGATGGAAAACCACCATACCAAGGAACCAAGAGAGCCTACAACTGCAAGCAAGAGAGTCCCATCCACCGGCCATATGGTACTGAAGCCCCTCTCAATTAGAGGTGGAGTGGGTATCACCATCCCAGAATCCTCAGGATTGAGAAATGAGCTATGCACTAGAGTGGACTTACTGGTATTCTAGTATAGACTTATTGTGATTTTTACCAATGGAAGAACTTATATCATTCATGTGGAGGCAGTGGCCACTGGAGGTTCTGAGGTCAGGGAGAGGGAAAACAGGTGTAATACGGGGGCATTTTCGGGACTTGGGTATTGTCCTGAATGACATTGCAACGACAGATACAGGCCATTATATGTATCTTGCCATAACCTACAGAATTGTGTGGGAGAGAGTGTAAACTACAATGTGAACTCTAATCCATGCTTAGTGGCAATGCTCAAAAATGTGTTCATCAATTGCAATGAATGTACCACACTAATGAAGGATGTTATTAATGGGGGCAAATGTGGGCAGTGTAGGGAACAGGGCATATGGGAGTCCCCTATATTTTTTATGTAACATTTATGTAATCTAAATATCTTTTTAAAAAATTAATTTTTTTTTTTAATGAGCAAAAGACTTGAATAGACATTTCTCAAGAGAGGAAATACAAACAGCCAAAAAGCACATAAAAAAATATTCAACATCACTAGCTATAGGGAAAATGCAGATCAAAACTACAATGATGACGGGAGGCGGCTGTGGCTCAATCAGTGGGGCTCCCGTTTACCATATGGGAGGCCCCGGGTTCGGTTCCCGGGGCCTCCTGGTGAAGGCAAGCCCGCCCGCACGGCGTGGTTAGCTGACCCAGCGAGCACAAGCAGCAAGGGGGGGATAAATGAATAAATAAATAAAATCTTTAAAAAAAAAACTACAATGAGATACCATCTCACACCTTATAGAATGGACATCATTTAAAAAACAGAAAACTACAAATGCTGGAAAAAATGTGGAAAAAAACAGGAAAACTCCTTCACTGTTGGTGGGAATGTAGAATGGTGCAGCCTCTGTGGGTGACAGTTTGGCAGTACCACAAGAAGCTGAATATAGAACTGCTGTATGATCCAGCAATCCCATTATTAAGAATATATTCAGAGGGCACGAATGTGGCTCAAATGATAGGGTGTCCATCTCCCATATGGAGGGACCTGGGTTCAATCCCCAGGACCTCCCAGTAAAAAGAAAAATATAGAAGATGCGTGGGCCGACATGCCCCACATGCAGGTGTGCCATCAGGCCCCACGAAAGGGGACGTGCGGGTGTACTGTCAGGCCCCGTGAGTGGGTGCGCCGCCAGGTCCCGCCCCCAGGCCCCTTGAGCGGGTGTACCACCAGGCCCAGTGCATGGGTGTGCCACACACAGCAAGATGATGACGTAACAGGAGAGTGGCACAAGGGAGAGCCAAGACAAGACGCACCGAAAAACCAGGAACTAAGGTGGCGCAAGTGGCAGAACGCCTCTTTCCCTCATCGGAGGTTCCCATGATCGAAACCCGGTGAAGACAGGAGAAGGATGAGAAGACAGGACAAGGGGAGGCAAATGTGGCTCAATCAGTGGGGCTCCCGTTTACCATATGGCAAGCCGGCTCACACGGCGTGGTGAGCTGACGCAGCAGGACGACCCAGCAAGGGGAGACAAGCAGACACAGAAAAGCGCACAGCAAATGGACATAGCGAGCACAAGCAGCAAGGGGGGGATAAGTGAATAAATAAATAAAATCTTAAAAAAAAAAAAAAAAAGAGGAGAGGACAGGAAGCAGACCCAAAGAATTCCCCAGCGAATGGACACCAAAAAGCAGAAACAGGGGTGGGTTAAAAATGGATTAAAAATAAATAAATAAATCTTTAAAAATAAAAAAAAAATACATTCAGAAGAACTGAAATTGAAAGGAAGGACATGAACTCATATTGGCATACTGATGTTCATAGCAGCATTATTCACAATTGCTAAAATATGGAACCAGCCCAAGTGTCCCTCAGCCAATGAATGGATAAACAAAATGTGATATATATATATATACACACACACACACACAATGAAATACTATTCAGCTTTAAGAAGAAACGAAATCAAGATGCTTATGACAACATGGATGAACCTAGAGGATATTCTATTGAGTAAAATAAGCCAGGCACAAAAGCACAAATATTGTATGGGCTCACTAATAAGAACTAAATACGTTGAGTAATTCATAAAGGTAAACTCTAGAATATAGGTTACTAGGAAATAGAAGGTGGGTTGAGAATGGGAGATGATGCTTAATGTATGCAGCATTATTAATAAGATTAATTGTAAAAGTGTGGAAATGAATAGAGTTAAGGGTATCACATTATAATGAGTATAACTAACACTGCTGGTTTAAGAATGTGATTGTGGCTGAAAGGGGTAGTCTGTTTACGTAAATATCAATTGAAAGGAAACTAGAGAATAATCTGGGGAATGTATAACAGTGATTTCTGTAGTGGATGAAGATTGTGGTTAATAGTATAAATATAAGAATGCTCTTTTACAAAATGCTAAGAATATGGTGATACATGGGAAAATTACAACTAATATAACTTATGGACAATAGTTAACAGTTATATTGTAATATTTTGTAGCAATGGCAAGAAGATATTTTTTTCAATACTAAGGGACAACAATAGGGGGATATAAGAGGGTATGTGATTTTTCCTTTTGGAGTAATGAAAACGTTTTAAAATTGAGGTGATGGCAGAACAACTCTGTGAAGAAAATGAGAGCCAATAAGTGTACACTTTGAATAGATTGTACAAAGCATGGGACTGTATAACACAGGGAATCGAGTGGTGAATGATGGACTGTGATTAACAGGACAAATATGAGAACATTTTCTCCTGAACGATAAATATATAATACTAATTTAGGGTGTTAATAATCGGGTGGGTCAAGGGGAAAAATACACTACATGGAAGATATTAGATAACTAGTAGTGATATTTTGACAATGCCCTTTTATAGTTTTTAACAAATGTTTCATAATAATGCAAGGTTAATGGTGGGAAGATATATGGGAACCTTGTATGATGATATGCATGTTTATTTTGTAAATTCACAAATTTTACTGTACATTTATTGGGTATTTTGTTCATGTATGAATGATACACTTCAATAAAATTTTATTTAAAAAACAGATTAGGATAAAAGCAATGGAGGGAAGCTGATTATATTTTGAGAGAATCATCACTGATATTGAAACCAATTAGAGCAGACTAGGGGCAGGAATGTCATCTTATGTTCATTGAGGGACTGCTAGGCACCTAAATTCAGTCTCTGAGAGATCAAGTAGTTTCCTGAAGGTCATGTATGTAGCTAGTAAGGGCATATAGAATCAGATCCCTTGTCTATAAAACTTCAAAATGCCGTGTTCTGATTAATAATTTTATGTCTAGGAATTGCTTCAAAATAATCTGGTGGATAGGACTATAAATGAAACAAAATTGGTCAGCTGTTGATACCTGTTGAATCTGAATAATGAGCACATTGAGTTCATTATAGTGTTCTACTTTTGTATATGTATGAAATTTTCCATAATGACAAGTTTTTTAAAAAGGTAATAAATAGCCATCCTGAAAGCAAAACAAATAAAACTCCATGTCCTTTCTGCTGCATTTTGCAGCTTAAGTGACTAAGAGAATAATGGAATCCTAATAATGAAGTTAAGCTTTTGTAGTCACTGATTGTTTCTGTCTCTGTTCTGGGCGCTTTATAAACATTATCTCATTGAAACTCCAACAGCCCTGTAGGCAAAAGTGGGAAAGTGATACGAAGCAGGCTGTTTTAGTGGAAGCATGTTGAATAGAGTTCATGTTTCTTTAATCTATATCAAAAGCACTTTATCATCTTCAAAATATATGCATGTGACTGTAGATGTTACTCTATTAGTCAGCCAAAGGGGTGCTGATGCAAAGTACCAGAAATCTGTTGGCTTTTATAAAGGGTATTTATTTGGGGTAGAAGCTTACAGCACAAGGCCCTAAAGAGTCCAACTCAAGACTACTTAAAAGGTATTTTCTCAACCAAAGTCTCTTGCCACGTGTTGATGCAATACGGTGGGCAATGTCTGCAAGGGTTCAGCCTTCCTCTTTCCTCTTAAGGCTCCGTGGTCCCAGCTCCTTCCAATCTCAGCTGTAGGCTGCCATAAGGCTCTTCTCTCTTCCTGGGGCTTATTTCTTTCCAGGCTCAGCAGCTCTGTTCTCTTCACAAGGTCAAATGTAAACTATCAGGTTCATCTTTCTTCCTGGGCCACAGGATCCTCTGTGTATCTGCTTCCCTGTGAGAGTCTGCTTCATCAGCCCTAGGAGCCTGGGACTCAACACTGAGTTGCATTCTAATGATGTGGTTGAATCACCTTTTTCCTTTTGTCCTTTCACTGTATGACTTGAATCAGTTTTGATTCTATTTGTAAGTTTTTCTCGTCATTAGGACCCTGCTATTTCTGTTGCATTTCTTTGGCAGTATGTAGGGATTCAACATCCTGGTTTTTCAACCCTCCTTGGGCACTGTGGGGTTACGAGGGCCAGTGGATCCATTTCACTTATCTTGTTGCCATGATGGTCAGTAGCTGATCTGTTATGGCATTCACTTCCAGATTAATTTTCTGTGTTTGAGATATGTGCATATGTGCTTTACAGAATAAAACATCTGAATTAAAAAAAAAAAAAAAAAAAAGATATGTTTTGTTTTTTCATATCGTAACATAATTTAATCAGACGTCTCAGCTGAATCTAATACAGTCAAAAGGTATCATGCCCAGAGAAACAGGCCAGTATACAAACATAATCAAATATCTTTTTTTTTCTTTTTTCTTTTTTTTTTTTTTTTTTTTTTTTTGGAATTCATAAATATCAAACTGCTACAGTTACTAAACAAGGATCTATCTAGTGACAGGCCATGTCTTTCCTTGGTCTCTAAAGTTCTAGTTATTTGATGGTTGCCAAAGCATTTATATCATAAATAGATAAAAGTGATCCTCATTTTAGTATCCTCAAGTAGATTAATCTGTGTGCTTTTCTTTGTCTTCCTCCCAATATTGTCTGACCAAGAACCGTCTTAAGGTGTCTGGATGTAGGGTCCCAGGAAACATTGTCATTAATAAAATATGTAATTGAGGTTAAAGATGAAGCTTAAATTGTCCAACTTTTGGAACTTGTTCGCTTGCTAAATGACATTGACACCATGTTGTTTATTGTATATATAATTACTGAAGATATATTTTTATAGAAAATACAGAAAAAGATACACAAGAAAATAAAAAACACATACAAACTTACCACCTAAAGTTATCCAGTGTGAATAGTTTGGTATATGTCCTTCCAGTCTTTTCCCCCCCTGTGCTTATGTGTGTATATTTATCCTTTTCCCTCCAAAAATTGAGATCATTCAGTATATGGCTTTTTTATTAATTTTTTTTTATTTTTAAAGAAGCTTTAGTTTACATAAATGTTACATAAAAAATATAAGGGATTCCCATATGCCCCACTCCCTCCCTCTTCCATACTTTCCCACATCAACATCATCCTTTATTAGTATAGTACATTTGTTATAGTTGATGAACACTTATTGAAGCATTACTACTAACCATGGATTACAATTTACATTATAATTTACTGTCCTGCACAATTTTGTATATTTTGTAGTATCACAAAATATACAATGGCCTGTATCTGTCACTGCAATGTCATGCAGGACTACCAGTGTCCCAAAAATGCCCCCATATTACACCTATTCTTCCCTCTCCCATCCCTCAGAACCTCTGGTGGCCACTGCCTTTATGTCAATAATAAGAGTTCTTCCATTGCTAGAATAATAAGTCTATAGTAGAATAATAATATGTTTACTTTAGTCCATTGTTCATTCCCCAGTCTTGATGATTTTGGGATGGTGATGGCCACCACTCTCGTTGTTTGCACTTGCTCTCTGCCTCTGTGTCCATTCACTGTGTGCTCACTGTCTACTCCCTGCTTTATTGTGTCTCTTGTTATGTTTATTCTTTGTGTCTCCTTGTTGCACCAGCCCATCATGCCAGTTCTGTCTTGTTCCTCTTCTCAAGGAGGCACTGGAACCGAACCCAGGAACTCTCATGTGATAGGCAGGAGCTCAGTCGCCTGAGCCACATCTGCTTTCCCCACTCTGCTTCTAATTGAGAGGGAGCTTAGATCCCATAGGGCAGATGGATGGAACTATCTTGTTTGCAGTTGCAGACACTCTCTGTCTGTAACTTTTTATACATATTTTATATACCCCTGCTGTTTTATGTATATCTTTAGTTTGGGGAGAATTGTCTGTGTTGTTTAGTGGTTTGGAAAATATTTTAAGTGCTACAAGTGACTTAATTTTTTTTTTTTTTTTTTTTTTAAAGATTTTATTTATTTATTCATCTATCCCCCCCTTGCTGCCTGCGCTCACTGGGCCAGCCAACCACGCCGTGAGGGCGGGCCCGCCCCGCCCTCACCAGGAGGTCCCGGGGACCAAACCCAGGGCCTCCCACATGGCAAACGGGAGCCCCACTGATTGAGCCACAGCCGCTTCCAGTGACTTAATTTTTTGGAAAACATATTTAATCCTATATTTCATGTAGTATCAACATTATGGGGGAAAAAATCTTATCAGCTATCCCATATTTAAGAGAAAGAAATTGGGACTGTTTACAATATGTATATCCTTTTTTCACACAATTGCACTTTGTTTCTAAAATGACAATTATTTAGAATTAATTTTATATTAAATATTTCATTGCTCACCAGTCTTTTTTTTTTTTTTTTTTTTCAAACACTCCCCTTTCCCCCATTTCCCCCCATCCCAGTAACCCCTAATTTGCTTTCTAGCTCTTCAAATTTTCTATTTCTGGTCATCTCTTATAAGTGGTATTATACAAAATTTGTCCTTGTAGTGCCTTGCTTATTTCACTGAGCATAATGTTTTCAAGGATCTTCCATGTTGCGGCATGTCTCATAATGTCATTCTTTCTTATGGCCAAATAATAGTCCATGGTATGTGTGTTCCACATTCTGTTTATCCATTCATTTGTTCATGGACATTTGGATTATTTCCACCTTTTGACTATTGTGCCATAACCATTGGTGCAGAAATATCTATGCGAGACCATCAGTCTTCTTATGCCATTGCTTTCCTATTCTTATGTTCTTTATCTCAACTTATCTGTTGTTCACATGTAACACTGAGGAATTTTTTTTTCAGCCATGGATGCTTTTTAAAAATTACGATGACTTTTTAAAAAAAATACAATGGTGTACATATTCATGCAAAAGAATCTAACCAGTCATAATATATAAAGTCAAAAGCCACCTCTGACACTATCACTATTCCCCAGGGATTTACACTGTTAACAATTTGATACTTATCTTTTTTAGGTCATTTTTTTAGCCCATTGAAGCATTTCTATACATATAATCAAACTGGGAATGTAGTATACATTCTCTTCCTCACTTCTTTGCTTTTTTCATTAAATAATTTATCTAGGACATTCTTCATGACTTCTTTTTTTTTTCTCTCTTCTTTTTTTTTTTAGGTACCGGGACCGGGGATTGAACCCGGGACCTCATATGTGGGAAGCCTGCACTCAACCACTGAGCCACATCAGCTCCCCTGAGTTGGTTTTTTTCATTTGTTTTTTTTGTTTGTTTGTTTTTAGGAGGCACTGGAACCAAACCCAGTACCTCCCATGTGGGAAACAGGTGCTCAACTGCTTGAGCTACATACGCTCCCCCATGACTACTTTTTTTTTTTTTTTTTTTTTGGTGTACAGTTCTATGAGATCCCACCACCCACCCCTGCTTGTTGTCTGTGTCCATTTGCTGGGTGATCTTCTGTATCTATTTACTGCCTTCTCTTCTCATTTTTCTCCTCCACTCTCTTCACCGGGATTCAATTCTAGGGACCTCCAATGTGGGAGAGAGACACCCTGCCACTTGTGCCACCTCAGTTCCTGGTTTCTGGCGCATCTTGCCTTGGCTCTCCCCTGTGTCTCTCTTTTGCTGCATCATCATCTTGCCGTGTGGCTCGGCAGGGCCTGGCTTGCCGGGTGCGTGCGCGCAGGCCTGACTTTCTGCTCACCTTCTGTTTGTTCTTTTTATTTACCAGGAGGTCCTGGGGATCAAACCCGGATCCCTCCATGTGGGAGACGGATGCCCAACCACTTAAGCCACATCTGCCCCCATGACTACTTGTTGAACACTTGGATTTTGAGATTGTTCTTTAGCCCTTGCACGTGAATGGCAACTTAGCTTAGGCCAACCTTTTCTTCCCTTAAAATTATAGATATTATTACCATTGCTATCTAGCATTTATGGTTAGGGAAAATTGAGGAAAACTCTAAATTTTCTCTCTTTGTAGATAAACTTTATTATCTGTTTATTTTTGGTCCAGCATGAGTAACTTACAACTTTTTTTTTTTTAACATTTATATATATATATATTTTTTTAACTTTATTTTGTACATTTAATAATTGAAAATATAAACAGTTAAAAACTAAAAAATAAACACAGATGAATAAATATATACATTTCTCAATTAAATGTAATGGGTACATATAAAACATTTTTTGAATAAAACAATATGTTACACAATATATTTGGTTCATAGTAATGCATTCATACAGTATTTGTCCTTTTGTGTCTGGCTTGCTTTGCTCAACATAATGTCCTCCAGGTTCATCCGCATTGTCATATGCTTTACGACTTCATTTCTTCTTACAGCAGCATAATATTCCATCGTGTGACTAGACCACAGTTTCTTTATCCATTCGTCTGTTGGTGGGCACCTCAGTTGTTTCCAACTTTTGGCAATGGTGAATAACGTTGCTGTGAACATCGGTATGCAGATGTCAGTTCGTGTCACTGCTCTCAGTTCTTCTGGGTATATACCCAGTAGTGGTATTGCTGGGTCACGTGGCAAGTCTATATTCAACTTCTTTAGGAACTGCCAAACAGTCCTCCATAGTGGCTGTACCATTCTGCATTCCCACCAACAGTGAGGAAGTGTTCCTATCCCTCTACATCCTCTCCAACACTTGTAGTTCTCTGTCTTTTTAATAGTAGCCATTCTGATAGGTGTGAAATGATATCTCATTGTAGTTTTGATTTGCATTTCCCTAATCATGAGTGATGTTGAACATTTCTTCATGTGTTTTTTTGCCATTTGTATTTCTTCTTTGGAGAAATGTCTGTTCAAGTCTTTTTTTTTTTTTTTTTTTTTTAAGATTTATTTATTTACTTTATCCATTTTAAACCCCCCCCTTCCCCATTTGTTCAAGTCTTTTGCCCAATTTTTAATTGGGTCATTTGTCTTTTTATTGTTGAGTTGTAACATCTCTTTATATATCCTGGATATTAAACCCTTATCAAATATGTGATTTCCAAATATTTTTTCCATTGAATTGGCTGCCTTTTCACCCTTTTTACAAAGTCCTGTGAGGTGCAAAAGTGTTTAATTTGAGGAGGTCCCATTTATCTATTTTTTCTTTTGTTGCACGTGCTTTTGGTGTGTATTAGTCAAGGTTCTCTCAGGAAACAGAATCAACAGGAGATATCTGTCAGTAATATGAGATTTTATAAGAGTTTCTCACACAACTGTGGGGATGCACAAGTCCAGGTTGTGCAGGCAGCTGCAAGCCAGGGTCTCCGATGAAAGGTCCTTGATGAGTTTTTGGGAGAAGTTGGCTGTCCAAAGACAAAGACATTCTCTCTGAATGTTGAAAGCACTTCCACTTTTAAGGCATTCAACTGATTGGATAAAAGCATCACCCATTGCTGATGCAATCTCCTGATTGATGCAGATGTAATAAGCCATCCATGCAGTAAACTCACTGGTGATCGAAGTCCATAAATACTCTTGAATTACAATTAGCCCAGTGCGTGCTGGATCTAACACCTGGACACAATTACCTGGCCAAGTTGACACATTTGCCTAACCATCACAGGATGTAAGGTCCAAGAAACCACCACCACTATAAGGTCTTGAAGATATTTCCCTGTGTTTTCTTCTAGTAGTTTTATGGTCTTGGCTTGGCTTTTATATTTAGGTCTTTGATCCATTCTGAGTTGATTCTTGTATAGGGGGTGAGATAGGGGTCCTCTTTCATTCTTTTGGTTATAGATATCCAGTTCTCCCAACACCATTTGTTGAAGAGACTGTTTTTTCCCGTTAGCCTTGGCTTGGTAGGTTTGTCAAAAACCAGTTGGCTGTATAAGTGAGGGTTTATTTCTGGGTTCTCAGTTCTATTCCACAGATCGATGTTTCTATCTTTATGCCAGTACCATGCTGTTTTGACCACTGTAGCTTTGTAATATATTTCAAGGTGAGGCAGTGAAATTCCTCCCACATCGCTCTTCTTTTTTAGAATGCTTTTGGCTATTCAGGTGCACTTACCTTTCCAGATGAATTTGGTAATTGTCTTCTCTAATTCTGTAAGTAAGCTGTTGGAATTTTGATTGGTATTGCATTGAATCTATAAATCAGTTTGGGTAAGATTGACATCTTCATGATATTTATTCTTCCAACACAGAATGTCTTTCCATCTCTTTAGGTCTTTTTTAATTTCTTTTAGCATTGTTTTGTAGTTTTCTGCATATAGGTCCTGTACTTCTTTGGTTAAATTAACGCCTAGGTATTTTGAGTCTTTTTGTTGCTATTGAAAATGGAATTTTTCCCGATTTCCTCCTCAGATTGTTCACTATTAGTGTACAAAAACATTACCAATTTTTGCTTGTTGATCTTGTATCCTGCCACTTTGCTGAACTCATTTATTAGTTCAAGTAGCTTTGTCATGGATACTTCAGGATTTTCTAAGTACAGGATCATGTCATCCGCAAACAGTAAGAGTTTTACTTCCTCTTTTCCTATTTGGATGCCTTTAATTTATGTTACTTGTCTAATTGCCCTAGATAGAACTTCTAGTACAATGTTGAATAACAATGTTGACAGTGGGCATCCTTGTCTTGTTCCTGATCTTAGGGGGAAAGCTTTCAACCTTTCCCCACTGAGTATGATGTTGGCTGTGGGTTTTTCATATATGCCTTTTATCATATTGAGGAATTTTCCTTCTATTCTTATCTTTTGAAGTGTTTTTATCAAAAAAGGATGCTGGATTTTGTCAAGTGCCTTTTCTGCATCTATTGAGATGATCGTGTGGTTTTTTCCTTCAATTTGTTAATGTGGTGTATTACATTGATTGATTTTCTTATGTTGAACCAGCCTTGCATACCAGGAATAAATCCCGCTTGGTCGTGATGTATAAGTCTTTTTTTTTTTTTTTTTTTTACCAGGAGGTCCCGGGGATTGAACCCGGGTCCCTCCATATGGGAGACGGACGCCCAACCAGTTGAGCCACATCCGACCCCTGTATAAGTCTTTTGATATGCTGTTGGATTTGATTTGCAAGTATTTTGTTGAGAATTTTTGCATCTATGTTCATTAGAGATATTGGTCTGTAATTTTCTTTTCTTGTGGAATCTTTATCTGGCTTTGGTGTTAGGGTGATGTTGGCTTCATAAAATGTATTGGGTTATTTTCCCTCCTCTTCAATTTTTTGGAAGAGTTTAAACAGGATTGGTGTTAATTCTTTTCAAAATGCTTGGTAGAACTCACCTGTGAAGCCATCTGGTCCTGAGCTTTTCTTTGCTGGGAGATTTTTGATGACAGATTCAATCTCCTTAATTGTGATTGGTTTAAGTTCTTGTATTTCTTGTTGCGTCAGTGTAGGTTGGTTGTGTGTTTCTAGAAATTTGTCCATTTCATCTAGGTTGTCTAGTTTGTTGGCATATAGTTTCTCTTAATATCCTCTTATGATTCTTTTTATTTCTGTGGGGTCATTTGTAACTTCCCCCCTTTCATTTCTGATTGTATTTATTTTGCATCTTCTCTCTTTTTTTCTTCATTAGTCTAGCTAGGGGTTTGTCAATTTTATTGCTCTCAAAAAACCAGCTTTTGGTTTTGTAAAACTTTTTTTCCTTAACCTTCACTTTCTTTTTTTTTTTTTTTTTTTTTTTTTTTAAATTTTTTATTTATTTATTAATTTATCCCCCCCTTGCTGCTTGTGCTCGCTGGGTCAGCTAACCACGCTGTTCGGGCGGGCTTGCCTTCACCAGGAGGCCCCAGGAACCGAACCCGGGGCCTCCCATATGGTAAACGGGAGCCCTACTGATTGAGCCACAGCCGCTTCCCTAACCTTCACTTTCAAATTGTATTAGGATTAGGATTTGTTCAGATGTTGGTCTTCTTACTTTAATTTTTCATGGTACTTAATGAGCTTTTTTAATATTCAGGTCCAGTTCTATCTTTGGATCAGAAAACTTTGATCTGAAATGTCTTTAATTGCTTATGCTGTTTGTTCTGTCCTTTTCTTCAGTAATTTTTGTTTTCCTTATATATTAGATCATTCTTTGTCCTCCGTATTTTCTTTTTTGTTAACATTTTAATCTCTTTTTGCTTTGCCTCTGCATTCTAGGAGGCCTTTTCAAATTTGTCCTATACATAACTCTTTCAAATTTTTATTGGGATGATTCTACTCTTTATTGCTTCTAATTCAATTTTTAAGACTGCTATTGCATTATTTGTTCCCTTACATTACATTGTTACATTGTTTGTTTGTTTTTTCAGGAGTCATCAGAAACCGAACCCAAGACCTCCCATCTGGGAGGTGGGCGCTCAATCGCTTGAGCCACATCCGCTCCCTCTTCTTTTTCATCTAACAACTTATTCTCCCAAAATATACTTTCTTTGTCTGTCTCTTTGCAAGATATGTTCTTCCTCTTTTATGTTGCAGGCTCTTTTAATTGGCTACAACTTGTGTTTACACAATATAATTCTGACCATTTAGTATTTCTTTGAACAAAAACAGGTCTATTTAGGTCTGAATTTGCTCCAAAACAGGTTAGGTTAGTTCTCACTTGATGCCTTCATTGTCTACAAATATTATTTAGAATCTCTTTCTCAATTCTTAATCTGATTGATATAAGTATGTATTACCAAGTCACCAGCCTGAAGGGAGAGTGAGAGGGGACCAGGTTTTGTGCAGTTACAATAAATGAATTTTTCTCCATTTTCTATGCTGTATTTAGTGGAGCCACTATACCACAGCTAGCCTCCGATGTCCAGTTTTCTATTTTGTCCAGTCTCTGTTTCTCATACATGATTAGGCAATGTCTGACCTCCTTCCTGAAGCTGTGGCCTTCTGTGTCAGAAATAAATTCCAGCCTCTGTCCATTTTCCATTTAGCGTGGTAGGTAATCTTGGTCCTCTCTGAACTGCAGGTTGTGAATGCTACTGATTTGTAGCAGTGAAAAACTTTCCAAGTGGTGTTCTGCATCTGCCCCGTGATCTGTTTTCATCCTTTGTGGTAGGCAATATAATGGCCCCCAAATCTGTGAATATGTTACTTTACATGGCAAAGGTACTTTACAGTGTGAGTAGATTACGAATCTTGAGATGGAAAGATTATCTGGATTATCTGGGTAGGCTCATTGTCATAGCAGGGATCCTTGTAAGGGTCCTTATAAGGAAGCAAGAAGGTCAGAGTCAAAAAAAAAAAAAGAGATGTGATTACAGAAACTGAGATCAAGGAGAGAGAGAGATTTTGGAGACACTATGCTGCTGGCCTTGAAAATGGAGGAAGGGCCACAAGCTAAGGAATGCACGTCACCTGTAGAAGCTGGAAAAGGCAAGGAAACAGATTCTCCCATAGATACTCCAGAAGGAATACAGTCATGCCAATACCTTAGTTTTAGGAATCCTGACCTCCAGAACTGTAAGATAACAAACTATTGTTTTAAGCCATTAAGTTTATGGTAATTTGTTACAGCCACAAGAGAAAAATAATTCACCCTTCCAAACTAGAGAATTTTGCCAGGATCTTCATTGTTTACTTCTCCTGCTGCTTTTCTTTTACTTTAAAAAAAATTTTTTTTACCTTTTATTGTGAAGTACATCATACAATTAAATATATACAAAACAAAAAGACTCATCACAAAGTGAACATCCATATAACTTCAAATTAGGTCAAGAAAAAGAACAAGACAAGAATGATCATTATCACCAGTTGCATTCAGCATTTTGTTGGAGGTCTTAGCCAGGCAAGAAAAAGAAATAAAATATATTTTTAAAAACAGAATTTGAGGGAAGCGGCTGTGGCTCAATCAGTAGGGCTCCCGTTTGCCATATGGGAGGCCCCGGGTTCGGTTCCCGGGGCCTCCTGGTGAGGGCGGGCCCGCCCGCACGGCGTGGTTGGCTGACCCAGCGAGCGCGGGCAGCAAGGGGGGGATAAATGAATAAATAAATAAAATCTTTAAAAAAAAAAAATAAATAAAAAAAAAAATAAAAACAGAATTTGAAATGAAAAAGTAAAGCTATCTTTTATTTGTAGATGACAATGTGATATACATAGAAACTGCCCCCCCCCAAAAAAAGAAATTATTAAAAGTATTAAGCAAGCCAATGTGGCTCAAGCAGTTGAGCACCTACCTACCTTCCACACAGGAGGTCCCGGGTTCGGATCCTGGTGCCTCCTGAAAAAACAAAAACAACAAGCAAAACAAACAAAAAAACAACTCAGGGAAGCCGAGGTGGCTCAGTTGTTGAGCACCAGCTTCCTACATACAAGGCCCCAGGTTGAATCCCTGGCCTCTGGTACCTCAAAAAAATAAAAAATAAATAAATAAATAAGTGATTTTAGCAAAGTTGCTGGAAATAAGGTCGGTATAAAAAAATCAGTTGCATATTTATGCTAACATCAAACAAAGGCATTTTGTTGCTTTCTTAGGGAGGGAACTGTAAACTGACTCTTAATGACCTGCTTCCAGCTATACTCTGGCAGCAATTCTTTATGCTTTATGGCAGATGGATGGTACGTTTCCATTTAATAATTATTTACTGTCTGCCATGTGTCCACAATTCTAGGCACCATGACCATAGCTGTGAACACAAGAGCCAAAGGGGCACCATGGAGCATCCATTCTAGTGGGAGACACACTCTTTGTGTATTCTGTTTGGTCACTTTAGTTGGAATATTGGAAGTAGATTTATTTAACCTCAGAAGTCTAAGCTTTTTAAGTTTTTTTTTTTATTATTAAAAATCTTTTAATTACAAAATAGATCTTCATTTTAGAAAAATTAGAAAAATCAAGATTAGCCTAAAGGAACACAAGAGATTTATTTGATTACCACCCAGAGATAACCACTGTTAACACCTTGTTCTATATCTTTCCAACCTGGATGCATGCATGCATGCATATATGTGAGGTTGGTTTTTGTTTATTTGTTTTTTATAGAGAAATTGAATCAAACTCAAAGTTCTTTTTTGTCCTAGGATAGTAATTTTCACACTTTAGCATTCATCAAAATCACTTGAAGGGCTTGTTAAAACACCAATTGCAAGGGAGCAGATGTAGCTCAAGTGGTTGAGCGCCTGCTTCCCATGTACAAGGTCCTGGGTTCAATCCCTGGTACTTCCTAAAAACAAATGAAGGAAAAAAAAAAAAAACAACTCTCATTGGGGAGCCGCTGTAGCCCAGTGGTTAAGCACCTACTTCCCATTTACGAGGTCCTGGGTTCAATCCCTGGTACTTCCTTAAAAAAAGAAAAACCACCAATTACTGGGTCCTATCCCCAGAGTTTCTGATTAGTGGGGAGCGGGGAGAGTGAGAATTGCATTTCTAACAAGTTCCAGATGACATTGATGGTCTGGGGTCCACCACTGTTTTTAAGAATTTGGTGGCTGCTAGGGTTGCAGCCATCAGGCAAAGATTTTGGCCCAGATAAAAATAATAAAGATTCCAGATATAAGTAGTCTTCCTTTTGAGCCACATCCGTTTCCCCTAAGTAGTCTTCCTAATTCTACCTTTAACTTATGAAATTTAGAGCATATTACCTCAGAGTTCATACACTTTACCTCCATGTTGGCCAGACAGCTTTCTGAGTTCTTCAGAAAGAGGTCATAATCAAATGCTATAAATATATTTTTTCTGAATAGATATGAAAAGTCACATGTCTGGATCTCTTTTACCAAGAGGATCCTGAGCCAAACATCTAACATTTGATGAGGTTTACATTATCACATTTAAATTTCTTAAAAGCCCCCATGAGATTGTGAACCATAAGGAAGAACTTGCCTGAGATGACACACTACAAATGGCACAATCAAATCCAACTAGTCCAGGTCTAGAGCCTACAATCTTAAATATAAACAGAGTGGTAAAATAGGTCGAACAAACATACTGACTCAGTACTTCGTGTTCTCCTTTCAGCTTTGACAGTTCTTTTATTTTCACTGGGCATTTGATTTCTCATTGGGAGCTTGGGGAACCATTGACCAGGTTTAGGGAGACCATCTGTTTTCAGACACTTCCCTGAAGATGAACAAAGAAGTGTTTAAAATATGAGTCTTCGGAGAGAGAACTTGGTTTTGGGGGGTAAACCTTTGAAGAGTGCTTTAAGAGGGCCTGAATAGGATGACATGTCATTCTGGCAGTGTGTCCAAAAGCAAAAATAAGAGTAATGGTAATACAGCTTCTAAGGACCAGAAGATCAGAACAGTGTCCTGGACCCCAGACTTTGCAGACAAGATGGCTCATAGGTGAACAGTGACTCTTGCAGTGGGCTGTTGGGAATAACTGGGCTTAGAAACCTGAAGGTTAGCTAGGTAAACATCTGCCTGCCTCCTTCGCTACCTATCTGCCTACCAACCTACATATATACAAACATAGAAACAATCTCCCTAAAATGTTTCTGGATGCCCTATTAACAGTCAGTCTCCCCACACCCATTTTCCACCCTCAAGCATCTATTGGTCTGATTTCTATCACTATAGAATCGTTTTCCTGTTCTAGAATTTCATATAAATGGGATCATATAAGGGATATATGGAATCATACTTTTGTGTCTTTGTTCTTTAGCTCAGCATAATGTCTGAGAGAGTCATCCATCCATGTTGTCGTATTTGTCAGTATAGTTTATACAATTTCACTGATGGGCATTCCATCATATGACTATGCCACAATTTACTTATCCATTCCCCTGATAATGGATATTTGGGTTGTTTTTATTTGGGAGCTATTAAGAATAAAGATGCTGTGAATATTAATGAACAAGTCTTTTTTGTGAACATATGTTTTCATTTCTCTTGGAGTGGAATTGCAGGGTTTTTTTGTTTTGTTTTGTCGTATTTTTTGGAATTGCATTTTAAAAGAAAACTTATTTAAATTGCCAAACTATTTTCCAAAGTGATTGCACCATTTTATACCCCCCCCCCAAGCAATGTTAGAGAGTTCCAGTTGCTTCACATCCTTCCCTACACTTGATATTTCTAGTCTTTATAATTTCAGCCATTATAGTAAGTATGAAGTAGTATCTCATTTTGGTTTTAATTGACATTTCCCTAATTAATGATGTTAAGCATCTTTTCATGTGCTTATTGGCAATTCATATATCCTAATTTGGGAAGTGTCCCAAATCTTTTGCCCATTTTTTAAAAAATGGATCGTCATCTTCTTTGGTTGTAAGATTTTTAAAAATATATTCTGGATGTAAATCCTTGTCTGATGATGTTCTGTGAATATTTTCCCCTAGCATGTGACTTTTTTTTTCTTTTACAGAGTCTTAAATATTAATAGCAAAAGTTTTTCATTTTAATGAAGTTCAGTGTTACAAATTTTTCATTTGTAATTCGTGCCTTTTAAGGAATCTTTGACTTACTCCAAGGTCATGGAGGTTTTTTCTATAAGTATCAATCCATTTCTATTTAATAAAATTATTGATGTGTTGAGTTTGTCTGCATCTTGCTCTTTTTTTTTCCATTTGTCCCTTCTGTTTTTTCGTTCCACAGAAGTGTTCTTTTCCTGCCTTCTTTTGGGTTTATTGAATATTTTTTAGTGTTGTATTTCATTTCCACTTTTGTGTTCTAAACTATACCTTTTCTTTTTTAAGCAGTTTATTGAGGTATATTCACACACCATACAGTTCCACAGATTTATGAGAATGTTTTTCTTCTGTCTTTTTTCCTCTCTAGCCTTCAAATTATTTAATTTCTATTGATCTGTCTTCAAGTTCATTGACTTTTCTGCTATTTTCAATCTGCTGTTAAACTCATCCAGTGAAATTTTTATTTCATTATTTTACTTTTCAGCTCAAGAATTTCTATTTGGTTCTTTTTTATAATTTATTTTTTTCTCTGATGATATTTTCTGTTTGTTCACTCATTAAGACTATATTTTCCTTTAATCTTTTGAATAGCTTTTCCATTAATTTTTCAGACTTATTTATAATAGTTTCTTTATAGTCTTTGCCTACTAAATCCAACATCTGGGCCTTCTCATATTTGATTTCTATTGACTGTAGACTGCGTTTTCCTGTTTCTTGGTGTCTAGTGATTTTAAATAAAAATCACTAGAAATTGTGGATAATTTGTATAGAGACTGGGTTTTCTTATCTTCCTCTGGAAAGTTTTCATTATTTTTTTAGCAGGCAGTTTAAATACTGGTTGATCATCATGAACCTGTGTAGGCTTGGATTTTATACATTATTAGTACAGATATTTAGAAACCCAGGTAACTTGATATTAGCCAGCCCCTGTGCTCTGTCTCACCTGCATATCTTGCAAGGCTGGGTTTTAGGCTGGGTTAGTGCAGATTTAGATTAGATTTAGCTCTAGCATATGGTCCTTATTCCTAAAGTGTGGCCTCTTTGTGGGCTCAGCTGGATGCCAAGGTTATTAACAAGGTTTTAACAAAATCTCTTCACTCTGGCATAGTTGGAACTCCAACTCCCCCATCCCCAGGCAGTGCTCTTCCCTCAACACTGCTGGACCTCTGGTATCTCTGTGTTCTCACTCTGCCACCCTGAAGCAGCTGCCATCTGGTAAGCCTCTGGCGGTCTGGCCTGCATATATACAGTCCAGCTGTCATCCACATATTCACTGAGGACTTGCACTTTTACTTCTTTGCACAGTTTTCCTGTCCAGTTCCTTATTCCACAGGTTACAGCCACTTCAGCTGCTGTTAAGTCTGCTCTCTGCCTCCTCAACTCAGCAAAACCAACATAATTTGCTTGGGATCCAGTTTTCTATGTTATGATTAGGAAATTGTCCCCATATAGAGGACTGAGTGATTATGGGCTTATTTCATGAGTTTCTCTTCTCTCAAGAATCATAGTCTTTCACCACCTGTTGTCCACTGCCTGAAAACAGTTGCCTCAAATATTTTATAGCTATGTATGTTGGGATGGTTAGTCCAGTATTATTTACTTACCATGACCAGAAACAGAATAGCTTATCTTTTCCTCTTTATTAGAGAAGTTGTGGGTTTACTCAACAATCATGAATAAAATAGGATTCCCATACACCACCCTATTATTAACACCTTGCATTGGTGTGGAACATTTGTTACAATTGATGATAACCCTTGTTTATAATTGTACTATTAACTATAGTCCATGGTTTAACTTAAGGTTCACTGTGTAGTGTAGGTCCATGGATTTTTTTTTTTTTTTTTTCCTGTAACTGTATATACCATCTAACATTTCCCCTTCTAATCACATTCAGATATATATTACAATGCTGTTAATTACATTCACAATGTTCTACTACCATCACCACCATCTATTACCAAAACATTTCCATCATTCTAAATAGGAACCCGTATATTTTAAGCCTTAACTTCCCATTCCCTTTCCCCACTCCATCCCCTGGTAACCTATAGTCTAGGTTCTGACTCTGAGTTTGCTTATTCTAATTTTTTTAAATCAGTGAGATCATACAGTATCTGTCCTTTTGTGTCTGGCTTATTTTATTCAACATGATGTCTTCAGGGTTCATCCATGTTGTCACATGTATCAAATCTTCATTCCTTTTTATGGCTGAATAATATTCCATTGCATGTGTAAACCACATTTAATTTATCCATTCATCAGTTGATGGACACTGGGTTGCTTCCATCTTTTGGCAATTATGAATAATGTTGGGAAGCGGCTGTGGCTCAATCAGTAGGGCTCCCGTTTACCATATGGGAGGCCCCGGGTTCGGTTCCCGGGGCCTCCTGGTGAAGGCAAGCCCGCCTGCACGGCATGGTTAGCTGACCCAGCGAGCACAAGCAGCAAGGGGGGATAAATGAATAAATAAATAAAATCTTAAAAAAAAAAAAAAAAAAATTATGAATAATGCCACAATGAACATCTGTGTTCAAGTCCCTGCTTTCAATTCTTTTGGGTAAATGCTTAGTAGTAGGATTTCCAGGTCTTATGGTGGTTCTTATGCTTTGCTTTCTGAGATACTACCCAACTGTCTTTTCCATGCTTTTTGCACTATTAAAAGAATTATAGAACTATAGATAATAGGAGTGCAAGTCCCTCCCTTCCAAAGATAATTTCTTTTAACAGTTTAGTATCTATTCTTTCAGAACTACACACACATAATCTTAATTTTTTTAATAAAACAAAAATGTATGTTATATATATATATACACTTTTTTTTTTAGCTCAATATACCTTGGAACTCTTTATGTCAGCATGTATAGACAATTCTCTTTCAAGTTACATCATATTCCATTCTATAGATATGATCTAATTTATTTGTCCTTCTATTGATTGATACCTAATTATATCCAAATTTTGTTATTGCAAATAGTGTTGGAATAAACTTTGTACTTAAATCTTGTATATTTATAGGACTGTTTCTGTAGGATGAGTTCCTGCAAGTGGAATTGCTTTATTAAAGGAAGTGTATGCTTACTGTGCTTTGACAGGTATTAGGAAATTGCCCTCCCAAATGGTTATATTACACTCCAACTGTTTGAGTGTTTATTCCCTTATACTTTCACCAACTCCGAATATTATCATCAGCACTTGGTAAGTTTCTGCTAATATGCTGGGCTAAAAAAAAAAAAATGCATCTCACTTTAACTCGCTTTTGTTTACTATTGGAATAAAGTATTTTTCTGTATGTTTATTATTTTATTAATATTTCTTCCTCTTATTTGCCTGTTAGTTGCCTTGCCCATTTTTATGTTATTACTATTATTGATATGTAAGTGTTCTTTATACACTGTAAATAATGTAGCCTTTGTTTTATAGGTTGTAAATATTTTCTCCTGGTTTGTTACTTACTTTGTAATCTTGCTTATATCTTTCACAATGTACAACTTAAAACTTTTATAGAATCAAGTTTGTCTTTTCCTTTATGACCTCTGGGTTTCTTGTCATGCTTCACTCATCTTTGTACACACCTATTATTGTTCTTATTGTTATTATTTAACTTGATTACTCCAAAAAGAATAGTTTGTGATTAACAGAATACACTGTGATTTACCCAGGTTAGGACTTCCATTGGAATTTTAGCTATAAAGTAGGGAGGGGCCACTTCTTTTAACCCCTTCAAATATTCCAGAATTGCTTTTATTTAGAAAAATAATTTTGAAGGTTTGATGTTGTCATGGACAATTTTATGTAGTATCATTATTGTCAGTGACAACAACAAAAAAAGGATTCATCTTTAGTTGCCTGAGAGTAAATTGTGTATGTGTAACCACAAATAAACTAAGAAATGACCAGATCAAATAATGTAAAACTTCATTTGTAGGGAATGCTTATCTAGCAATAGATTTTTTTGTTGTTGTTCATGCACACACACCCTTCTAAAGTGAAGAAGAGAAATTGCTATTCTAGAATGCAGAGGAAAACATGATTTGCATATGTGCAGCAAAAAGCTTTGGAAGGTTGGAATTGCACAATGAGTGTAAGTTGAGCAATTGCTTAACAAGACATACACACTGGGGGTGTCCTTTTCTCTTGTGCAATTAGGGAACGCCAGAGTAGTCTGAATAGGGGATTTCCTTTTTATTTCTTACATGCCATTTTAAAAATTTCCTTTTTCCCTTCTTTTCAGTGTTCATTCCTTTTTTTTTATTGCCATAAATTCTTTTTCTTTCTTCCTTTCTCTATCTCTCTTTGTCCTCCTCTGTCACTCTCCTTCTTTAGATTAATTGGCCAGAATCCATGTGTCCCCCTACCTCTGTAACTTTGATCAGAAATGCACCTGGGCCAGGTTCTGCTGGTAGGGGGTGGGGTTGCTATGGTTTAGGAGTTTTCTTGTTCAGCTTCTTCTCACAAGTGCAATACTCAGCTTGTTCTGTGTTTGAAATATGGCTTACTAATCAGCCAGCATTCCCTGATTTCTTAGTACTAGAATTTTGCAGGCATTCTAATGAGTTTTCTCAGGTTTTTTCCTGTTTTGCTTTTAATAGTGACCTACACCTCCTAATGAAGATCAGCTGCAGTCTTTACTAGAAATAGAAAGTAAAGCCAAACTCTAAGCATAGGAGGCAACCAGTAAGAGCCAGAGCTATACAGTACTTGTTTCTTCTTTGGCCAAAAAAAAAAGTCCTCCTCCTTTTTTTTCTTCCAATCAGTCACATTCATGTTTGATGGTACTTAGTAAGCATGCTTCTGACTTTGATTGTCTTTCCCTTACCTTTGTGCTGGGGATACTGGAATCTGTTCGTTCTCATCTTTGTTTTGTTTCAGAGGAACAGAAGAGGTAGTTGGATCAGAGTGCCAGAAAAGCAGAAGTTAAGTATGTGGATTTCATAGCTGTATGTATGAGTGTCTGTGGGGCAAGGAACTTCTAATGGAAAACATTTGTTTTGCATCGAAAACAGAGCGAGGCCTGGCTAGAGTCTGTCTTCTCTGTCTGTCAGTCTGTTCCCTACCAGCACTAGTCATTGCTCTCCTGGGAGTCTCATGCGTATTGTGGTTTCTTCTGCTCTTGCTATCCCCTAATTTTGCCAGAGTGTTTGTGTCACGGGTGCCCCCATACGCAGTTTGGAGTGAGACTGCAAAGGTGGTGACTAATGGCTTTGAAGGCACTCGAGTCCACATATTGGCTTTGAGATCCCTTCTAGAGTGAGCATGAGGAGAGGGGGAAGGGTCTTTCCAGCACAGACAGTCAGAGAAGCATGCTTTGACACATACAGACACTTTTTTTTGGTCCCTGCTTTTACTGCTAGCAAAGCACAAACCAGAAGAATGGAGACAAGAGGCAAAGACTTGCTGTTAGGGCTTGTCATTTCATTTGTAAATGCTTGTAAGGGATGCACCTGGGTGCCCAAGCGTGTATCGGCTAAGCTGATATCAGACAGGTGTGTGGCTGCATCCCCTTTGGGAGATAAAGAAGGGAAAGTGCTAATTTCCCTGAGGATAGTGTCACTCCAAGATATGAGGGACCTGTAACTTGAGCTGTTTTTGTGTGTGTGTGTGAAGTTCACATTTGTTCATCGAGAGAGAGAGAGAGAGAGAGAGAGAGAGAGAGAGAGAGAGAGAGAGAGAAAGAGAGAGCGAGAGAGAGCGCGCGCGCGAGAGAGAGAGAGAGCACGCGCGAGCGAGCAATAAAAAAGCAAGAACTCAGAGTTTTCTGGGTCCCCAAGAAGGCACTTCACCAATGTGGTTTTCACATTTTCAGGTTTTTGGCTGATGAATAAGATTGAGCAGAAATGCTCCTTCCCCTGATAACAATACATTCAGAGGCAGGATCAGGAGTGTGTGGATTAAAACCAGACGGTGGATGATTAATACTTTTGCTTATAGAGGTAGACGTGGCAGCTTCCTCCATTTAAATGAAAAAGCCCTTTCTCTGAATTTATATGTGTGCATATGCTTACATGCTTGTGCACTTCGAAGGTGGGAGCTGAGCACTTCTAGCTTCGCTACAGTTTCCAAGTACCATTTCCTTCCGCTCTCTTGAAGCACCCAAGAAGTACTAGAAGGACTAAGCTGTGAAATAGAGATGTTTGAAGATAAGCCCACTAAAGTAGGAATGGGAATTTGTTCTCTTTTTCAAGCTAACTGCTTTCACAGCACTCCAGGTACTGTTGTAACACACACCTTTATCCACTCAACTGCCTCACTCCCTATGGTCATGTGACCTCATTAAGTGCGGTATGGTTTTTCTTCCAAAATATTGCACTTTGGAGGTACCTATCCCTACCATGTCATTATTAGATAATGATATTAAAAGAATCTATTATTACGGGAATAATTTTTGTTTTTTAACTCAATGAAAACATGACACTTCTTGGAGTGTATTCTTAATTAGAAGTTGATAGGTATTTGTTTTTATTATTAAAAATGTGTTTCAGGATTTAATTTTATTAGGTTCTATGCAGATAAACCCATTTAGGCCAAGGGCCCTTCAGTTAGCCTAGGCCTCTGAAATCCCCTGTGATTTAAACTTGCATACAGTTTGCCCTTTGTAGAATCAGAGACCTCTGCCCAGATGAAACAGGAAATGAATGGGGAGGAGGACAACCAGACTGGGACTTGGTGTCTTTTTATCTGCATAAAGAAGTTTATATTCTCTCTACAACAATGAAAAGTGTTGGGAACAAAAGGGATAAAGTTCCTTTTATTCCAGTAGAAATCTGGGTCTCTTGTAATGTTGCCTCTGATTTCAGAGTTAGAACAGGCTCCATCTCAGCCCTCCACACTCTAGCTGTGGCATCCCCAGGTATCCCCAATCACAGAATGGAGGGATGTTCCTCCAGTTTACCCTCACCCCCAGAGACTCTCAGAGACCGAGGTTGGTTGCTTGTTTGTTTGCATACAACACAATTCACTCTTTGACTGGAGTTTTGACAAACACATGCAGTCTTATAGCCATCACCACAATTAATACAGAGCCTTTTCGACACCAAAAAAATTCCCTTGCACCACCAACTCCTCCCCCTACCCCAGGCCCTGGCAACCTATAATCTGTTTTCTGTTCTTAGAACTTTTCCAAAAGGTCTTATAAATAGAATCTTTATAGTATGTTGCCTTTTTTGTCTAGCTTCTTTCATGTAGAATAATGTATTTGAGATTCATGTTGTTGCCTGTGCCCATAGTTTGTTCTTCTTTTGATGCAAAATAGTATTCCATTGTTTGAATACACCACAATTTGTTTATTTATTTATTTTTTTTTTTTTTTTTTTTTTTTTTTTTTTTTTTTACCGGGAGGTCCCAGGGATCGAACCCAGGTCCCTCCATATGGGAGACGGATGCCCAACCAGTTGAGCCACATCCGACCCCCTACAATTTGTTTATACATTCACCAGTTGATGAATGTTTGGGTTGTTTACAGTTTCTGATAATTATGAGTAGAACTGCTGTGAACATTTGTGTATAGGTTTTTGTGTGAGCTTGTTTTCATTTCTCTTAGTAAATACTTAAGAATGGAATGGGTAGATCATATCATAAATGTATGTTTAACTTTAAGAAGCTGCCAAACTGTTATCCAAAGTGGCTATACCATTTTGCCTTCCCACCAGCAATGGATGAGAAATCTAGTTGTTCTTCGCTAGCAATTGATACTGTCAGTTTTCTTAAAATCGTTCTAATAGGTAACTATTTCATTGTGGTTTTAATTTGCTTTTCTTGGGAAGCGGCTATGGCTCAATCAGTGGGGCTCCCATTTACCATATGGGAGGCCCCGGGTTGGGTTCCCCGGGCCTCCTGGTGGGGGCGGGCCCGCCCGCACGGCACGGTTGGCTGACCCAGCGAGCACAAGCAGCAAGGGGGGGATAAATGAATAAATAAATAAAATCTAAAATAAAAAAATAATAATAATAATAATTTGCTTTTCTTTAGTGGATAATGATGGTGAGCATCTCTTATGTGCTTATTTGCCATCAGAAAATCTTTTACCTATTTTTTAATTGGATTGTTTGCTTTCTTATTCTGTTTTGAGAGTTCTTTATATATTCTGGACTCAGGTCCTTTGTCAGATATAAGTGTTGCAAGTATTTTTTCTCAGTCTGTGGCTGTCTTTTTCAAAAACTTCAGAGACTTTTGTTTTATTTTGTTTTTAAAGATTTATTTTGTTTTATTTATTTCTCCTCCGCCTTGTTTTGCACTCGCTGTCTGCTCTCTGTGTCTGTTTTTGTGTTGTGTGCTCCTTCTTTTTAGGAGGCACTGGGAACCTAACCCGGGACCGCCCATGTGGGAAGGAGGTGCCTAATCACTCAAGCCACTTCGGCTCCCCGCTTATTGTGTCTCTCATTGTGTTTCCTTGCTGTGTCTCTTCGTTGCGTCATCTTGCCACATCAGCTTGCCATCTTGCTTGTCTTCTTTAGGAGGCACTGGGAAACGAACTGGCGACCTCCCATGTGGTAGGCAGGCACCCAACTGCTTGAGCCACATCTGCTTCCCAGAGACTTAAGTTTTATCTGACTAAATGCTAAAAGCTGGAGGGTCTGAGTTTGATACCTTAGTCGGCAAAAAGATGTGAGGACCACCCCCTTTTAAAGCTGTTTGTTTAAAATAAGAGGGGAATGTGAGGTGGGCCGAGACGGAGTTGTACAGACAGATGTCTGAAGCTGTCAATTCCTCCCCTCTCTACTGCCCCTACCTATAATGTGGATTCTGGGCTCTTACCTTCAATTGGCTTCTTCAGTTCCTGCCATCACTCCAAACCCATTGAGGCCTCTCCAGCTCTGGCATACTCCAACGGAATACCTGAGAGGGCAGGCCAGCTTCTTGCCCAGAGTATATTCCAGACTGAAGTCATTTTTGATAAGTAGTTATTCCCAAGCTCTAAAGTGATAGCCTCCAAGGAGTCACCCGCTTTGAAGAGTTCCTTTCATCTCCAGCTGGACTCTTTTCTAAACAAGCATCGGCAAGGCCTAGTCAAGGCTCTGCCATACAGTGTTCTGCCATGAGAAACAAATTGGCAGGAACAGGCAGCCCCCTGAGGCAATGGAATTCAGTTCTCAGAACATACATTAAATGTTGATGAGATATTTATTTATCATGGGACTCTTTCATGTTGCAAGGAATTCTTTCCACAGGGCAGCCCATTTAGGTGCAAAGAAGAAAATATGTCTTGCCCCCAAAATCAAGAGGAGCTATGTGGCATCTTGCCACTTTTTAATTGCTGATCCCTGTTAAGGTATTTTTCTTAAGCAACATTTGCCACTGACAAGATGTAAGCAGTGTTTCCTTTTCTTTATGCACATGACATGGATCACTGACACTGTATGTGATGGTCAGTGGGGGCCTGCTTTAGTCTTGGAGGTCTGTCCGTTCCTCCAGGATAATGGAGTCTGATCAAGGCTTTCTGACTTCTGACCCCAGTAGGGGTGATGTGTACAGAGAAGAATTTCTGACCCTTCTCTAATCTCAGTTATTTGAATGCCTTTTTGTAAACAAGGCAGCATCTTTAAGGGATGCTTAAAACGTCTTCTGTTCATGAAAGGATGAAGTTCTCACTTAACTAAGGACAAATAAATTCAATTGAAGATAAAACTGTAATTTGGAATAATAATTCAGACTTTAAAAACAGAGGGAGGGGTTAAAAAACAAGTTCTGCAATAAATCTGCAAGTGTGGAATCTAAGGGAAATGATCCCATCTGGAAAACTCTAGCATTGATGCTGTGGCTGGTTTGTGGAGCAGTGCAGATCACGGAATGAAAAAAAGACCCTGCAGTCTTGAAAGATGACAGGCTCCTTAATTGATGTCCATTTCAGCTGGTGCTATGCCAGCTTATGTTGGCCCCAGTCCAGCGTTCCTGTAATTTGGGAGCCAGGTGTGAAACATTTTTGTTCAGTCTTGT
Organism: Tolypeutes matacus; assembly: GCA_026826555.1. Lineage (NCBI taxonomy): Eukaryota > Metazoa > Chordata > Mammalia > Cingulata > Chlamyphoridae > Tolypeutes > Tolypeutes matacus. The sequence goes on along the minus strand of JAKSZT010054053.1, from coordinate 3,178,473 downwards.
TCCCCAGCTCCTACAGAAACCTCATGCATCTCACTTGAGGTAGCAGCATTCTGTAGGAAACAGATGTACAGGTAGAGATGGAAGGAAGTATTGCAGCTGGGTTAAGGATTTTTTTTTTTTTTTTTTAACTCTTCCTCCACACTCAAGAAAGATCTGGGTTTGAAAGTTGGTTGAGAGCAAAGGTATTTTACAGCCTCAGTGTAAAGTATGACTGTCAAGTACCCTAATTAGACTGCTCATCATTTGTGATTTTTTAAAATGTGACTCATTAACTTTAGAGTTCATATAGGCAGAGATCTATGGTGATTTGCCTTCTGTTTGTCTCTGGGAATAGCAAATGTCAATTTAAAGAACATCTCAGGGTGGCCATTGGAGTTGGATCTGATTACTTCCAGAGCATCCAAGGGCCAAGGGAACATAAGCATCTGAGAGTTTAACTACCCCTGGCTAGATGAAGACACAAGTGTGTTCCTTGGGGATTTTGATGAACATGGAAGGAAACACTACCAACACCTGTCTGTTGCATTGATATTAGGCTCTTGATGCTCTAGAACAGGGGTTCTTAACAAGGGTTCTGTGAACTAGAATTGAAATTCAAAAAAACATTCTTGTGGGGACGTGTTGGTGCGGGTGTGATATGTTTATTAAATAATACACAGTATAGTGTGGACTTAGTAAGGGGTTCATGGTTTTCACCTGACTGGCAAAAAGGGTCCGTGGAACAAAAAGGGATAAGAACCCCTGCTCTAGAATATGGATGCTGTTGGTCCAAGAAAACATTCTTCCCAGGACCCAATCTGTATTCTTTCTTCCCTTCAGGCTAAACTGAACATTAAAGAAAAGGCAGTTCTGCCATTCAAGATTACAGAACATGAGCAGGATCGCTCCCTGTGGAAATATTTAAGTCCTGTGGACATAGAACTTAAATGTTGGAATTGGTGCTTTGCCACTGGCTTACATTTTGATATAAGGCAAATATTAGCCTTCTAAGCCTATGAGTCAGATCCCTTTCCTGGAGGGCCCAACCTATAAGCTGACAACTGAAGAAATCCTTTGTTGTTCCTTCAACTCAGAACCTCATGGCCGACAGGGCTAAGGATAGTCCTTGGCGCTGAGAATTGAACCATGATGTCAAGGAATGCCTACAAGCCTTGCTCGGTTACTTTTTGCTCTGAACATGCAGGATCACAGGGAAGCCCTTGGTTCATTGGCAGCTTTTAATCTGTCTTCCTCGTGTTGTCAGTATTAGAAGCTGGAAAATGCCTATACCAGACAGTTCAAGAGGGTGAGGAGCTAGGAAGGGAGATTTTCCACTAATGCAGGTCTTATTCTTTAAAACATGCTCATACTACTCAGCAGTAGAATTTCTGACATTGATCATTCATCAATATCAAATTAGCATGATAGTCTTCCTCCCTTAAAATAGGTGACATTGCCCCTCTACTGTAGTCACTTTTTTTTTTTTAGAGAGAAGTTGTAAGTTTACCAAAAAATCATGCATAAAATACAGAGTCCTCATATACCCCTGAATTCTTATCACTTTGTACTAGTGTGGTACATTTGTTAAAATTGGTTTTAAAAATATTTTTATAATTATTAACCGTAGTCCATAGTTAACATTAGCGTTGACTGTTGTACAGTCCTATTTGTTGTGTTTTTGGTTTTGGTTTTGGTTTTAATTTTTATTCTAGAAACATATATACAAGCTAAAAAGCTCCTTTTTAATCACATTCAAATATATAATTCAGTGCTTTTAATTATGCTCACAGTGTTGTGCTACCATCACCACCATCCATTACCAAAACTTTTCTAACACCCCAAATAGAAACTCTGTACAGTTTAACTCACCCCACCCCGTCGTCCCCTGGTAACCTATGATAGATTCTCACTCTATGAGTTTGCTTATTCTAATTGCTTCAAATCAATGAGATCATACAATAATTGTCCTTTTGTATTTGGCTCATTTCACTCCTGCATGATATCTTCAAGGTTCCTCCATGTTGTCGCATGTATCATATCTTCATTCTTTTTCACGGCTGAATAATATTCCATTGTATGTATATACCACATTTTATTTATCCATTCATCGGTTGATGGACACTTGGGTTCCTTCCATCTTTTGGCACTTGTGAATAATGCCACTGTGAATATAGGTGTTCAAATATCTGTTCAAAAGTCCCTGCTTTCAATTCTTTTGGGTATATACCTAGAAGTGGGATTGCCAGGTTACATGGTAATTCTGTACTTTCTGAGAAACTGCCAAACTGTCTTCCACAGCAGCTGTACCATTTTATATTCCCACCAGCAATGAATGAGTGTTCCTATTTCTCCACATGCTCTCCAACACTTGTAATTGTTTTTTTAACCATAGCCATTTTAGTGGTGTAAAATGGTATTTCATTGTAATTTTGATTTGCATTTCCCTAATGGCTAATGAGGTTGAACATCTTTTCATGTGCTTTTTGGCCATTTTTCTCTTTTAGTCATTGGTTGTCATAGCTGATGACTCTTATTTTGGCATTGAGATGCCTGAACATTATCTTTTTCCCTTAAAGCCAAGAGAGTCGGGGTGGAATAAAAGAAAGTGTCAGACATGGGCTCTGATCCTGACTCTGCCATAGTTTAGTTGTAGCCTTGGGCAATTCTAATAACCTCTCTGAGCCTCTTTTTCAATAAAATAAGGAAACCTATAAATGCCCTACCCAACTCAAAAGAGCTGTTCTGAGGATAAAAGGAGATCAGGTTGTGAAAATATTTTAAGATTTTATAAAAGCACAATATAGATATTACTGTCTTGGGCCATTAAGTCCTTTGTTCCTGAAATTCATCATGAAACCTGATGACAAGACAGATTTACAATCTTTTTGTCTTGGACCAAAGGCTGCAGATTATGTTGGTAGGTGAAAGGAATAGAACACAGGTGATTTATTTATTCATATCCTTCAAGCTCAGGATGAGATTATCTACTCTGAACTCAGGAAATGATCAAGGTCCTTGACATTGTTTTTCCCCAGAATGACTACAAAGTGTGGTCAACTTTGTTTGCGATATGGACTGATATTTAGCATTTACTGTATGCCAAGCACTGACATGCATGCTTTTTCACATACATCACCAGGTTTTACTTCATCACATTTTTTAAATTTTTGCACATTTGAGATTATGAGATTCCACATACATTATTTTATTATATTTAATCATATCTTCTAAGGTGGTTTTTTTTTGTGTTTTGCTTCAGTAAAGAGAAGATTTAGGGAAGGAGGTAGCATCTGAATAACTGAAAGACATGAAACATACTTTGGGATTTAGGTTGGAGCATCATTCATCTGCTGAGAAACAGTAGTAGAAAGTTAGGATCTTCATTTACCCAAATTGTAAGGTGCATTATGCCTGCCAGAACTATTCCAGTTACCCCACAGTCTCCTAATTAAGTTCAAACTGGGTGAACAAGAATGGGTTTTCCTTCCTATGGCTGCTGACCCAAAGCGATGCTTATATGCATTTTCCTTTGGAAAATTTTGGAGGGACACGGGGACTTTGACATGTCTTCATCACTTACAGGCCTAGAGATTTAAGTTCTCTTCACAGGGTTGTAGCAGGCATGGTGTTCTCTTTTTTTTTTTTTTTTTTTTTTGGTATTTTTAAAGATGCTTAGATAACATAAATGTTACACAGAAATTACAGGGATTCCCATGTTCCCCACCTCCCAAACCTCCCATAACCTCATACATAAACATCTTTCATTAGTGTGGCACATCACCTGCAATGCCTATACACATCCTGGGGTTTTGCCACTAAGCATGGACCATAGTTCACATTGTAGCCACACTCTCTCCCACATAGTTCTGCATGTTATATGCTGATGTAAAATGGCCTATATCTGTCGTTGTAATGCCACTCAGGATAATTCCCAAGTCCTGAAAAAGCCCCTGTATTACAACTGCTTTTCCCTCTCCCTACCCCAAAAACGTCCAGTGGCCACTGGCTCATCAATGTTGGAATTTCTTCCATTGCTTGAATCACAGTATGTCTACAACAGAATACCAGTAAGTCCACTCTAGTCCATAGCTCTTCCCCCAATCCTGAGGAGTCTGGGATGGTGATGTCTACTCCACCTCCAAGTGAGAGGGGGCTTATATCCCATGGACAAGATGGATGAGATTATCCTGCCTGCAACTGCAGACTCTCTCCATTCCCTGGGATGGCCGTTGTCCATCATCATCTCCTCGCCAGGTGACTTCGATGAGTCCGTTGAGCTGTAGAGTAGGAGTTGCAGCTCCAGCTCCACCGAGATTCGAGGCACAGCTGGCACATGGGCAGGCCAAAGGCTCCAGTCTCTGGAAGTATACCTACAAACTCCAGCACCAAGTATAGGTTTGAATAGAAGGGACTGATGGACCATGTGCAGGGAGGACTTATGAGTCCAACTCTGTCACTCAGGAGCACAGATTCCAAAGTACAGCCCAGTGATAAGGCATCAATCTCCGAAGCTATCCCCCCTTATATAGGACCTGGGTGTCTCTAGAGCCCTCAGGAGCTCTTCTGTGTAGGGTGATATCTACTTTGGTGTTCTAAGAGATCCTACTGAGGTGTGTGTAATCGTTACCTCTGAGATGACCTCCTGACTCTCTTTGAAGTCTCTTAGCCATATGAACTCATTTGTCTTTACCCTTTCCCCCTTTTATTCAAGGTATTTTTCCAGTCTTATTGCCATTTGGATGAGCCTCCCTCATTGCCAGGGAGGCTCATCCCCGGGAGTCATGTCCCATGCAGGGGGGAAGGTAATACATTCGTATGCTGAGTTTGGCTTAGAGAGAGGCCACATTTGAGCAACAAGTAGGCTCTCAGGTGGCAACCCTTAGGCACCCCATAACAGAAGGCCAAGTTTCAACAACAAGAACAAAGACTCGTAAGGCTAGTGGCATGGTGTTCTTGATACAGCCTTGCTTCTGAGCTATTCAAATTTTCTTAATATGTATGGTCCTTTTTTTTTCCTCCCCAGAAAACCAAGAGGGTGCTCTCCGGTAAACCCAGGAGCTGCACTAAAGGAGAAAACAATTACTTCCTTTGCTTTTTTAGTTCTATGGCTTTGGTGTGGGTTTTGTTCAAGTGGGATCCTGATTTCTGGAGACCTATGAAGATCTTCTTACTTGATTCTTCTCTTTCCTGTACTCTGTCCCTCTTTGAATTTTCCAAAAGATCTGTTTCTGAAAACACAAATGAGAAGCCTCTAGTTTTCTGGGCTCATAGCCATATTTGATGATGACGATGATGATGATATTGATGATGTGATAATTGCCATAATAATTATTTTTTTGCAGCTGTGAAATTATGTGCTTACCATGTGCCAGCTGCCATGTTAATTTTACATGCGTTATTTCCTTTTATCTTCACAAAAGCCCTGTGAAGATATATTTACTATGCCCATTTATAGAATGAGGAAACTAAAGTTTAAAAAGATGACTTGCACACTTTCATTGAGTAGCAGAAATGGGATTTGAACCCAGGTCTGCCTGACTCCAAAATCCATGACCTGTACGACTATGAGTATATTCCCTCATCTTGAGAAAGATGATAGATCTACATGTATTGATAAGAAAAGATGTCCAAGATATGCTATGTTGTATAGTAAAAAAAAAAAAAAAAAAAATTACCAAAAAAGAATATATAGTATAATTGCATTTGTGTCTTAAAGAAAAAAAAAACAAATGAAGATATATAGATAGATGTGATAAATAGAGGTTTTTTGGAATGCTCTAAATGAAACTATCAACAGTGTTACTCTACAGAAAGGAAGTGGAGATTTGAAAAGAGATGTTTTATTCATCTACACTGTTTGATTATTTTTTTTTACTCTAAATATGTACTGTTTTGTAAATAAAATATATATATATATTTTTCAAAGAAAAAGAACCTACTCCAATTTCTCCAATTTTACATGAGGAGATTGAGGCTAAAAAAGTTAACAAGAGGGAAGCGGCTGTGGCTCAATCAGTAGGGCTCCCGTTTACCATATGGGAGGCCCCGGGTTCGGTTCCTGGGGCCTCCTGGTGAAGGCAAGCCCGCCCGCACGGCGTGGTTAGCTGACCCATCGAGCGCAAGCAGCAAGGGGGGGATAAATGAATGAATAAATAAAATCTTTAAAAAAAAAAAAAAAAAAAGTTAACAAGATCTTCCATTTTTAGCAGTATGATGGAATTAGATACACTAAATGACCCTCTCAGTTGAAACAACTAAAATGCTGACTATAATATAATTCATACTGAGCTGTATGAAAACAAGAAATCTACAATCTTTAAAATGAAATGAGGGAAGCGGCTGTGGCTCAATCAGTAGGGCTCCCGTTTACCATATGGGAGGCCCCGGGTTCGGTTCCTGGGGCCTCCTGGTGAAGGCAAGCCCGCCCGCACGGCGTGGTTAGCTGACCCAGCAAGCGCAAGCAGCAAGGGGGGGATAAATGAATAAATAAATAAAAATCTTAAAAAAAAAAAAAAAAAAAAAAAAATGAAAACAAGATTCCTGAGAAGTGAATGAGTGAGTGCCAGAGCTGGCTGGTGCTTGCCCTGATGATTTGCTTTGAGTTTATACTTTGAAAACTTGTTGGAGTGTGGGGAATAAGCATTAAGACTAGGACCCGCCCAAGGTGGGAAATCATATTGGAGACCTTGCCTAAAGCTGGGACTCCCAAAGAGCTAGATCCTCATCATAAGGGTAATTGAGGAATAAATCTCACAGTGAGAATTCATGACCATGAGCTAACCTCACATGGATTTTTAGTCTGAATTCATACTACCTATGTACTCTGAAAATCCTTGAGCAGGTAGTTTAAATGTGTTACCTATCTGGTAGTGTCCCAGGGTGAATGGCAGAAGCAAAGACATATCCTCTTTGGAGGAATTCAGCTTTAAGTCAGGCCACAAAAATTTCCCATAGTTAATTCCATGGAAATCAGCCCACAGTTTTTAATATGCTGAAAGAAAGTAGTCATCCTAAAATTCTATTCCAGAGAAATGATCTTTTAAAACAAAGGTGACAAAAGAAACAAAAACATATGTTGGGGGGTGGATATGGCTCAAATGGTTGGGCATCCATCTCTCATATGGAGGGACCTGGGTTCGATCTCCAGGACCTCCCAGTAAAAATAAAGAAAAATATAGAAGGCGTGCTGGCCACCAGGCCCCGCGAGTAGGTGTACCACCAGGCTCATACGTGGGTACGCTGTCAGGCCCTGCAAGCAGGTGAGACCCCCAGGCTCCACACGCAGGTGCGCCGTCAGGCCCCGCTGAGCCATGCAGCAAGATGATGACGTAACAGGAGAGTGACACAGGGAGAGCCGAGACGAGACGTGCCGAAAAACCAGGAACTAAGGTGATGCAGGCAGTAGGACGCCTCTCTCCCCCATCAGAGGTTCCTAGGATCGAATCCCAGTGAAGACAGGAGGAGAAGGATGAGAAGAGAGGGCAGGAAACAGACACAGAGAATTGCCCAGCAAATGGATACAAAAACAGCAAAAAAAAAAAAACAAAAAAAACAAAAACGGCGGGGGGGGGTGTTAAAAATGGATAAAAGTAAATAAATAAATCTAAGGATATCCCTTTGCCCCAGGGTTCCATGTACCACCACCCCCAATCCCAACAAAAAGATTAAAAGAAAAAAAACACTATGTCCACACAAAGGTTTATACACAAATATATATAGCAGCTTTATTTTTTTTTTTAAGGAGGTACCAGGGATTATTATTATTATTATTATTTTTTTTTTTTTTAGGGCTCCCGTTTACCATATGGGAGGCCCCAGGTTCGGTTCCCGGGGCCTCCTGGTGAAGGCAAGCCCGCCCGCACGGCGTGGTTAGCTGACCCAGCGAGCACAAGCAGCAAGGGGGGGATAAATGAATAAATAAATAAAATCTTTAAAAAAAAAAAAAAAAAAGCCACCTCAATCTGAACGTTAAAGTGGTGGTAAGGAAAGTTAATCTTGATCCCATTGGGAATCCAGTTTTCATAAAATAATTGAGAAAATAGTTTTTTCCTGTACTGCTAGAGTAAAATACCTGTTAATTAATGTCATCATGGAAAAGGTGTGGAAGTAAAAAGCAAAGTACTAAAATAGTTAAGTTCATTTGATATGTTATGGAAATGTTTAGAAAGCATATAAATATTAAGAGATAAACTTCAATATTGTCAAACTCTCTTGTGCACTCAAACCAGGCCTTTAGTATACTACATGTTGCCTCTCCATTTGAGTTATTGGCTAGGTTGGTCACTGACCCCTAAAACAATAGAAGTGTCTACTACATCTCTGAACATGCTCCTGAAGCAGATGGAGAATACGATGTAGTTTCAGACTCCTGAAGCAGCTGGCAATGGCTGGATATTGCCAGATTTACAATGGACATTGCCTCCAGACTGGCTCTGTTTCATAGTGCCAAAGGGCACACTGTATTAGTCAGCCAAAGGGGTGCTGATGCAAAGTACTAGAAATCTGTTGGATTTTATAAAGAGTATTTATTTGGGGTAGAAGCTTACAGTCACAAGGCCATAAAGGGTAAGTTACTTCCCTCACCAAAGTCTGTTGCCACCTGTTGGAGCAAGATGGCTCGGTACCAGGGATTAAACACAGAACCTCGTACATGTGAAACAGGTGCTTATCCACTAAGCTACACCTGCCCCGCTGTGATTTTATTTTTAATAGCCAGAAACTGGAAACAACCCAAATATGCATCATCAGGTAAATGGGTAATGAATTGTGGTACATCCATACCATGGAATACTAAGCAATAAAAAGCAATAAACTTTTGATATACGCTCAGAATTATTATGTTGAGTGAAAGAAGCCAGGTGAAAAAGAGTACTTATTACGTGATTACATTTAAATAAAATTCTAGAAAATGTATATTGATCTATAGTGACATAAAGTGGATCAGAGGTCACCGCGATATAGGGTTGAAGGGAGGAATGGATTACAAAACGGCATGAGGAAACTTTGGGATGATGGATATATTCATTGTCTTGATTGTGGTTTCACATGTATTTACATATGTCATAACTGATCAAATTGTACTTTTTAAATGTGTACAATTTTAGTGTACCTCAGTTATACCTCAATAAAGTTGTAAAGAAAAAAAACAAAGGATATTTTTTAAAAACCCCTTTAGCGGGAAGCGGCTGTGGCTCAATCAGTAGGGCTCCCGTTTACCATATGGGAGGCCCCGGGTTCGGTTCCCGGGGCCTCCTGGTGAAGGCAAGCCCGCCCGCACGGCGTGGTTAGCTGACCCAGCGAGCACAAGCAGCAAGGGGGGGGATAAATGAATAAATAAATAAAATCTTTAAAAAAAAAAAAAAAAAACCCTTTAGCTTAACAAATACATTTTATTTACTAAGTATAAAATAAAAGTAAAGATATTTTAATCTCCTTTTTTAAATAACAGCTTTACTGAAATAAAATTCACATACCATAAAGTTCACACTTTTGAAGAGGACAGTTCAGTGTTTTTTAGTATATTCACAGAGTTGTGCAACAGTTACCGCTATCTAATTCCAGAACATTTTTGTTACCTCAGAAAGAAACCGCATACCCATTCCCTCCTCCCCCTAATATCTGGCAACCACAAATCTAATCTTTGTCTCTGTGGATTTGCCTATTATGGATATTTCATATAAATGAAATCATACAATACATGGCTTTTTGTCTGGCTTCTTTCACTCAGCACAATGTTTTCAAAGTTATCCATGTAGTATGCATCAGTACTTTGTTCCTTTTCATAGCTGAATAATATTCCACTGAATGGAAATTTCACATTTGGTTTTAGCCATTCCTCAGCTGATGGACTTTTGGATTGTTTCCACTTTTTGGCTAATATGAATAATATCCTACAAGCATCTATGTAGAAATTTTGTGTTTTTTTTTTTTAGATTTATTTATTTACCTTTACCCATTTTTACACACACACACAACACACACGTTTTTGCTGTTTTTGTGTCCATTCGCTGGGCAATTCTCTGTGTCTGTTTCCTGCCCTCTCTTCTCATCCTTCTCCTCCTGTCTTCACTGGGATTCAATTCTGGGAACCTCCAATGTGGAAGAGAGGCGTCCTACCAACTGCGCCACCTTAGTTTCTATGTGTAGAAGCTTTTGAGTAGCTGTATGTTTTCATTTCTCTTGGGTATATACCTAGGAGTAGAACTGCTGGGTCGTATAATAACTATAACTTTTTGAGGACCTGCTTCGGTAAATTGCTTAAGCAGCTTCCCCATTTTATATTGTCACAGGCAGCAAATGTATGAGGCTTCCAATTTCTCCACCAACACTTGTTTTTTTGTCTTTTTTATTATAGTCATTCTAGTGGATATGATGTGTTATCTCACTGTGTTTGATTTGCATTTGCCTAATAACTAATGATGTTGAACATCTTATGTACTTGCTCTCTAGTTATAGATCTTCTTTAGAGAAATATCTATTTAAATGCTTTACCCATTTTTTAATTGTGTTATTTCTTTTTAGTGTTGGATTATAAGAGTTTTTTATATATTCTAGATACAAATCCCTTATTAGATAAAGATTTGCAAATATATTCTCCTATTTTGTGGGTTGCCTTTTCACATTCTTGATAGTGCCCTCTGAAGCACAATAGTTTTTAATTTTTATGAAGTCCAATTTATCTTTTTTTTCTTCCATTTATCACCTGTGATTTTAGTGTTGTAAAGATATTTTTATACTTATGTTTTCTTACTAAAGGAATTCCTTCTTCTTGAATTACATCCTTTAGAAAACTTTCCCAGATGCAGGAAGTAGTGGAAAGCAATGATAAGAATCATAAAATTGGGTCAGAATGATCACAGAAGAATCACAGCATTCGGAAGCTCTTTAGAAGACATTCTCTCTAATGAAGAAATAGTCCACCAATGTCCTCAATAGCCTCTGTTTCACATACATCCCAGAGTTTACTATATCATTAGACAGTCACTATTAAAAAGTTTCTCTCAAACTGAACCCAGTTTGCCTTCCTCTGATTCCCAGTTAGCAGTTTTAGAGAGGTTTTCTCAGAATCAAAAAGTCTATTTTTTCTATACGTGCCACATCTTACTATACTTGAAATTCTCCTAACATTTTCTTTTCTCTAGGCTAAACATTCACATTTCCTTCAACCTTTCTTCCTAAGAATTGGATTCTAGAACAGTGCTGTCAAATGGTACTTTCTGTGGTGATGGAAATGTTCTATTTCTGCACATCCAATACACTAGCCACATGTAACTATCAAGCACTTGAAATGTGGCTAGTGCAACTGAAGAACAGAATTTTTAATATAATTTTAATACCCACATGTGGCTAGTAGCTACTGTATTAGACATTGCAATTCTAGGCCACTCTCTTGGCCACATTCCTTTATACCAGAGGTTCTCAAAAGGTGATCTTGGAAACAACAGCATCAGCATCATCTGGGAACTTGTTAAATATGTATGATTTTAGACTCAACCCCAGATCTATGAATCAGAAACTCTGGGCATGGTGCCTAGCAGTCTCTTTTAACAAGCTCTTCAGGTGATTCCAGTGCACCAAAGTTTGACAGCCAGTTAGAGTTCTTCAAGTTTCCTGTTAAAAGAAATGGTCAGGGGATTATTGGCATAATCTCAGCTGTAGCCTCTGAATTTTCCCTGCTATTTTTTTATTTTTCCCTTATAGAATCATAATTATTTATTTCTATAATAGCTTTAAATAACTTGAGTATCATAGTGCCCAGGATTTGGTAAAGAAGTCAACAAATTAAGAAGTGTCAGACATTGTTAGTGCATAGTCTTCACATCAAGAAAGTTTCGATAATTTAAAGAAAAGGTTGCATACCATTATCTAGATACATAGCACATTGACTATATATTATAAAATTTTAAAAAAACATGGTTATGAAGACTTTTATAAAAATACAGTGCCAGCTACAGTTAAAACTTTTTAAAAATGAGTTAACAGGAACTTTCCCAAAAATCTCACACACAGTTTTATAATGCTGGAATTAGAACCCTGGGCTTTTGATTCTTGGCCTGGGATGCTTTCCATCAGGCTGTTTCATGAAATAGACCCCACTGTTTGTTTGGTTTGGTGTCTCCCAGAAGAGAAAAATCTGGTTCCTTGGCATGTATTTCACCCCACCCCCCCTTTGTGGGGGGGGGAGTCCTCCCTGCTCTGTCCTCCCCATTTGTTAGAATGCCTCTGTAGACACACTCTATGCCCTAGGCATCTCCCCTTTTTAACAGACTTCACCTACAGAGTTCTCTTTTGTTTTGTTTTGTTGTTTTGTTTGTTTTGTTTTATTTTATTTTATTTTACTCTTTGCCCTTTTATGTTTGATACCTAGAAGAGGAGCTGGCTTGTTCTGTTGCTGGCCTTGGGCCAGATGTCATAACTTCAGGCAGTGCCACACTACACATCTCCAGCAGTTTGAAATGGAGAACAGTTAGAGATAAGATCAGCAGCTTTAGGTGATGGCATTGTTTCAAATAAACCATGCATGACCCAAAGCTTCCACTTCAAATGGAGAATGAAATTGCTTCATCCTTTGACAGCTTGCTCTATGAGAGAAATTTATCTTCACTTAATTGCTTTAGATCCCAAGAGACCCCATACAGTAATTTCTAGGAGATAATTATATCAAATTTAAAAAACATGTGATTGTGAATGTGCATGTGAAACTGCATTGGACAGGGAGGGAGAGGGGTAGGGGGTCCAAAGTTCCCACTGAACTTTCTGGTAGGTTTCTTTTTTTTTTTTTTTTAATACTTCCCTGAAGACAATCCAGGGAGTATTTATTTATTTATTTATTTTATATTTTTATATTTTTATTTATTTATTTATTTTACCGGGAGGTCCCGGGGATTGAACCCAGGTCCCTCCATATGGGAGACGGACACCCAACTGTTTGCGTTACCATTCCCTTTCTGGTAGGTTTCTGTTCTCATTCTTGGAGTCCCATTGGGTCCTAGACCACTTATTCTCTGCATCTGCTGTTTGAAATCTGGGGTCCTTGGTGGCTACAGCCCTGTGCTTCTAGGGTTAAACCATCCTGCCTACTCCTCTTGTGGCTGTGTGGTATTATACTCAAACTCCTCCTCTGAGCTGGGAGGGGTCAGGCTGGCTGGCTGGCTTCCGGCTGCATGTTTCATCTAGTCTGGCTGGGTACAGTCTGTCTACACTGTGGGCCAGAGCCACTGGGGGTTCCGGACAGTGGCAGCTGAAAATCAGCAAATTTGTTGATTTTAAAACATGAGTATTTAGATGTTAAAGATAAACTTCCTGTAGATTGGGACAGGCTCCTTAATCTAGGCATGTTTGAATTTTCAGTTTTTGTTTCCCTGGTCTTTATATTTGAAATAAAGTGTCCAACTGCTACCTGCCCTTTCCCCACATTTTTTTCTCTCATTTCTGAAATTCCAAGGTTTTTCCACCTCCTACTAAATAACTATTTCCATGTTTTGATATAACAACCCCTAGAAAGACTGAAGGTATTTTCCAAGTAAGGACACAGTTCTGTGTCATCTCTCATGGAAAAACACTTTTGCCTACATCTACCTTTACTATAACTGAGATCCCTGCACATTGAACATTAGACTGCAAGCTCTCTAATTGACATCCCCAAGTGTCTAACATGGTGCTGCATTTCTCATGAATGTTCAGTAAATACTTCCTATGTGAGTAAGAGCCAGTGAGGCATAGCTGAATGACGTGGTTTACAGGCACTCCTACCGTAAAGACAAGGGAGACCTGACTTGGAGGTCCGGGAACTTTTGGATTCTATACTCAGATGAGTGAATGACTGAGCCAGCATAGGAAGGGGTTGCCAGATCAAGGTGTTCCAACACAAGCAGAGAATCAGCAGGTCCAGATACTTCATTTCCCATCAAGTGTTGTCCATGCTGAGTCCCATAGTGTCTTCTGCTCACAAGGGTTGTTCTCCACATAGCATTTGCCCCTTCATTCTCAACAGTCATACGCCCAGGTCAGTCATAGGGGAGGTTTGCCTTTTCTTCTGTTAAACTCCTCCCTCTGAAACCTGACAGCTATAATGAGTAAGCCAATTTGCATTTGAAAAAGGTCATACTGATATGCCTCTAAGGGAAAATCTGAAGCGAGTACTGTCACATTATTTCTTGGAATCACATCAAGGAGTTTTTGAAGGTATTACACTTTTGCTCACATCTAAAACATGAGCACCTGAATAGCAACCTGGAAGGGTCATCAGGGTCAAGGTGTATGTTCTAGCATGTGTCTTTCAAGCTAGAAAAACATCTGTCTGTATTATCACTACCTCTGGTACAATCTTCTGGAGCTTCTTTGTCCTGCCTAATTGTCGGTCTATCAACCTGATAGTAGAAATCGAAGTTGCCCAGTCCTAAATTGAAATATGTAGCTCTTAGTTACAAATGTCAAGGGGTTGTTCAGGCAGATGGAGCAGGCCTATGAATTGTTCTTTTGTTTGTTTGTTTGTTTTTTAAGATACTTCGATTACATAAATGTTATACAAAAAATATAGGGATTCTCATACGTCCTACTCCCCACACCTCCCACACCCTCCCACATAAACAACATTCATTGCAATTGATAAACGCATCCTGGGACATTGCCTTTGAGCATGGACCATAGTTCACATTGTAGTTTACCCTCTCGCCCACACAATTCTGCAGGCTATGGGAAGATATATAATGGTATATATCTGTCATTGCAATGCCATTCAGGACGATTCCCAAGTCCTGAAAAAGCCCCTGCATTACACCTGTCTTTCCCTCCCCCTACCCTCAGAGCCTCCAGGGGCCACTGCCTCCACATCAATGCTAAATTTCTTCCATTGCTAGAATCACAAGTCTGTTGTAGAATACCAGTAAGTCTACTCTAGTCCATAGTTCATTCCCCAATCCTGAGGATTCTGGGATGGTGATGTCCACTCCACCTCTAATTGAGAGGGGGCTTCGATCCCATACAGCTGATGGATGGGACTCTCTTGCTTGCAGTTGTAAGCTCTCTCGTTTCCTTGATATGGTGGTTGTCCATCCTCACCTCCTTGTTAGTTGCCCTAGGTGAGTCCAATGAACTGGAGAGTAGGTGTTGCAACTCTGCTGAGGCTCAGGGCCCAGCTCAGGCTGGTGAATTGTTGATCACCTGCCCTCTTTGGGATTAGCATTCTTGAGAGTTATCTGTCCTTCATTAGAAGTTAAATCACCTGCAAAATTATTTTAACCAATTTCCCCACACTCATGTTAAAGATACTAGTTCCCCAAGCTGAAAAATTACTTATTTTGACAGCTTTATTTACTATACCAAGAAACTTTCCATGGTCAGTAACCTTGCTTCAGGCCATTTCTTTTAGTTTAATATTTTCCCAGGAGCAGATCATGCTTGTTTCTCCTATTTTGGTGTGTGTGTGTGTGTGTGTGTTTGGGGGGGGGGCATAAGAATATTTTTTTTCTTTATTAAGAAGTTGTGAGTTTACAGAACAATCATGCCTAAAATACAGGGTTCCCGTATACCACCCTATTATTAACCTCTTTTATTGGTGTGGTACATGTGTTACAATAGATAAAAGCACATTTTAATAATTATACTGTTAACTATAATCCATGGTTAAACTTTGGATTTGTTGTTTGTGTAGTGTAGTTTCATGGATTTTTTTTTTTTCATTCTGTTACCATATATACAATCTAACATTTCCCTTTCTAATCACATTCAGATATGTATTTCAGTACTATTAATTACGTTCACAGTTCACATTTTATTTATCCATTCATCGGTTAATAGACACTTGGGTTGCTTCCATCTTTTGGCAATTGTGAATTATGCCACTATGGACATAGGTGTGCAAAATGTCTGTTCAAGTCCCTGCTTTCAATATATATTTAAATATTTCAATATATATATTAGGTATATACCTTGTAGTGGGATTGCTGGGTCATATGGTAGCTCTATACTTAACTTTCTGAGGAAGCGCCAAACTGCACCATTTTACATTACCACCAGCAATGAATGAGTATTCCTCTTTTTCTGCATCCTCTCCAATACTTGTTATTTTCCATTCTTTTAATAGCAGCCATTCTAATGTTGGTTTGGTTTGGTCTGGTCTTCTCTGCTCTGGTTTTAAGGAGGTCCCAAGGATGAGAGGTGGTTTTTTCATTTGTTTGTTTTTAGGAGGTACTAGGAATTGAACCCCGGAACCTTATACATGGAAAGCAGGCACTCAGCCACTTGTTCTACATCCACTCCCCTCTCATTGTGGTTTTGATTTGCATTTACAGGATGACTAATGATGTTGAGCATCTTTTCATATGATTACTAGCTGTTTGTATATCTTCTTTGGAGAGCTGGCTATTCAAGTCTTTTGCCCATTTTTTAATTGGGTTGTTTGTCTTTTCATTGTTAAGTTGAAGGATTTCTTTATATATTCTAATATTAAACCTTTATTGGATATATGGTTTCCAAATATTTTCTCCCATTGTGTAGGTTGTCATTTTACTTTCCTGATAAAGTCTTTTGAGGTGCAAAAGTTTTTAATTTTGATGAGGTCCTGTTTATCTATTTTTCCTTTAGTTGCTTGTGCTTTGGGTGTAAAGTCTAAGAAATCATTGCCTAATACAAGGTCCTAAAGATGGATCTCTACATTTTGTTCTAGGAGTTTGATAGTTCTGGCTCTTTTATTTAGGTCTTTGATCCTATGTATATGGTGTGAGATAAGGGTCCTCCTCCCTTTTTTTTTTTTTTTTTTTTTGCATATGGAGATGCAGTTTTCTGAGCACCATTTGTTGAAGAGTCTGTTCTTTCCCACTTGAATGGTCTTTGATCCCTTGTGAAAAATTAGTTGGCTATAAATGAGAGGGTTGATTTCTGAGCTCTCAGTTTGATTCCATTGGTCTATATGTCTGTGTTTGTGCCAGTACCATGCTGTTTTGATTACTCTGGCTTTGTAATAAATAAGAAATAAGATCAGGAAGTGTGAGTCCTCCAACTTCATTCATCTTTTTCAGGATGTCTTCAGCTATTCAGGGCCCCTTACCTATCCATATAATTTTTTTTTTTAACATTTATTTTATTTATTTATTTCTTCCCACCCCTCATTGCTTTTCACTTGCTGTGTCTGCTCATCTTCCCTGTTTCCCTAGGAGGTACTAGGAGCCAAACCCAGGACCTCCAATGTGGGAGGGAGGCACCTAATCGCTTGAGCCACCTCCGCTCCCTGCTTTGTTGTGTCTCTCATCATGTTTCTCCTCCCTGCATGTCTTGTTGCATTATCTTGTTGCACTAGCTCGCTGCCTGCCTGTCGCATCGGCTCGCTGTCTTCTTCAAGAGGCACTGGGAACCTCCACTCCCTGCTTTTCTATGTCTCCCATTGTGTCTTTTCTTCTTGTGTCTCCTGTTGTATCAGCTTGCCATTCCTGCCCATCATGCCAGCTCACTGTCTTCTTTAGGAGGCACTGGGATCCGAACCAGCAACCTTCCATGTGGTAGGCTGGAGCCCAGTCACTTGAGCCACATTCGCTTCCCTATCCATATAAATTTGATGACTGGCTTTTTCATTTCTGCAAAGAATTTTGTTGAAATTTTGATTGGGATTGCATTGAATCTATAAATTGCTTTGGGTAGGATTGACTTCTTAACAATATTTAGTTTTCCAGTTCATGAATACACGCAGAGAAGTAAAAGAATACTTTTCTTCATACAAGTCCTTTATATACTTGGTTATATTTATCCTTAGATATATGATCTTTTTGATTGCTATTGTAAATGGAACTTTTTTTCTTTTTCTGATTGTTCAGTGCTCGTGTATGAAAACATTACTTATGTGGGAGTGTTGCTCTGTATCTCACCACTTTCCTGAATTCATTTATTAGCGCTAAGGGCTTTGTTGTCGATTTTTCCATATTTTCTGTATATAGAATCATGTTGTCTGCAAATAAGGAAAGTTTTACTTCTTCCTTTCCAATTTGGATACGTTTTATATCTTTTTCTTGCCTAATTGTTCTAGAACTTCCAGTAGAATGTGGAATAGCAGAGATGACAGTAGGCATACTTGTCTTGTTCTTAATCTTAAAGGGAAAGCTTTTAGTCTCAGAGTCAGCAATAATATCTCCCTTTTCATTTCTGATTTTTGTTATTTGTATCCTCCTTCTCTTTTTTTCTTTGTCAGTCTAGCTAAAAGTTTGTCAATTTTATTGATCTTTTCAAATAACCAACTTTTGGTTTTGTTGATTCGCTCTGTTGTTTATTTGGTTTTTTTGTTTGTTTGTTTGTTTTGTATTTCATTTATCTCTGCTCCAAGTTATTTCCTTCCTTTTGCTTACTTTGGGTTTAGTTTACTCTTCTTTTTCTAGTTCTTCCAGTTTTGAGGTTAGGTCTCTGGTTTGAAGTCTGTTCTATTTTAGGTAAGCATTTAGAGCTATAAATTTCACTCTCAGCACTGTCTTTGCTGCATCCCATAAGTTTTGGTATGTTATGTTTTCATTATCATTCACTTCATGATATTTCCTAATTTTGTTTGTGATTTCCTCTTTAAGAGGAAACAAGGAAATCCTGTTTAAGTGTATGTTGTTTTATTTCCACATATTTGTGAATTTTCCATTTCTCCCTCTGTTGATTTTAAGCTTCTTTCCATTGTGGTCAGAGAATATACATTGTATGATTTCAATATTTTTTAATTTATTGAGACTTGTTCTGTGACTTAATCTATCCTGGAGAATGATCCTTGTGCACTTGAGAAAAAAGTATATTCTGTTTTTGTTGGGTGAAATGTACTGTATATGTCTGTTAAAGTATCATCCAAGTCTTGGATTTTCTTGTTAAATTGTCCCCTTTTATCAATATATAATGACTGTCTTTCTCCCTCATAACTGTTTTTGACTTAAAGTCTATTTATCTCATATTAGTATAGCTACTCCACCTCTCTTCTGGTTACTAGCTTGGTATATTCTTTCCCATCCTTTAGCTTTCAACCTACCTGTATAATTGAATTTAAGGTGCATCTCTTGCAGATAGCATGTAGTTGGGTCATGCTTTTTTATCCATTCTGCCCATCTCTGCCTTTTTACTGGAGAGTTTAATCCATTTGCATTTAAAGTCACTTCTTTCTTTCCTTTCCCTTTCCCCTTCTCTTTCCCTTTCCCTTTCCTTTGTAAAGTCACTACTAATAATGTAGAACTTTCTTCTGCCATTTTGCTATTTAGCCTTTGCAGATCTTATACATTTTTTTATCCTCAATTCTTCCATTAATGCCTACTTGTATATTTATTTGATTTTTTTGTGTTGTACAATATTGAGTCACTTCTCTTTTCTATTTGGATATATTTTTTATCTGTTTTCCTTGTGGTTACTGTGGGGTTAAAACTTAACATCCTAAATATATATAACAATCATATTTGGTTTGATACCAATTTAATTTCAATAGCATACACATATACTTTTCCTTTACACTTCTATCCCCTCACCTTTTTTTTTCTGTGCTTGTTACACTTATATCTCTGTACATCGTATGTCCAAAACCATAGGTTTATCATTATTTTTATGCATTTGCATTTTAGCACCTGTAGGAAGTAAGAAGTGAAGTTATATACCAAACCATATGCTACAATAATACTGCCATTTATAATTACTCAAATGGTTACCTTTACTGCAGGTCTTTATTTCTCTGTGCCACTTTGAACCACTCTCTGGTGTCCTTTCCTTTTAGCATTGCTTGTAGGTCTGATGTAGGGCAGGTCTAGTGGTGATGAACTCCCTCAGTTTTTGTTTATCTAGGAATGTCTTAAACTCCCCTCATTTCTTAAAGAAAGTCTCTCTGGTTATAAAATTATTGTTTGGCAATTGTTTCCTTTCAGTACTTTAAGTATTTCAACCCAGAGCCGCCTTGACTCCATGGTTTCTGATGAGAAAACGGCACTCAATCTAATTGGAGCTCCCTTGTACATGACACATTGCTTTTCTCTTAGAGCTTTCAAAACTCTTTCCTTGTCCTGTGCCTTCAATACTGTGATCACTATATGACAGGGTGTATTCTTCTTAATGTTTATCCTGTTTGGTGTTCTCTAGGCTTCTTGATTGTGCATATTCACATCTTTTACTAAGTTTGGGAAGTTCTCTGTCATTATTTCTTTGAGTATTCCTTCTGCCCCTTTCTTTCTTCTCCTTCTGGGACTCCCATAATGCATGTATGAGTATACTTGATGGTATCCCAGAGGTGTCTTAGGCTATTTTAGCTTTTTATATATTTTTTTCCTTTCTGCTCCTCAGCCTGACTCATTTCAAGTGCCTTGTCTTCTAGTTCACTGATTCTTTCCTCTGCGAGCTCCAATCTGCCTTTCAAACCTCTTGGGAATTTTTCTTTTCAGTTTTGTGGTCTTCAACTCCAATATTTTTGTTGGTTCCTTTAAAAATTCCCTATCACTTTACTAAAATTCTCGTATTGCTCATTCATTATTTCCCTGATATCCTTTAGGTCCTTCTTTGAGTTTTCCTTCATCAACTCAGGCATTTTTAATATATTTTTTTTAAGGCTTTGTTCAGTATGTCACATTCTGGGCTTCTTTGATGATGCTTTCTGGATTTTTATCCTCTTCA
Source organism: Tolypeutes matacus (assembly GCA_026826555.1). NCBI lineage: Eukaryota > Metazoa > Chordata > Mammalia > Cingulata > Chlamyphoridae > Tolypeutes > Tolypeutes matacus. The sequence goes on along the minus strand of JAKSZT010054053.1, from coordinate 3,157,893 downwards.
ATTGGATGGGCCATTGTTTCCTGTTTCTTTGTCTTGTATTCTTTTGTTGCACACTGTACATTTTAATAATTTAAAATGTTATTTCTGAGATTTATTGTCTGAGATGTCTGTTTCTTGATTTTGCAACCAGCTGTTGATAAGACAAGAGATTTGCTTGAGCTTCAGCCCTCCTATCGGGAAGGTCTGCACAAGGTGAATACAGTGTGCAGGGTTTTCCCTAGCTTTCTGGGCCTGTGTCTTGTCCTGGACTTTTTTTTTTTTTTTTTTTTTTTTTAAGAATCGACTTAATTTTTTTCTTTTTGATGTACAGTTCTATGAGATCCCCCCCTCCCGCTTACTGTCTGTGTCCATTCACTGGGTGATCTTCTGTGTCTGTTTCTTGCCTTCTCTTCTCATTTTTCTCCTCCAGGCTTCACCAGGATTCAATCCCAGGGACCTGTGATGTGGGGAGAGAGGCACCACGTCACTTGCGCCAGCTCAGTTCCTGGTTTCTGGCTCAGCTCGCCGCACGGGGGCCTGGTTCACCTTGCATCCACAGGGGCCTGTGGCTCACCTGCTTGCCTTTTATTTTAATACCAGGAGGTTCCCAGGGATTGAACCCCGGTTCCTCCATATGGTAGATGGATGCCCAACCTCTTGAGCCACATTCACTTCCCTTGTCTTGAACTTTTGTTTGTTAGTTGTTTTGGAGTTCCCCTGTTTACAGGAGTTTAGTTGTCCCCTCTATTTCCTAGGAGATAGATCTCCCTTTCCCTGGTGTTTGAAACCAGCAAGCTTTGTCCCAGATCATCCACTTCTATGATATAGTTTCTTAGACTCCTTTCATTATCTCCAGCTGCTTTTGCCTGGAAGGCAAATTCTGGGAGGAGGGGCATTCCAGAGAGAACTTTCCCAAGTCAGTTGTTCCCAGCTAACACAGGGCCAGGGACTCATGCATGGGGTACAGACCAGTTCCAAAGTGCCCTGGGGAAGAGATCAGGAACACCATCAAGATCCCCAAAGCTGAGTTCTCTTGGCCTGCCCAGCAAATGCAGCCCTTCAACTAACTGCCCTGCCCCCCAGCCCTGAGGAAGCATAGCATCCTTAAGTCTCCTGTGCTGCAGCCTTCAGAGCAGGCCAAAACAATGGCCACCACGGCCTTTGTCCAGGGCAGGTTGAAATAATGTCCACCCTCAGAGTTAGGCCCCCAGTAATCTAAAGTCACTAATGAACACTCATGATCAGTGATCAGCTGTACCCATCCCTGGTCTTGGGGAAAAGGATTTTTATGTCCCTTTCTGTCACCAGCAAGCCAGCTAGGCACAGAAACCCACAGTGGCTTGCTGCAAGTGTGGGAATGGGCACCAGTAGCTGCATAGAGAAAGCAGTTTACTGTTCTTTTCTGTAATTTGTCAGCCTCTTCCTACCACTCCTCCCTGTATGCTTACAATGTTCTTCTGGCCTCCAGAGTTTCAGAATAGTTGTTTAGTTCTTGCCTGTTTAATAGTTGTTCTGGTAGACAGACTGAGTCCTGGAACTTCCTACTCCGCCATTTGTCTTACTCAGGTCTGTGTGTTGAATATTGCTGTATAGAGAACATAATCAAACCCAAATTCTAAACAGGGAAATGGGACTCCTCAAGGATTTAGAGCCACATCAGGAAGGAGTAGGCCAGGAGAAAGCATTTTGGCCTAGGTGTTGAAAAGAAACGAGGTAGATCAGATAGGAATGAAGAAATGACCTGCAATTTGTTTTTCTTTATTAGATTTCACTCTATGACTGCACTGTGCAATATAGTAGCCACTAGCTAAGTGTGTCTATTTAATTTTAAATTAATTAAAATTAAGTAAAATTTAAAATTCAGTTCCTCAGTCTACCAACCACATTTCAAATGGTTTTAATAATCACATGGGTCCAGTGACTACCAAGTTATCAAACACAGGTATAGAACATTTCCATCATTGTTGAAATTTCTGTTGGGAAGCTATGCTCTGTGATCAAGTCAAGAAGTGTGACTTGATCATGGTTGGGGGTATTGGCGTGGAGGATATGGAGAAGAAGAAGAAGATACAGTATTTGAAAGACAAAAGTCACCTAATTAGGAATGAATCAGGGTCAGAGGTAGTGGACTTAAAAGAGCAGAAAATTATGAGATTCCTATCAAAAGATAATTTAGTAGTTAATGGACTGGGGGGAAATGGCAGAGTAGGAAGCTCCAGAAATCAGTCTCTCCACCAAAACAATTGTTGAACTGACAGGAAATGTCTAAATCAACTATTTTTGAACTCTGTAGTCTAGTGGCAATGTGCAGCATTCAGGGAAGAGCTGGAGGACAAGGCTGGTAAATTTCAGTAAATATTGGTGAATTTCACCCTCTGTGCAGTAACTACCATTCCCCAGCCATATGACTTGCAACCTGGACTCCTGGGGTTAGGGTGCACTATAAGGACCTATTCCTCCAATACCTAAGAGGATGAAAGGGTGGTCTGATCACTTATCACTGCTTTTAATCAGCTACTTCAGGCCACTGGGAGGCAGGCTCTGAGGGCAGCCATTGTCCTAACCCTCCGGGGCAAAAGCAACAGAGGTGTCTTTAAAAAGCCATTTCTTTTTTTCTTTTCTCTTTCCATTCCCTGTTTTGGAGCAAAAATCATTTAGAAAAGGCACAGATTGATGGCTCCAGCCCTCAACAGCAACAACAAAAAAATCCTAACAATCCCAAAGGAGTGGGAAAACTAGATTTCCAGAGTTATAGCAACATTACACTCAAAAATTGTAAAACACCCAAAGAAACATGAAAGTATGGCCCATTCACAGGAAAAAAGGAATTTGCTGGAAACCATCCCTGAAGAAGCTCATATATTGGAACTACTAGTCAAAGACTTTAAATCAGCTGTCTTAAATGTGTTCAGTGAGCTAAAGGAAATTAGGTAAACACTGCCCAAACAAAATAAAAAGATGGAAATTATAAAAAGGAACCAAACAAATTTAGGAACTGCAAAGTATAATAACTGAAGTGAAAAACTTGTTAGATTCAACTGTAGATTTAAACAAGCAGAAGAAAGCATCAGCAAACAAGACAGCTGTAGTCATCTAAGGTAAGAAGCAAAGAGAAAAAATAATGGGAAAAAAAAAAGAAGAAGAGAGCCTAAGGGACCTGTGAGATATCATGAAGCATTTCTTTTTTTTTTTTTTTTTAAACAATTTATTGAAGTATATTGTTCATACATGAGCATACATAAACTATAAGTGTTCAGTAAACATTGTGATCTTACAAAATAAATATGCATAACATCATACAGGGCTCACACACACACACACACCCACAAACACCCTGCATTGTTTGAAACATTTGTTAACAAATCATGAAAGAGCATTGTCAAAGTGTTACAACAAACTATAGTCCGTATCTTCCTCCCCTATACATTTTTTAAAGGATTTATTTATTTATTTACTTTTATCCATTTTTACCACCCCCCTGTTTTTGCTGTTTCTGTGTCCATTCGCTGGGCAACTCTCTGTGTCCGTTTCCTGCCCTCTCTTCTCATCCTTCTCCTCCTGTCTTCACTGGGATTCGAACCACAGAATCTCTGATGTGGGAGAGAGGCGTCCTACTGCCTGAGCCACCTTAGTTCCTGGTTTTTTGGTATGTCTCGTCTTGGATCTCCCTTGTGTCACTCTTCTGTTACATCATCATCTTGCTGCATGGCTCGCGGGGCCTGGCGGTGCACCCGCACACAGGGCCTGGCGGTACGCCCGCACACAGGGCCTGGCGGTACGCCCACGCACAGGGCCTGACGGCTCACCCACACATGGGGCCAGGAGGCTCACCCGCTCGCGGGGCCTGGTAGCCCACACACCTTCTATATTTTTATTTTTTTGTTTTTACTGGGAGGTCCCAGGAATCGAACACATGTCCCTCCATATGGGAGATGGGATGCCCAACCACCCGAGCCACATCTGTCCCCCTGCTATATCTCTTAAGGTTGACCAAAGATACCCAAAGTTATAGTCTTTTCCCATAGAAGATGGTCATATAACAAATCAGGCTTAGTTTATCGCCAGCATTCTAAAAACCAGACCTAGGGAGAAAAACTAGGTCTGGGGATATATGCATGGTTTCTAATACATTGAATGTTTAGCCTACCCTGATTATCTCAGAATTAGGACAGCGAGAATATTTGCAAAAGCATTTCAACATATGCATCATTGGAGTCCCAGAAGGATGAGAGAGAGAAAGAGGGCAGAAAAAGTATTTGAAGAAATAATGACTTAAAACTTCCCAAATCTCATGAAAGTCATGAATATACACATCCATAAAGTTCAACAGACTCCAAATAGGATAAACTGAGATCTACACCAATATACACAATAGTGAAATAGTCAAAATCCAAACACAGGATGAATTTTGAAAGCAGCAAGAGAAAAGCATCTTGTCATATTCAAGTGTTAATTCAAGGAGATTAACAGCAGGTTTCTCCTCTGAAAGCATGGAGGCCAGGAGAGAGTGAAATGGTATATTTAAAGTTCTTAAAATAATTGCCAACAAAGAATTCTGTATCCACCAAAATTATCTTTCAAAAGTGAAGGAGATCTGTGTTTACTTTTTAGTCTTTAATTGTTTATATTTTCAATTATTAAATGTACAAAATAAAGTAAAAAAAAAAAAAAAAAGAAAAAATATATATGCATTTGAAAAAAAAAAAAGTGAAGGAGAAATTAAGACATTTACAGATAAACAAAAGCTTTTCAGTTCATTAACAAAAGACCTCCCCTACAAGAAATGCTAAAGGGAGTCCTTTAGGTTGAAGTAAAAGGATGTTAGTAACTTGAAGCCATAAGAGAAATAATGAACATTGGAAAAGTGACTCTATAGATAAATATAAAATCCTGTATTATTGTACTTTCCATTTGTAACTGCTTTTTACTCCCTATATGATTTAACAGACAAATATTTATTTATTTTATTTTTATTTTTTTTAAGATTTTATTTATTTATTCATTTATCCCCCCCTTGCTGCTTGTGCTCGCTGGGTCAGCTAACCGTGCCGTGTAGGCGGGCTTGCCTTCACCAGGAGGCCCCGGGAACCGAACCCGGGGCCTCCCATATGGTAAACAGGAGCCCTACTGAATGAGCCACATCCGCTTCCCACAGACAAATATTTAAAATAACATTTTAAATAGATGTTAATGGGCATACAATGTATAAAGATGTAATCTGGGCCAATAACAGTATAAAGGGGGAGGGGCCAAAAGATATAGAGGGTTTGTATGCTGCTGAATCTGGGTTGGTACTAATTGAACGTAGGCTGTTGTTATTTTAGATATCAGTTGTTATTACAAAGGATAACCACTAAAAAAATAACTTAAAAATAAAGGGTAAATAAAAGAAAAAAATAATAATAAAGGATAAAGGAAAGAAGAAGGGAATCAAATGGTACACTATTAAAAAAGGGTAGTGGCAAGCGGCTGTGGCTCAATCAGTGGGGCTCCCGTTTACCATATGGGAGGCCCCGGGTTCGGTTCCCGGGGCCTCCTGGTGAGGGCAGGCCCACCCGCATGGCGTGGTTAGCTGACCCAGCGAGCACAAGCAGCAAGGGGGGGATAAATGAATAAATAAATAAAATCTTTAAAAAAAAAAAAAGGGTAGTAATTTAATATCAAAAGATATTCAGAAAACAAATAGCTAAGTGGCAGAAGTAATTTTCCTCCTCAGTTATTACTTTAAATGCCAATGGATTAAACTCCCCTATTAAAAGACAGAGATTGGCAGATTGGCTGAAAAGGTATGATCCATCTATGTACTATATACAAGAGACACTCTTTAGGTGCAAAGTCATAAAGAGATTAAAAGTAAAAGGGTGGAAAATGATATTCCATGCAAACAGTAATTAGAAGAGAGCCACAGTGACTATATTAGTATTAGACAAAATAGACTTTTAAGTCAAAAAAGATTGAGAACCATAAAAAAACTCCCCACTAGGCTTTCTTTTTGCTACCTTGCTAGCATTCAGCCTATTGGGAACATTCTAGTTCCTTGTTTTATTTCAATACATTGCTTGTATCAGCACTGATCAATAGAAATAATGGAATAATGGAAACTACATGTTTTCTAATATCTTTAATGAATGAGATATCACATGTATTCATGCTGTATATTTCTGAAATCTGGTAAAGGCTAAAAACTATTCTGCTTGCAAATGTGCTTTAACTGGATAATCAAAATAATCTAGGTTATTAACTGTTGTGTAGCAAATCTCACAGAAGGAAACTGGCTCCAGAACCCATTCCTGGATATATAACCTTTATATTCTAGTGACTGGAAACAGCTATGGATTCTTTTTAAGAGGACTATCGAAGATAAATCTTGTTTCATTGTTTCAAGCTTCAGAGAACTAAGTTTGACTTTGATAATTAAGCAGTGGAATGATCACATATTTAATTCTGTAAATAAAAAATTTATTAACTTAATTTGCTACACATAATAAAATTACTTTTTACACTGTAAAAAAAAAAAAAAAAAAAAAAAGATTGAGAGACTAAAGAGGATATTATATATTGATAAAAGGTTTAGTATAACAAGAAGATATAACAATTATAAACATATATGCACCTCACAACAGAGACCCAAAATATATGAAGCAAAAATTGCCAGAATTAAAGGGAGAAATAGATAGTTCTAAAATAATAAAATAAAATAATAGTTGAAGACTTCAATACACCACTTTCAGTAATTGGTAGAACATCTAAACAGAAGATCACTAAGGAAATAGAGGACTTGAACAACATTATTAACCAATTAGACCTAATTGATATATGTTGAACACTCCATCCAATAACAGTAGAATGCATATTCTCAATTGCATATGGAACATTTTCTGGGGTAGACTATATGTTAGGCCACAAATAAAATCTTAGTAAATTTTAAAATACTGAAATCATACAAATTTTCTTAGAACACAATGGAGTAAAGCTAGAATTCAATAACAGAAGGAAAACTGGAAAATTTACAAATATGGAGAAATGAAACCACACACTATTAATCAACCAATGGGTCAGAGAAGAAATCATAAGGGAAATTAGGAAATATCTTGACACAATTGTAAAAGAAAAAGAAGCATACCATAACTTATGGGGTACAGTGAAGAGAGTGCTCAGGGGAAATTTTCTAGCTCTAAACCATGTACATTAAAGGAGAAGAAAGGTCACAAGTCAACAATCTAACTTCACACATCAACAATCTAACTTCACACCTAAAGAAACTAGAACAAGAAGAGCAAACTGAGCCCAAACTAAGTAGAAGAAAGGAAATAGTAAAGATTAGAGATAAATGAAATAGAGAATAGGAAAACAAAAGAGAGAATCAGCAAAACCAAAAGATGTTATGTTTTGTTTTGTTTTAAAGATCAATAAATTCAACAAACCTTTAGGTTTGTTTTTTCTAACAAAGAAAAAGAGAGGACACACATAACTAAAATCAGGAATGAAAGTGGAAATATTACTACTAACCTTAAAGAAATAAAAAGGATTATAAGAGGGCACTATGAACAATTACATGCCAACAAATTAGAAAACCTGGATGAAATGAACAAATTCCTAGAAACATCTATCAGGCTTGAAACTCAAATAGGAGTTGGTGGTGGTGTCTTGAGGCAGAATTTCTTCTTCAGTAAACCTCAGTTTTTGCCTTTAAGGCCTTCGACTGATTGGCTGGGCCCACCCACACTTTCAAGGTTGATCTCCTTTACTCAAAGTCATCTACCAAATATCTTCACAGAAACACCTAGATTAATGTTTAATTAAATAACTGGGTACTATAGCCTAGTCAAGTTGACACATAAAACTAACCATCACTCTGGGTTTGTGGGGAGACTGGGTTTTGGGAGATAACTGGTATTCTGTGCCTCAGCAGGTATTTTGGTTTCTGGCTCGGCTCATGCCTTTCCCACTATTTCCTATTGCCTCTGTTTCGTTAGCTCATGAAGCAGTCATCCAAAGCTCCAGGGGTGGCAGTTTTTCCAAAGAACTAAACATAAATTCTCTCTCTCACAGATGAATAATTAAAGTAAAACCTAATTGTTTATTGAGGACTTGCTATGTCCTATGCCATATTCTAAGAATGAGCTTTACGTGTATTTAAACCTTCAATCCTTGCACCAACCCTATGCAGTAGGAAACTGAGATACCGAATATATAAGGGACCTGCCCAGGATTACACAAGTAGTAAATGGCAGAGTCAGAATTCACGCCCAGGAAATCTCTAGCTCCAGAGCCCATCCTCTGAACCGTTACTACTCTGCATAGCCTCTTGGGGAATCAATGTAACATCTCCCTACAAGGCATGCCATTCTTTTCTTCAGGATTACTCAAAAACTGTGTTTAAAGCAATACTTTTGATATGTCTTGTTCATTCCCTGCACCTTTTCTTCTCCTGTCCATCTCCTACACTGGAGGCTGGGAAAAGAGATTGTTATATGCTTTAGGTTTTAAGAAAGTACATATCCTAGAATTCATGTTGAAACTTCCATGAGAATATTCTTCTGGGTAATTGTTTGTAGAGAATCCAGAGATTCAGTTTTTATATCTTGTTAATGGAATTTTTTTTTTCTTCACTCCCAATCCCTCTGCTCCAGTGCTTTACTTTTAGTTAGGGCTGGTAAGAGTTCCACCATTTATCATTCTACATTACTTCCCTGCAGATACTTCACAGAGACCAACGGTTGAACATATATGCATATGTAGCCTGGGCTTCTCTGTGAGGGTCAGACATCTCCCCTTAAGTTACTTTGACAAGCTTGACTTCTGGCAGTCATTTAGCATTAGATCTTTATTGAGCGCTTACTGTTTGCCTGGCTCTGTTCACAGTGCTAGGGATTCTGTGGTGAATGAGATAAACGTGTCTTTTTTTTAAGCGATTTTATTCACACACCATACAATCCATCCAAAGCATACAATCAGTGGCTTTCAGTATAATCACAGAGTTGTGCATTCATTACCACAATCAGTTTAGAAACCCCATACCCCTTATACCCTCTATTATTGACACTTAGCATCGGTGTGGTACTTTTGTTACAAATGATGAAAGAATATTAAAATATTGCTGTTAACTATAGTTAACATAGTTTGCATTAGGTGTATTTTTTCCCATATACTACCCCCATTATTAACACCTTATAATAGTGACGTACATTTGTTCTAGTTCATAGAAGAACATTCTTATGTTTGTACTATTAACCACATTCATGGTCCACAACGGGGTGTAGCACTGTGTTATACAGTCCCATGTTTCATCCTCTAGCTTTCCTGCTAGTGACATATGCAACCCTAAACTTCCCGTTTCAATCACAATCACATGCACAGTTCGGCGCTGTTACACTCACAATAATGTGCTACCATCACTTCTATCCATTTCCAAACATTTACAATCAACCTAATTAAATTTCTGCACAAATTAAGCATCAGCTCCCTGTTCTTTATCCGTATTCTCTTTCCTGGTAACCTATATTCTAGATTCTCACTCCATGAGTTTGTTTATTATAATATTTGTCCTTTGTGTCTGGCTTATTTCAGTCAACATGATGTCCTGAAGGCTATTCCCTGCTTTCACATGCCTCAGGACTTCATTTCTTCTTAACAGCTGGATAATATTCCATTGAATGTGTATACCACATTTCATTTATCCATTTATTGGCTCATGGACACTTGGTTTGTTTTCCATCATTGGCAATTGTGGATAATGCCACTGTGAACATCGGTGTGCAAATATCTGTTCGCGTATACCTAGTAGTAGGATTGCCAGATTATTTGGCAGTTCTATACTTAGCTTCCTAAAGAACTGCCAAACTCTTCCACAGTGACTATACCATTCTGCATTTCCACCAACAGTGAATAAGAGTTCCTATTTCTCCACATCCTCTCCAACATTTGTGGTTTTCTGTTTTGTTTTGTTTTTTAATAGTGGCCAGTATAGTGGGTGTGAAATGATATCTCCTTATAGTTTTTGTTTTGTTTTGTTTTGTTGTTTATGTGGTCCTGGAGATTGAATCTGGGACCTCATACATAGGAAGCAGGTGCTCAACCACTGATCTATACCCACTCTCCTCTCATTATGGTTTTGATCTGCATTTCCCTACTAGCTAGTAATGTTGAGAATCTTTTCATGTGATTTTTAGCCATTTGTATTTCTTCTTTGGAAAAATGTTTATTCAAGTCTTTTGCCCATTTCTAAATTGGGTTGCTGTCTTTTTATTGTTAAGTTGTAGGATTTCTTTATATAGTCTGGATATTATGCCCTGATTGGGTATGTAGTTTCCCAAAAATTTTTCCCTTTGAGTATGCTGTCTTTTCACCTTCTTGACAAAGTCCTTTGAAGCACAGAAGTATTCAATTTTGAGGAGGTCCCATTTTATCTTCTTTTTTAGGAGGTACCAGGGATTGAACCCAGGACCTCTTAAATGGGAAGCAGGCTCTCAACCACTGAGCTATGTCCACTCCCCAATGAGGGTTGGTTTTTGTTTGTTTGTTTTGTTTTTAGGAGGTACCAGGGATCAAACCCAGGACCTCCCATATGGGAAGCAGGCACTCAACCGCTTGAGCTACATGTGCTCCCCAATAATAGACATCCTTTTGGATGTGAAGTGGTATCTTGCATTTTTGTTGTTGTTGTTCTTGTTGTTGTTGTTGTTTTGAGGCACCAGGGATTGAAGCCGAGACCGCACATGTAGGGAGCTGGCACTCAGCCACTGAACCACATCCGGCTCCCCGGATTCAGTTTTTTTTTTTTTTCATTTGTTTTGCTTTTTGTTTGTTTTTTGTTTGTTTGTTTGTTTTTGTTTTTGTTTTTAGGAGGCACCAGGAACCAAACCCAGGACCTCCTATGTGGGAAGCAGGCGCTAAACTGCTTAAGCCACATCCACTCCCCCATTTATCTTTTTTCTTTCATTGCTCATGCTTTGGGTTTAAAGTCTGAGGACCCACCACATACCACACGATCTTGAAGATGCTTCCCTACATTTTCTTCTAGGAATTTTATGGTCCTGGCTCTTTTATTTAAATCTTTGATCCATTTTGAGTTAATTTTTGTATAGAGTGTGAGACAGAGGTCCTCTTCCATTTTTTTAGATATGGATATCCAGTTCTTCCAGCAACATTTGTTGAAGAAACTGTTCTTTCCCAGTTGAATGGACTTGGCAGCCTTGTCAAAAATCAGTTAAGGGGAGCGGATGTGGCTCAAGCGGTTGGATGCCTGCCTCCCACATGGGAGGTCCTGGTTCGGTTCCTAGTGCCTCCTAAAGAAGACAAACAAACAACAAGCAGATAATGAGCAAAAAGAGAGAGAGAGAGAGAGAGAGAGAGAGAGAGAAAACTGAGCAGACAACAAGCAAAAACAAAGAAACGATCAGGGAGCAGATGTGCTCGAGCATTTGAGTGCCTGCCTCCCACATGGGAAGTCCTGGGTTTGGTTCCTGGTCCCTCCTAAAGAAAAAACAAATAGACAACAAGCAGACAATGAGCAAAAAACAACAAGCAGACAACAGTGCAAACAATGAGCAAACAGACGAGGGAGCCTTGGGGGGGGCATCAATTAAAAAATAAATCACTTGACCATAGATAATTTATAGGTCTAATTAGATAGGTTTAATTCTGAACTCTCAATTTGATTCCATTTATCAATATGTCTATCTTTATGCCAGTACCATCCTGTTTTGACCATGATGGCTTTGTGTAATATGCTTTAAAGTCAGTGTGAGTCCCCCAACTTCGTTCTTCTTTTTCAAGATGTTTTCAGCTATTCAGGGCCCCTTTCCCATCCAAATAAATTTGATAATGAACGTTTCCATTTCTGCAAAGTAGGCTGTTAGAATTTTTTATTGGGATTGTATTGAATCTATAAATCAATTTGGTAGAGTATCTTAACAATATTTAGTTTTCCAATCCATGAACATGGAATGTCCTTCCATTTATTCATGTCTTTTATCTTTTTTAGCAATGTTTTGTAGTTTTCTGAGTATAGGTCCTTTACGTCCTTGGTTAAATTTAGTTCTAGATACTCAATTGTTTTAGTTGCTATTGCAAATGGATTTTTTTTTTTCTTGATTTCCTATTCAGATGGTTCATTACTAGTGTGTAGAAACGCTACTGATTTTTGCATGTTGATCTTGCAACTTGTATCTGCCACTTTGTATCCTGCCACTTTGCGGAACTCGTTTATTAGCTCTAGTAACTGTGTTGTAGCAGACATAGTCTCTTACCTTATGGACCTTATTTTCCAGTTGAAGAGTCACAGTCAATAAATAAGTAAAGAAATAAATAAGCAAAATAAATTCAGCTTCTGTTAACTACTTGAAGGAGTTGATTTGGTCAGTCACATAACCTTTTTCCAGCACCTACACCTGTATTTGAGCTACAGTTTTGCCACCCTTAAAGTAGAATGAATGATAGTGAGTGGCCATCATAAATGGAGGAAGCTGCACTCCACCCTTTTGCAAATTGTAATTCTTGGTAGCTGATTCTAATCTCTACCCAATTGTTTGAGGACTTTTAAAGAAATGATTTTTTTTTTTTTTTTTAAAGGAAGTGTTAGGAATTGAACCCAGGACCTCGTACATGGGAAGCACTTGCTCAACCACTGGGCTACATCCGCTCCCCAATGAAAGTTGTTTTTTTTTGTTTGTTTTTTTGTTTGTTTGTTTTTAGGGGGTACCAGGGATCAAACACCAGGACCTCATACATGGGAAGCAGGCACTCAACCATGTAAGCTGCATCTGCTCCCCAGAAATGATTCTTACTTAAAGAAAAATACAGGGAACTAGTAAACAAACACCTGGGTACATTCCATCCAATTTTAAAGAAATAATATAGATACAGGTTGACACTCCTTGTGTATCTCTGCTAGGTCCCATTTCTCTTTCTCCTTCCCTAAAAGTAATTACTATCCTTAATTTATTTTATCTATATCTTTTTAACTTTTACTGCACATGGATATATCATAAACAATATAGTATTGTTTTGCCTGTTTAGACTTTTATAGTTGGTATAATGTGTGTAACATTTGCTTTTCTTTTCTTACTCAACATTATGGTTTTTAGATTTATCCATGTTGATCGTGTAATTCTATTTCTTTTATTTTAATTGCTGCATTATAATCCATTTTATGAATATGCCACAATAATTTATTTTTCTCTTTATAGATGCACAATTTTTTTACCACTACCAAAAGTACTGCCGTCTCTGTACTAATGTGTGAGTTTCTCTAACAAATTTATTTAGAAGCAGAATTTCTAGGTTATAAGGTATGCTCACCATCACCAAATTGCTTTCCAAAGAGATCATAACCAGTTTACACTACCTATGAAACTATATGAGAGTTCCACATCCTCACCAATACTAGACATTTCCAAGCACTTTAATTTTTGCCAACTTGATAGGTTTAAAATCATACCTTTTTAAATTTTACATTTTCCTTATTACTAGAGAGATTAAGCATTTCTTCTTATGTTTATTAGCCACTTGAGTTTCCTCTTCTGTGAATTTCATGTTCATTTTCTTTGCCCATTTTCTCCCTTTGTTTCTTCTGATTGGTTTTTCTTACTGATTTGTAAGTCTGGATATGAATCTTTTGTTTAGCTATGTGCCTTGCAAATCTCCTAGTCTGTAGCTTCTCTTTTAAATTAATTTATACTGTTTTCATTTGTGTCAAGGTTTTTCTTTCTATAAAATTTATCAATCTTTTTCTTTATGATTTATGTCTTATTTAAGAACTCTTTCATAGAGATAACAAGATTGGCCATGTAGTAATAATTGTATTAAACTGGTCAGATTTATATATCATCCTAGTCTCTACTTTTGTGAATGTTAATTTAAAAGTTTTTTAATTAAAACAAGACCACTAAAATACATATAATAGCAAATTTCTTAAAATGTTATTGTATAGAAAAATCAGTTGCCCTAATAATAAGCCAAAGCGTCTGCATAATCTGATGGGGATAAATAAGTTACTTTTATTGCTTTATAAGAATTTGTCATTTGAACTTTTTTTATTATTAATCATTTTGTTGTTAGATTAAAATATTATGAAGAAGAATTTCAATTCTACCTTTAAAAAAAGAAAGAAAGCCTTATTTACCCTGAGGTCTCCAGGAAACACACCTACATTTTTTCTCCTAAAACTTTTAGTTTTACTTATATATATTTATGCTCTTAATCCATATGGGATTTATTTTTGTAAATCAGGTTTCCCTACATGTAGGTCAGTTTCTTAGTTCTCTGTTCTGTTTGATTGAAGCAGTGAGCCAGTCAGTACCACCATTCTGACTTATAAGTATTTAAATCAGTAGGACAGGTCTCCCTACCCTCTTGTTCCTCAGAAATGCCTTGGATTTTCCTGGTTTTTCTTCCATATGAGATCAACTTTTCAAATTCTACCCAAAACTCTGTAGAGATTCTGTTTGTAATTGTACTGAGTTCAAAGACTAATTTGGAAAGAATCACCACATTTACAATATTGAGTCTTCCCATACGTGAGCACGATATACTGTTAATTTATTCAGCTCTTTTACACCATTCAAGGATGTTTTATAATCTTCTCCATAAAACCCTTACACAGTTTTTATTGCTAATTTCAATATTATCTTTTTCAAGCTGACTTTTAGTAGTATAAATATGAATGCTGTTTTTTTTCTGTTGATCTAATGCCTACCAACCTTACGGAACTGCCTTACTGAACTGTCCTGTTCTAATAATTTTTCTATGTATTCTCTTGGGTTGTCTGTTTATATATAGAAAAAAAAACTTTAGCTCTTCCTTCTGATCACTGAACCTTTTATTTCTTTTTCTTTTCTGACTTAATTATCTAGGATGTTGGGTATGTATTTAATAGTGGCCTGATAACAGAAATCCTTAATTGTTTCTGACTTTAATAGCAGTGCTTCTAAAGCTGCATCATTAAGTCTGATATTTGCCATACATTTGTTACAAGTATTTTCTATCAGATTAAGGACATTCCTTTCTAGTCCTAGTTTGCTGAGGCTTTTTGGTGTGATTTTTTTTTAATCATGAATGAAGGTTGAACTTTATTAAATATTTTTTCTTCATCTGTTAAGGATCATGTTTCCTTTCTTTTTTTTTCCCTAATGTGGGGGTATACATTAATAAATATCTAATATTGAACTATCCTTTCCTTCCTAAATAGCCTATTGTGTTCTTATCATTATTCTCACACACTCCCAAAATGAGCATAATTTTTTAACTATAGTTGTTTCTTTGAAGATATATCTTATTTTTCACTCATTTTTCTTTAAAGGTTTTTATTCTGCTGCCTGCATGTCATTTATTCTTTCTGTACATATTAGTTGAGCAACAACTATGTGTATTATACCATTCATTGTACTAGAAGAATAAAGAAGAGGAAGCTCAGAATCAAATCTGAGCATGCTGTATTAAAAGGACAACCGTACCTTAGTTCTGGGAAATACATTTTAAAATATAAGTGGTGTCACATTGTGATAGACCTTATATTGTCAGGTGGGACAATTCAAGGAATTAGGGAATGACATGACAGAATTGGAGATAAAGAAGATGAATTTGGTAGCATTGTTTAGGAGAGAAACAGTAAAGGCAAGAGACCAGTTAGATTATGTTGAGTGAAGCAAGCCAGACACAAAAGGACAAATACTGTATGAATGCATTACTATGAACCAAATATATTGTGTAACATATCGTTTGATTCAAAAAAAATTTTATATGTATCCAGTACATTTAATTGAAAAATGTATATATTTATTCATCTGTGTTTACTTTTTGATTTTTTGGTTATATTTTCAATTATTAAATGTACAAAATAAAGTAAAAAAAAGAGACCAGTTAGAGAGCAGCTGTGATATCTAAGATTGAACTGATGAGAATCTAGCTTAGACTAGTAGCAGCAAGAATGCAAAGGAATGGTGAATATGAGAGCAGCAATATTTTTAGTATAGTATAGCATATAGTATGATTTAGTATTTTGTTTAAATATCAAGAAGATAAAAGGGGAAATAGTTTAATATCTTTTAAAAATTGTGATGCTAGGTAACTAGAAAAGCTGAACTACTGTTGATTAAAATGGGAAAGTTGGGAAAGGAAGCCTTGGGGGTTATAACACATTTGAGGTTGGAAATTCCTAGGGAGATGGTGACTGCTATGCACCACATCTAGGATATTACTATATGCAGCTCAGTGGGTGCTTTCTGGTGATGTCAGTGCTTGTAAAAACATCAAACCCTCTGAGAAGCAGGGTGGCATAGTGGTAGAAAGAAGACAATTAAAAATCAAGAGTTTGAATCTCAGCCCCACTTATATATTGGTTATGTGACTATGAGCCTCAGTTTTTACACCTAAGAAACAAGGTATAACACTATTACTAGAGGGGTTTACAATGGTTAGAGAGGGTGTTAGAATAGTGAGTAGGCAGAGTAGTGGTTCACTGGACAGAGTGGGAGATAAGGCAGCTACAGGGGGCATATGGGATGGCTCTCCTGAAAAGAGGATTAAGTGGTCTTACATGGCTCTGGAGCAGCTCTGTCCAAAAGAACTTTGTGCAGTGATGAAAATATTCTACTCCACCCTGTCCAGTACAGTAGCCATAGCCACATGCAGTTGTTGAGTGCTTGGAAGGTGGCTGGTGTACCTGAGGAACAGCATTTCTTATTTCATTTAATTTTAGCTAATTTAAGTTTAAGTAACCACATGTGGCTAGTGGCTACCATATTAGCACAATCCTAGAGAATCATCCTATAATTTGTTTCCCTTTAAAAAGTATTGTACTGTGGTGACTACCTGCAGAGGTCTCCTAATACCTGAAGCATCATTGGTCTCAAGCTGACTGAATTATATGGGAAGCATGACTAGAGGGGCCTGCATACAGAGGGGTTTGGGTCCCTACAGGTGACCCAGCCCTCCCTCCCTCCCTCTCTCTCTCTCTCTCTCTCTCTCTCTCTCTCTCTGGTATGACATAGCTACAGTCATGCAGCATCAGACCCTTTTTCCCTTCTGTTTCTCTTCTGGTTTTTCCCAGAACCAAAGAGAACCTATTGCTTTCAACAACAACAACAAAAAAAAAAAAATTAGCAAAATGCAGGCTCTGCTCATGGAAGCAGAGATCATATTGGCCAAAATGGGGCAAATATTTTAAAAGAAATAATGGTTGCAATCCCAATTGCATCTTCTTTGAGGGCCAAGGGTCTAAGAGATCCCTGCACAACAGAAATAAAAAATAAATGATAAGCACTGTAAAGAATTAAACCAGGAAACTCCCTTTCAGTGTCCATTTTCTCTTTCCTCCTATCAGCCTGCCAGCTAAAAAGTAATGTTCGGTGCTGCTGGGAGCTCCGTTATTTGCTGGAGGGAGTAGTAACTGCTTTGGGCGAAAGTGGCGGCTCGTTTGTGTTTGGTGCGACTGGGGGCGAGTTACAGGTCCTCAGCGAAGGCTGACAGACGATTCTGGAGTCCAGAGAGGGCGGGGGTGGCAATGGGGGTGTCTGGGGCCCTAATCCTGCGTGAGTGGCAGCATCCTGGGTAAAGACCGTGGGAACGACCCTGAGGGGACCACGAGCTTGACTGGGTAGAGCTCCTGTAGGAGTGCCTGCACTGGGACGGATGGGTGTGCGTCTTGTTCTCAGGGAGTTTGTAGGTCCGACTTTGTGCCTACGACCCATTCTGGAGTTATGTCCATGGCATAGTTTCTGCCAGCGTGAGCCTTTGTTTCCTTGCGTGTGAAATGGTTTTCGTGTTAGAGATTATATTCTTCTGTTGGAAGGCAACAATAAGTGGTCGTGAAAAGATATTGTGACTTTAGAGACTTGTGTGAAGGTCTCTGTGGGACAAGGAGAGACGTGAAGAGGTCTGTGAGATTGTATGTTTGTGTAAATATCTGTAACCGAAGATGACTTAATATTTGTGAGTTGGTTTTTTTTTCTTGATAGGCTTTTCTTTGTGAACGTACCGTGGAGATTAAGAAAGCGAGTCACTGTGCAACTGGGATTATTAGTAACAGAAAAAAGAAAGTGCAGTGCTGTCTGGCTAGGTATAGTTTGTTTATTAGGATCCTGAACACTGTATGTGCTTGGGAAATTGTGACGTATGATTATGAGTGACCATAAGCTTCAGTTTCATTATCTATAAAATAGATTAGTGTTACATCTTCTTAGAGCATCAAATGTGTTTAAGATCCAAAAAAAATTTGCAGTTTATCTGCCAAATGATTTTGGATTTTATATTGAGTCACTGATATTATAGAATAGAATACAAATAAGCATAATTTTTTTTTTTTTAATTCCAGAACACCTAGAGTGAGATAAGCATAATTTTAAAAAGAAGAAATCAAACTAATATCCAGTAATATAGTGGCTGAGGTAGGGTTCCACTGTTTAATGATATTAATGGAATCTGAGCCAATACTATTAAAAAGCCCTGGATTAAGGAAATAGTTTCCCCCTTGCAGAGGCAGGTGATTAGAAGAGACGCCAGGCTTGGGTCATCAGATGTTCTGGAGTATAGATTAAGTAAAGCAAGGAAACTAATTTATCTGTTGGATAAATTAGTCCATCAGAAAACTACTTACTTCAAAATATGACAATGAACACATTTTGTTATATTCTAGATGTACAAAACCAGGTTTCCATTTTCTAGGCAGGGCCTGACTTCTCTGTTGCAACTGGCAGTTTTGAATTTAAAACTAGTTTTTTCTGACATTTCTGACAGACTTTCCCCATCAAGAATGGTAGATAAACAGATGACTAATGAATGGATATGATACTAGGGAAGAAGATAAAACTCTTTTCCTGTTACAATTTCAGAAGAAAGTCCTAAATGTTCCTTTAAATAAATGATTTTTACTGACCATTTTTTGTTAGTTCTCCTTCAAAATTTGCTTTTATTTTTATATAACTAGCTTCATCACAGTTAAAAATCCTTAAAACACTTTCTCTGTCATTGAACTCAGTAGCTTTGCTTTCGCTAACATCACTGCCATGGCAAACAAATCTGGAAATAAAACAAGTCTGTCAAAAGTAGGGTGGGTAAAATGAGGTGTGGCATATCTATACAGTGGGACACTATGCAGCAGTGGAGATTACTGGATCTAACCAAAATGATGTGCAAAATGTCAGACAAATATGCACAGAGTATAAATCCATTCATTAAACTTTTAGAAGAAGCAAAACTACAAGATGGTTTGTGTATAAGTGGTTCATAATGAAAAAGAAGAATATGGTAAATATAAAATTTGGGAATGTAATAGCTAGGGAGGAGAAGAGATAAGTTTGCAAAGGGATTCAAAATTATTGCATGTTTTCTATTAAATTGGATTGTATTTACATAATTGTATGCTGTTATTTTTATATATTCCTCAATAGAAATGATTTGTTTTAAAAATTTTTAATAAAAAGAATTGTTTTAATAAAAAATAAAAATAAAAAAAAAAGTAATGTTCGAATGCAAAAGAGCTGTGTCCTTAGTACTGTTCACAGTTTCCCTGCTGCCTCCCTCCCTAGCTTCTCTCAAAGGACTCCCTAGGGTGATCTGCACTTCTTCTCAGAGTAAACAGGAAAACCTAATAAATAAATAAAGAAGTTTTAAAGCCTAGAGGCTATTAGACATAGCTCTCCAGGAAGAAAATGCCTTTGGCCATGGACTGCCAGCTGCAGTGGGTTGTAGTGTTTTATATAAATGCTCTTCTGTAGGAAAGACCTCAAATCTACTTTTAGACTAGAACTCATATATGTCCTAGTCTGCCCATCAGCACTCTACGTCAGCCCCTCCTGAAAAGAGACTGAAATGTCCCTGTTGGACTAGCCCAGCATCTGGCCAGTTCCTAAGAATGATTTCTCCACCTTACTGCCCTGTAGTCTGCACCCTACCCACATTCTCACCCCCTCTTCTTATACAGAGATAACTTCTTTGTTAGTAGCATTTGGGTTTTCCCACACTGGAGTTGATCTATCACCACTCTACCAAAATGCCTGTGCTAATAACCACTTGGGTGTTCTAGTGTCATAACTTAGAAGTGTCTCAACTGTCCCGCCCAACCTCAGCTCTCCTCTCTCCTGGGTTGTTGTACTGGAATGATACTCCTCTTGGATTTCAGTGTGTGCAGTCTTATTTGGGTGGAGCTTTGAGCTGTTCACAGGAGTGCTGGTAATGTCTGGCCTTCAGAGCTGCCAAAGGCAAAAGGCTGGCTGCTTCTCAGTTTAGAGCACACAGTTGGATTGCTGGGAAAGTGTTGGAGGGTGGGGTGAGCAAATACCACTCTCTTCCTACTGTGTTTTCAGGAAATGATTATAAAGCAGCCATAAATGCGAATGAAGTCAAAAGAATGGATTGGCATTTCCCCCACAAACAAACAAACAAACAAAACCAGATGACCACATACTGACACACAAACATACACACACACACTCCTCACCCCTCCTTCTCTGGGCTCCATCCCAGGTCCACACCCTGTTGTCCTGCTGGGCTTCACTTTGGTGCTATTTCAGAGTAAAGAACCTTTGTTAAATTTTCTCTGCTCTTTTCCCTGGGGTTGTTAAACTCTTCTCTGCTGGAAGAGAACTCAGCAATAAACTGCCAAACAAGAGCTGAACTTGCCCTTTAGGC
Source organism: Tolypeutes matacus (assembly GCA_026826555.1). NCBI lineage: Eukaryota > Metazoa > Chordata > Mammalia > Cingulata > Chlamyphoridae > Tolypeutes > Tolypeutes matacus. The sequence goes on along the minus strand of JAKSZT010054053.1, from coordinate 3,137,286 downwards.
ATATTGTGGGTTCCATTTCCCTATCCCCCCTCTCACAAGATGAATGTGGGCAGAGGTTTATAGGTGGGAAGAAAAAAAAGTGCCCAAATTTAATCCCTCAAAAAGGGAATAGAGTTTTCAGAACTACTAGTAAAATTGTTTGCAGAGACAGTTGTCAGTGAAAGGAGTCTGTGCCATCATACTTCAGTTCTTATCAGCAACTTCTTTCACTTATATAACCCTTTCACTGACACCTCCATGGGATGTGAGCCATATGGCTTTGATGAATCTTGTCTGGAGTCTCACAAAATGGTAGATTTGGCTGGGCAGAGAGTAGCACCCCTGAGTGTGCCCATCCCCTCTCAGAAGCTGTTTATCACTGACCAAGGTGGCGACTGAGCCTATGTGTGTGGCCTGAGCCAGTGACCAGCCTCCCACCCCTGCCTGGGGAAGCCCGCAGCCAATGTGGTTCCTGTGGCAGCAGCCAAACACACCAGAACTACTCATACCTTCAGGGCTGTGGTGTAGCAGCCAGCCTTATGCAGTGGCATTGTTTAGTGTTAGTTGACTTCACTTTTCTGTCCCCATCCTCTGTTTAAGAGAATTTGGCCATCACCCAGTAGGGATGAAGCTGGCATTTGCAGAGAGTGGCTTCCTGCTGCCTTTCTTACAGTAGGAGCCAGGACCACCTTCCCTTCCATGCCCCCTCACCCGCATGGCAAAGGCAAAGGGCCCCTTTGTGCTCAGCCTCCTGTTGTGGAGTTTCAAGTTGCCTCAGATCAGAACAGGGCTAACTGCCAGGTTATCTGCCCAGATAAACATTTATTGTTTACAGGAACGTGTTTCAGCTGCTCTGGCTGATCCCACTGGTGAGATCTTCTCGTTTCTTGGAGTTTTAAGCCAGTATATGGGGCTGACATCCAGACACAGAACTGCTGGAGCTTGAGAGGCTCCAGCTCCTAACATAGCTTAGCGGCTTCTAACTTAGCTTAGCCATTGCTTTCTCCCCACCCACTGCCAGAGCCAAATTTATGTCTCTCAGTTCCCAGTCCTGGATATTGAAACTGCCTCTACATTTTCAGCATTACTAGCCTTTAGAATTTGAGGATAAATATAAGAGCCAACACTATGTATGACACAACAGCTGAAGACTTCTATTAAGGGTGGCAAAACCAGCATTCTGACCGGTGTTACAATAAGCTCACTTGTACCCATCACCATCCTTGTATTACTATACTTTATCACACATCTGTCCCTCTCTCCATTCATCCGTCATTTTTTTTTTATGTATGTCATCAGTACATTTTCTCTAAATCCTTCAGCATGCTTATCATTAACTAGAGTTCAATTTTTGTTTACAGTTTTTTTTTTCTTTTGAGGTACAATTTGAAACTTTAATGTAAACTATAGGGAAGTGGCTGTGGCTCAATCAGTGGGGCTCCCGTTTACCATATGGGAGGCCCCGGGTTCGGTTCCCGGGGCCTCCTGGTGAAGGCGGGCCCGCCCGCACGGCGTGGTTGGCTGACCCAGCGAGCACAAGCAGCAAGGGGGGGATGAATGAATAAATAAATAAAATCTTTAAAAAAAAAAAAAATGTAAACTATAGCCTACAGTTAGTAGAAGTGCTTCATTCAATATATGTTCATCAATTTTAACAAATGTACCACACTAATGAAAGATGTTGTTAATGTGGGAAAGTGTGGGAGGGGGAGGAGATGGGGCATATGGGAATCTCCTGAATTTTTTTATGTAACTTACATGTAATCTAAAGCTTCTTTAAAAATAAAAGAAAAAAATTTTAAGGATAAAAAAAATAAAAAAATTTTCGTATAACGAAATGCACAAATATCATCAAAATATATAAAAATAAAGAATCTTATTATTGTGCTTCTTTATCCCCACTTCCACCCCAAGAGACTACCTGTTCTGATTTTTTTCTACCATAGATTTGCCTGTTTTAGAATTTCATGTAAATAGAATCATACAGTATATATTCTTTTTTTTTTAACTTTATTTTGTACATTTAATAACTGAAAACATAAGCAATAAAAAACTAAAAATCAAACACAGATGAACAAATATATACATTTCTCAATCAAATGCAATGGATACATGTAAATTTTTTTGTTGTTTTGTTTTTTGTTTTTTTGTGTGTGAATCAAACAATATATTACACAATATATTTGGTTCATAGTAATGCATTCATACAGTATTTGTCCTTTTGTGTCTGGCTTGCTTCACTCAACATAATGTCCTCCAGATTCATCCATGTTGCCATATGCTTTATGACTTCATTTCTTCTTACAGCTGCATAATATTCCATTGTGTGAATAGACCAGTTTGTTTATCCATTCATCTGTTGATGGACACCTGGGTTGTTTCCAACTTTTGGCAATGATGAATAATGTGGTTATGAACATCGGTGTGCAGATGTCTGTTGGTGTCACTGCTCTCAGTTCTTCTGGGTATATACCCAGTAGTGGTATTGCAGGGTAACGTGGCAAGTCTATATTCAATTTCTTTAGGAACTGCCAAACAGTCCTCCATAGTGGTTGTACCATCCTGCATTCCCACCAACAGTGAAGAAGTGTTCCTATCTCTCCACATCCTCTCCAGCACTTGTAGTTCTCTGTCTTTTTAATAGTGGCCATTCTGATAGGTGTGAAATGATATCTCATTGTAGTTTTGATTTGCATTTCCCTAATCATGAGTGATGTTGAGCATTTCTTTATGTGTTTTTTTGCCATTTGTATTTCTTCTTCAGAGAAATGTCTATTCAAGTCTTTGACCCATTTTTTTTTTTTTTTTTTTTTTTTAAGATTTTATTTATTTATTCATTTATTCCCCCCTTGCTGCTTGTGCTCACTGGGTCAGCTAACCACGCCATGCGGGCGGGCTTGCCTTCACCAGGAGGCCCCGGGAACCGAACCCTGGGCCTCCCATATGGTAAACGGGAGCCCTACTGATTGAGCCACAGCCGCTTCCCTTGACCCATTTTTTAATTGGGTCATTTGTCTTTTTATTGTTGAGCTGCAACATCTCTTTATATATCCTGGATATTAAACCCTTATCAGATATGTGATTTCCAAATATTTTTTCCCATTCAGTCGGCTGCCTTTTCACCCTTCTGACAAAGTCCTGTGAGGTGCAAAAGTGTTTAATTTTGAGGAGGTCCCATTTATCTAATTTTTCTTTTGTTGCACGTGCTTTGGGTATGAAGTCCAAGAAACCACCACCTACTACAAGGTCTTGAAGATGTTTCCCTACATTTTCTTCTAGTAGTTTTATGGTCCTGGCTTTTATATTTAGATCTTTGATCCATTTTGAGTTGATTCTTGTATAGGGGGTGAGATAGGGGTCCTCTTTCATTCTTTTGGTTATAGATATCCAGTTCTCCCAACACCATTTGTTGAAGAGACTGTTTTTTCCCATCAGCATGGGCTTGGTAGGTTTGTCAAAAACCAATTGACTGTATAGGTGAGGGTTTATTTCTGGATTCTCAATTCTGTTCCACTGATCGATATGTCTATCTTTATGCCAGTACCATGCTGTTTTGACCACTGTAGCTTTGTAATATGTTTCAAGGTCAGGCAGTGAAATTCCTCCCACATTGCTCTTCTTTTTTAGAATACTTTTGGCTATTCGGGTGCACTTACCCTTCCAGATGAATTTGGTAATTGTCTTCTCTAATTCTGTAAAGTAAGCTGTTGGGATTTTGATTGGTATTGCATTGAATCTATAAATCAGTTTGGGCAAGATTGACATCTTCACGATATTTATTCTTCCAATCCATGAATACGGAATGTCTTTCCATTTGTTTAGGTCTTTTTTAATTTCTTTTAGCATTGTTTTGTAGTTTTCTGCATATAGGTCCTGTACTTCCTTGGTTAAATTAACTCCTAGGTATTTGAGTCTTTTTGTTGCTATTGAAAATGGAATTTTCTTCCTGATTTCCTCCTCAGATTGTTCAGTACTAGTGTACAAAAACATTACTGATTTTTGCGTGTTGATCTTATATCCTGCCACTTTGCTGAACTCATTTATTAGTTCAAGTAGCTTTGTTGTGGATACTTCAGGATTTTCTAAATACAGGATCATGTCATCTGCAAACAGTGAGTTTTACTTCCTCTTTTCCTATTTGGACGCCTTTAATTTTTTTGTCTTGTCTAATTGCCCTAGCTAGAACTTCTAGTACAATGTTGAATAACAATGGTGACAGTGGGCGTCCTTGTCTTGTTCCTGATCTTAGGGGGAAAGCTTTCAACCTTTCCCCATTGAGTATGATGTTGGCTGTGGGTTTTTCATATATGCCTTTTATCATATTGAGGAATTTTCCTTTTATTCCTATCTTTTGAAGTATTTTTATCAAAAAAGGATGTTGGATTTTGTCGAATGCCTTTTCTGCATCTATTGAGATGATCATGTGGTTTTTTTCCTTCAGTTTGTTAATGTGGTGCATTACATTGATTGATTTTCTTATGTTGAACCAGCCTTGCATACCAGGAATAAATCCCACTTGGTCATGATGTATAAGTCTTTTGATATGCTGTTGGATTCGATTTGCGAGTATTTTGTTGAGAATTTTTGCATCTATGTTCACGAGAGAGATTGGTCTGTAATTTTCTTTTCTTGTGGAATCTTTATCTGGCTTTGGTATTAGGGTGATGTTGGCTTCATAAAATGTGTTGGGTAATTTTCCCTCCTCTTCAATTTTTTGGAAGAGTTTAAACAGGATTGGTGTTAATTCTTTTAGAAATGCTTGGTAGAACTCACCTGTGAAGCCATCTGGTCCTGGACTTTTCTTTGCTGGGAGATTTTTGATGATGGATTCAATCTCCTTAATTGTGATTGGTTTGTTAAGTTCTTGTATTTCTTGTTGTGTCAGTGTAGGTTGGTTATGAGTTTCTAGAAATTTGTCCATTTCATCCAGGTTGTCTAGTTTGTTGGCATATAGTTTCTCATAATATCCTCTTATGATTCTTTTTATTTCTGTGAGGTCATTTGTAATTTCCCCCCTTTCATTTCTGATTGTACTTATTTGCATCTTCTCTCTTTTTTTCTTTGTTAGTCTAGCGAAGGGTTTGTCAATTTTATTGATCTTCTCAAAGAACCAGCTTTTGGTTTTGTTGATTTTCTCTATTGCTTTTCTGTTCTCATTTTCATTTATTTCTGCTCTAATCTTTATTATTTATTTCCTTCTTTTTGCTTTGGGATTGGTTTGCTGTTCTTTCTCTAGTTTCTCAAGTTGTTCAGTAAATCTTTGAGTTTAGCTCTTTCTTGTTTCTTTTTTAAAGATTTTATTTATTTATTCATTCGTCCCCCCCTTGCTGCCTGTGCTCGCTGGGCCAGCCAACCACACTGCGCGGGCGGGCCCGCCCCCACCAGGAGGCCCCGGGAACCAAACCCGGAGCCCCCCACGTGGTAAACGGGAGCCCCACTGATTGAGCCACAGCCGCTTCCCTCTTGTTTCTTAATATAGGCATTTAGGGCTATAAATTTCCCTCTCAAGACTGCCTTTGCTATATCCCATAAGTTTTGATATGTTGTGTTCTCATTTTCATTTGTCTCAATATGTTTACTGATTTCACTTGCAATTTCTTCTTTGACCCACTGAATATTTAGGAGTGTGTTGTTCAGTCTCCACACATTTGCAAATTTCCTTTTTTCCTGTCTGTTATTGATTTCTAGTTTCATTCCATTATGATCTGAGAAGGTGCTTTGTATAATTTCAATCTTTTTATATTTATTGAGAGCTGTATTGTGACCTAACATGTGGTCTATCCTGGAGAAAGATCCATGGGCACTTGAGAAGAATATATAATCCGCTGAGTTTGGATGCAGTGTTCTGTATATGTCTGTTAGGTCTAACTTGTTTATCATATTGTTCAAGTTCTCTGTTTCCTTGTTGATCTTCTGTCTAATTGTTCTATCTAATGATGTGAGAGGGGTGTTGAAGTCCCCGACGATTATTGTAGAAATGTCTATTTCTCTCTTCAGTTTTGCCAGAGTTTGTCTCATATATTTTGGGGCACCCTGGTTAGGTGCGTAGATATTTATGACTGTTATATCTTCCTGGAGGAAGACGTAAGGGTAGGTGTATAGAAGTATGTTGTGATTATAATTTGCATTTCTCTAATGAACAATGATGTTGAATATCTTTTCTTACACTTATTGGCCATTTGGATAACCTCTTCTGTGGTATGCCTGCTCCTGACTTTTGCCCCTTTTATTCCTAGGTTTTTGTATTTTTCTTATTGATTTGTAGTTGTTTTGGATGGGGTTTTTTGTCTTTTTTTTTAATATTCTGTATATAAGTCCTGTGTTAGATATGTGCATTGAAAATATCTTCTTTCAGTCTGTGGCTCATCTTTTCACTCTTTTAGTGATGTCTTTTGATTAATACAAGTTCTTAAATTTAATAAAGTCAAATTTATCAATTTTATTGATGGTTAGTGCTTTTTGTGTCCTATTTAAGGAAATTTTTCCTCTCCAAGGAGGTAATGAAGATATTCTTCTATATTTTCTCTTAGAAATTATATGGTTTTACCTTTCACATTTAGGTCTTTGATCCACCTCAAATTAATTTTTGTATGTGGAATGAGGTATTAGCAAAGTTAATTGTTTTCCATAGATATGCAGTTGACCCAGCAACATTTGTTGAAATGTCATTTTGAACTGAACTGCAGTGGTGTCTTTGTCTTAAGTCAGGTGATTATATATGTGGGGTTCTATTTCTAGTCTCTTCTGCTTCAGTGGTCTTTTTATCTTTCCTTGTCATTACTATTAGATCTTATTAAGAATAATAATTTGAAAGTTTCCAAAGTCTTCACCTGTTTTTACAACTGACTTAGAGAAATGCTTGCTGATTCCTAGATTGGTATCCTTCTGTTAAACGGTAATAACTTGTCATTTTTTCATCCTTGTAGGGACACGTCTATACTTGAACACAGTGAGAGCTGAGGTGGGTCTCTGTTAAAACTTTCAGGTGCAGACAAAAGGAATGTTTAATCTACACTGCTAGTATATATCATCCTCTAGATTGAGAGGAGGGTCAGAAGCAAACTAGCCTAGAGATAGCCGTGGATGGTGCTGTACCCTCTGTTTCCTTATTAAACAACGTTTCTCCGTATAGTGTGCTTGTTCTGGGTTTTTTGCCCATTTTAGAAGCCAGCCTCAGGTTTATCTTTCTTCTGCCTCTGATGGCCACCCATACCAGTCAGAAGCCAGCAGCCCCAAAATTTCTTCTGATGATATCCACTGTGTTTTCCATCAGCCCACTAGGATCCAGTTGTGCCCTTTTAACTACCACAAGCCCACCTTGGCTTATCCTAGTTGCTCCAAGATAAGGGCACTGCTTCTAAGTTCTCATCTATATACTTGACAGGTAAAGGTTGAACACCACTTGTCCTTTTCCACATTCCAATACCATCTGCAGTTTGTCTTACAGAAAATGCTTTTAAGTTTCTGGCATGTGGTGGCCTAATACTGATATATCCTTTTTTAAAGGATTTTTTAATACTTTATAGTCATTTCAGTGGAAAACTGGAAGAGTAAACAAAATAGTTAGAAGCATGTACTTAAGGCCATTCTAATTACACAGCAATGCTACTTTTTAAATAATGAGTTTCTGGCCTTTAAAACTGAAAGCTTTGAATGTCATTGTTCATTTGATTACAGCTAGCACTGTTCTTAGAATGTGGTTGCATGGGTTTATATGTGTGCAAATTGTTACTTCATAACAAGTAGCTTTGCTGCTGGCCCTTAAAAGGAAGATGCCTATTAGATCTCCCTGCCTTGTCTCACCTCTGCAGTTTGGTATCCCTCTACAGCCTGGGTATGAGTGAGAACCTTAACACACAGGCCAGTAAGATCCACAAAGAAAGATGAAGACAATGGCAGATATCCAGAATGGGATAGGAATGATTATTTTGATAGTGATTCATGGGTTTCTGATGATCTGCCTGTATGCCTTCATTTGGTAAGAATGCCACAAGGCTCTGTTGCCAGATGGTATGAGAAACTGGCCTTGGGATTAGGGATAACCCAGGGAACCTTTTGAGAATTTTGTGCTCTATGGAGCCAGGGGGCCCTTTCCCAAGCCAGCTTGGAGAACAGGAACTGTTTCCTAAGTCCTTTGTAACTCAAGTTCAGGGTATAATTCTCAGGAATTGTTAAGTAAGTAAGAGTACACCTTTAGAAATTTTGGGCTTATTACACTTGGGTTTTTTGTGGGGGGTTTTTTGTTTGTTTGTTTTTTGTTTTTTGTTTTGATGTAGCTAAAATATGTAGAATTATTTAGCATTTAAGTTTTATTCTTAGTTCTCTAGTGAAAAAAACTACAGAACTGTTTCGATTTCTACATTGTAATTCAAATACAAGAACTTGGAACAGACCCTCCAGTGACTTTTTTTTTTTTTTTTTTAAAGAATGCAATAATAGGAAATTTAACTAGGGAGATCCTAATCTTCAATTGTCAAAATATCTCCTTTCCCAAGAATTAGGCCTGATCAGAGTTTGTACCCACTAACATGGAGTGGGAAGGGGTAAATCACAACTAAAGACCTTGGCATTTCTATAAGAAATTTGAATAACAGGCAGACATATAGAGATGGGTAAATATGTACTTGGTGCCAACTAAACCACAGAGAAGATACTGCATTTGTGGTCCAGAGAAGTTTAAATATTTGTGGTCAAACTTAAAATTCAACATAAAACTCTCATCTGTGATGGAAGGTTTCCAGAAACTGCATGGAGGGCGTGCAAGCTGCATAAACTCTCAAAGGCCTGTCCTTTCACCCAGCTGGGCTAGAAGAGCGTATTCTCTGTCCTTCACACGGCATGACTGAGAAACCCTTCTAGGAGATAAGGGACTTCCTGGTGTTCGTTTACCCACTCAAGAAGCCCACTCTGCTCTGTGGCTCAGTTCTTCAAGTCTCTATCAAATATCACCTTATCCAGGAGCCCATCCCTGCACTCTTGTATAAAATAACAATACTCTTCCCAACCCTGTTACTCTCTGTCCCTCTTGCCTTATCCTACTTTATTTTTTTTTTCATAGTACTTCCCACTGCAGGTTCTATATTTATTTGCCTATTTGTTTTTCAGTCTCACAAATATATTAAGTTCCTTTACAGCAGGAGCATTGTTTTATTCACTGCTATATTCCTAGTGCCTTGAATAGGGCCTGCCACAAGTAGCATGTTTTTAATATATATTGAATGGATTCAGTGGAATGCCTTAAACATTTCAGAAAGTACAACCTAGGGAGGAAAGAGTTATATTTAGCTTCTCTTGGACTTTGAGATGATCCTCATACACCTCAAATCCTTTACTCTTTGTTCTGTGATGGCTACATGTGGTCCTTGATGAGGAGACTGGCACTTGAAGGTGGTGCATAAGCCTTCAGTTGGACAAGGCACCTCTTGTCATAGCACCTAGGTTACACATAAAGATAGCGTTAGCACGGCTTAATTTTCACAGTGAAAAATGCAGTTCTAATGTTTCTGTTGTCTGAATTTGTTGAAGATTTTATTCCTCTGGTGTGGGAGCTCGTTCTGGGTGGCATGCAAACTCAAGCAGAGACATATACAACATATACTTTTCACATTCTTTTTTGATTTGCCCAGCCTTCTGTCATTGAAGACCCTGCCTGGTTGAGGGTGTCTGATGGTGCTGACCCTACCCTAAGCCTGTTCTTGCTGCTAATTGATGAACTTAAGCAGAATATCAGGGTTTTTCTCCTATCTGCTTTTCTTTTCTGTTGCTGGGCTTCCCTTTGCCTTTGCTAGGTCTTTATGTCAATCCTCCCAAAACAGAGAAAGTCTGTTGCAGTAAACAGGTTTTCTGAATCTGTTCCAGAACCTTATTGTTGATGATCCTTAACATTTGGTATGAAATATGCTCACAAATAATGATGATGATATCTAAAATATGCTATTCGGTTAAAAAAAAAGCATATGGCATAGTGTACTACCATTTGTATAAATATATTTATAAAAGGTATGGAGAGACTGTATAGCTAATCACATATGACAGTATATGCATAAATATCTTTGAAGAATACTCCAGGGGGTCGGATGTGGCTCAACTGGTTGGGCGTCCGTCTCCCATATGGAGGGACCTGGGTTCGATCCCTGGGACCTCCCGGTAAAAAAAAAAAAAAAAAAAAATACTCCAGAACCTGGCAGCAGTTCTTCTCAGGGGTGGGAAACAGGGTCTAGAAACCAGAGGTGGGAAGATTTTGTTTTTAAAATGTAGCCTTTTGTACTATTTGAATTTTTTTTTAACATGTGCATTTTTTTAAAACTACACATTACTATGCAGCTTCAATTTGGCCTGGTGCTTGAATCCTAGATGCCCCTGTATCCTGAGTGCCTCCTAAAAGAGATGTTCTCATTAAACTTCTTTTCTATTTTGTTGGCAGTGACTTTTGCCTAAATAACAGAATTCAGTGACAACTTTAAGCTCTGAGCTATCAATAAAAAAAGCTTGGGGGAAGCGGCTGTGGCTCAATCAGTGGGGCTCCCGTTTACCATATGGGAGGCCCCGGGTTCGGTTCCTGGGGCCTCCTGGTGGGGGCAGGCCTGCCTGCACGGCGTGGTTGGCTGACCCGGCGGGCACAGGCAGCAAGGGGGGGTAAATGAATAAATAAATAAAATCTTTAAAAAAAAAAAAAAAAAAAAAAAAAAAAAGCTTGGACTGTGGTGTAAAAACATCCCTAGCACAAGCTGGTACAAAAATTTTGTCTTTGTCTTACCAGTATGAAGCACTGAAACTATACTTCAAAGCAATTAATAATTGTTTGCATATCTTCCTATGTGTGTGCTGAAGTAAGTAGCATTCATAGTTACTGTGTTGCTGTCTCAAAGTTCTTGATCTATTAACTTGGAAAGATTTAATAAAGAATCAGAAATATATTCTAACAGCAACTTTTTGGTTTCTCTTCAAATCCTAGAGCATGCTATGAGGATATAATACATAGACTTGGTGACCCGGAATGGATCAGATGAGATATCAACTCTTATGCCATTTTTCCAGAGTGGCTACAAAAAAATAGGTTTCCTGATTCTAAATATAAGGCATAGTCCTTTTTTTTCCTTAATCGATTTTATTGATACATATTAATAAAGCATACAATCCATCCAAAATGTACAATCAGTGGTGTTTGGTGTAGTCACATAGATGTTCATTCATCATTTCAATCATTATTACAGCATTTTCTTTATTTCAATAACAATAATCAAAAACCAGACCAAAAGGGCATAGTCTTCATTATACTCTGTGGTGGTCATAAGAAGATTCCAGTTATTTATTCTGTCTAGGCTTGAGTTTCCCCATCTGTAAAATGGGGATGAGGTTACATAAGTAAAAATGCCTAGCTTTTAAAAATTTGAGTCTCTCAGTATATGTGTTCTTTGTGGTGAGCAGAGGGTACAGTTAAGAAGGCTCCAAAAAAAAAAAGGTGAGAAAAAAAAAAGACTCCAAAGAAAAGACAGTTACAGCAGATCCCCATGTATCTTGCCAGATCATCCTGTAATTTCTGTTGCTGTGTTCTGTAATTCATGAGGATTCCGACAGACCCTCCCACATCTCCATTTTCTACCTTTTCAACTGTTGCCATTATCTTGCTTCTTTGGCTGCAGAAAGCTTGTTAGATTTCCTTTTGAGGCTATGATTCAGGCCCAGCAAGAAATTATATAGGGTTCAGGTAGTTTTTCAGACGGCAAGGCAGGTGTGCTTATAGTTCTATTATCCTAAGATTCTCCTATAAATGGAAACCCTCAAATGAGGGTTTGTGAGCCCTTGAAGGAAAACAGCAAACATCACTCTGGAAATAAAATCCTACTGTCCTTCTAGGTATTCTGGTCCTTCTCATGCTGGCCCCTTTTCAGCACCATTCCTTTCTGCAATCCCACCCCACTTCTTAGCCCTGGTACACAACACAGTCCCTTGAACATGCCACCTGCCTTCTCTCACTCTGGCCGCATCCTTTTACTGCTCAGTTTATTTTTTCCACATCCTCACCCTCTTTCAGTTCCAAGCTAAATAATGCTCACAGATGGCTTGTTCCATCAGAACTGTTAAAGAACACAGGACAGTGAACTGGGGTCCAGAAGGAGCTGCCAAAGTCCAAGGCTGTTCTTCCTACAAAGGCCCAGGGCAGCTTTGTCATCAGCTCCTTAGAAGTCCACGGATAGTGAGCTGAAAGGCTGGCAGATTGGGTGGTGGAATGTCTCTTTAACACTATAATCCTCTAGCAGCTAGCAGCTAGGTCTCACTTAGATTTACAAGTCAGAACCTGGAGCCAGATACATTGCATACTCCATTTTCCACAGAAGGCAGAGCACTTTGTAGTTGGCATTTCTCCCCCACTTTTTTACAGCATAGAAACCCAACCAGGAATGGCATTCCTGTTTTGTGTTTTGGATCATGATTTGAGACCTTATTGAACCTCTTTTTGAACTTCTGGAGAGGTCTAGGTCCCTGCCCTGCCTGACCTGAAGGGCAGTATTCCCAGCTGTCAGCACATCCTTGGGAAGAGGGTGAACTTCAAGTGCCTGTTAGAAATCCTGCTGTTGAGAGAAGACCCAGAATTTCACTCTTTCTTTCCTGTCAGCAAAGACATGTAAGTTTCCTGTCTGCCTTGTCATCAGCTTTGGAGCACTTTTCTCCTACATCCTCAACTTACGCAGCTGTCTGTAAGCTTCTACCCCTGATCATTATCCCAGCACCCTTCTTCCCTCTGTTATGATCAGATGATTCTGGTTAAGTTTGCCATCATAACAGGACAGCCTTTTCCTTGTCCTCCCAGAGTTTTTCCTATGGGACTTAAGATCTCTCTCTTTGTGATTGCTGTCACTTCCCCTTCTCTCTCAGTAGCCTTTGGAAGTGGATTCCTCTGAGGTCACCGTCGGAGGGCAGTATGTGCTGTTTGCTGCTCTCGGAGCCTCTCTTACCTCAGTAAGCAGAGCTCCCTTGAAAGATCCCCTCCCTTCCTCCTCCAGAAGGCATGCTGGCAGCTTATTTGCTTTGAACTATGGCACAACAGGGTAGGGAACAATGGCGTGCACAGCATGGTCTGGCCAGAGAAAGGGAAGTTAGTTCTCAGCCAGAGTGCAGACAGTTGAAGGAGCTTCCCCTGGAAAATAAAGAGAAGAGAAGAAAAGGAAAGGGATGGGGTGGAAAGGGAAAATTCTATGGCAAGAAAATGCTTCCTGAACCCTGAATCAGAAATCATCATCTCCTCCAAAAGAGTGGTCTTTCTACTGAAAAGCAAACTACCATTCTCTTTCTTCTCCTTCATATCTTGCTCCAAGACCAAAGGTGCCAGTCGAACAACACACATTATTGCTTGGATTGGTGGAGCCTTCGGATGCCAGGTGGAAGAAGGGAAGTTTGGTTTCCTTTGTCCTGTCCCCATGCTCTCTGAGAGACTTTCCCCTTTACACTGTATCTAATATGAGAGCTCTAGACTGTGCTGTACAGAGAACTTTCTGTAGATACTGATATATAGAGCTTAACTTAAGTAGCCGGCCTGTAAGTAGTTTCCCATAGTCATTCAGCTCATCGAGTGATGAGCTAAGGTCTTGCCCATATTATGTCCAAGGAATTGCAATAAACCTGAATAACAGAACTAATTTCAGGGCAGATACCCTGAGAAATCTTTAATTCCAATATCTCTCTTATTGCCTGTAGCATAACCAAGCACCCATTCAGTTTATGCTCATCTAAATGCAAATCCATCAGAATTGTTTATTTTGTCCTGGAGGTCTTTAGGCTGCTGCTGACCCAGGGGACTATAGTATTCTTTAGTGAGGAGGACTTGAAGTTGTAAGCCCTTTTCTCCAAGAGTGCCCTATGCTCTTTGCAAAAGCATCATTACCATCATAAGAGGTAACATAGTGTATTGGACTAAGCATAGACTTTGGAGCAAGACAAATCTGGGTTCAAATCCAAGTTTTACCACTTAACTACATGTTTGTTTTCTCTAAGCTCCAGGTTCTTCTTTTTTTTTTTTTTTAAAGATTTTATTTATTTATTCATTTATCCCCCCCTTGCTGCTTGTGCTCGCTGGGTCAGCTAACCACGCCGTGCGGGCGGGCTTGCCTTCACCAGGAGGAACCGAACCCAGGGCCTCCCGTATGGTAAACGGGAGCCCTACTGATTGAGCCACAGCCGCTTCCCAGGTTCTTCTTCTTGAAAATAGAGGTGATGACACCTATCTCACAGGATTACCATGATAATCAAATGCAATGACATTAATGCCTGGCAACTGTCAGTCACTGCTTCATCTCCACCACAACTTTCCCAGTAAAATGGGATATTTCAGCCATTGAGAAGCTATGACAAATAAATATTACAGAGGAAGTAAAATGCCAGCTTTCTCTATTTGCCACTACCATAACCCTCCTCAGTGGGCTTCTTGCATTCTCATGAGTTTTTGTTTCTAGAACTTTCCCTGCCTTGCATTTGTTCATTACTAATTTTCACTTATGAGGCCTTCGTTCATGATAAATACCCAAGTGCTTTAGATTGGATGGTGATCCTCCTACAAGGCAAGTCTGTTTCCTCTGTGCTGCTCCTCTGGGGAGCAGAAGTGTGACTGCTCCCCAGAGACTACTTCTTACCTCTTCATTCCTTGGCTTTTCTTAAGAGGTCCTTCCTGGCTTCGATCTGGTGAGAAGTTAGCCAGAAAGAGTGTCCTCAGTCTCCCACGGGTATCACAGGTTTGATTTATATACCCTCCGAGTGGCCCGAAGGGGTGTTGGAGATGGCCACGGAAAAGAAACAAGGCTCACAACAAGAGTATGCACCATGGTGCATGGTACATGAGCCAACAGCTCTCCACAGTGAGGTCTCTGACAGGAGTCTTCAAAACCCTAAACAGGTGATTAAAACATCAGTATAAGTCTTTCCAAGTCTTACAGAAAGCCAAAAACTTAGTTTGGACACCAAAAGAAATTTTCCACTCTGGAGCTGTTTCTGTCTCAGCTCTGTAGCCAGGGAGGATCTCTGTGCTAATGATTCCATAAAACCCTCCAAGTCTTCCTGAGTGGCTTATCATATGAGAAGAACCTATATCACCTTTTTCCATCAGGAATTAATCTCCTGCCTCTCAGTGTTAGTTCAAATTCTGAATCAGCAATCCTTCCAAAAAGGCTCTTGGCACTGTCCCGCGTGACAGAACTGAGCTCCAATTTCGGGCTCAGTGGCAAAACTGTCTTTCCTTTCCTCCTTTCCAAGATGACTGCCCAGAATTATAGAAGTCTTTAAGAATGGAGAGAGACCTTCAGAATCATCCGATCCAACCCCTTCATTTTGCAGACAAGGTTAAGTAACTTGCCCAAGATAACACAAGTTCAGAGACCATGAAGTGATCTTTCCACTAGACCAAGCTTTCCCTAGACCTGTGGCATGTCAGCTGCTCAAGAGGAGTACACCAAGCTCAGAAGGAGTTCAGTCTTGAGGAAAGCAGTAACGAGAGATTGCCTCTTAAAATTTCCACATTGGACCAAGATCTTTTCCCTTATGGGGCTGTGAGGGTCCCTTTCCAAAACACATACAAATGCTCTGAATCCATTGTGAGCTTGTGGGCACTTGGAATAGTGATTAAGAGCAGAGACACATTCCAGCTCCTCTGCTTACTAGCTGCATAACCCTGAGCAAGCTACTTAACTTCTCTGTGCCTTGTTTTCCTCATCTGTAAAATGGAGGTAATGACGGTAACCTACTTCATAGGGTTGTTATGGGAATTAAATGAGTTGCTGCATGTAAAGCATTTGGCATAGTGCATGGCGCATAGTAACTCTTCACTAAGCATTAGCTCTGTTAATGGTGAGTGAGGCATGCAGCAGGTTTTGTTGTTATGCCCTAGAAGGTCTAGTGAAGTGCTCAGCTCTTACGAGGTGGCAAGAGCATTGGACTAGGAAGTCATGGCATCTGTCTTCGGTCTTAGCTCTGCAGAGCTTGTCATTTAACTTCCTTGAGTTTCTGTTTCCTCATCTGTATTATCGTTATCTGGATGCAATAATAACTGCTTCACAGGATGTTGAGGATTTTCTGAACCATAAAGTGCCAGGAAAAATATAAAGTAGTATTATTTGTACTTAAAGTATTATTTCTACCTACAGTAGAGTTACATTTTGAAGAGTGGACTAAAATTTTGACCACCTTCACCCATCTTTCCAGCCTTTAAAACAGTGATTCTGGGAAGCGGCTGTGGCTCAATCAGTGGGGCTCCTGTTCACCATATGGGAGGCCCCGGGTTCGGCTCCCGGGGCCTCCTGGTGGGGGCAGGCCCGCCCACACGGCGGGGCACGGGCGGCAGGGGGGGGAATAAATGAATAAATAAATAGATAGATAGATAAATAAATAAATAAATAAATAAATAAATAAATAAAATCTTTAAAAAAAAAAAAAACAGTGATTCTCAAACTTCACTGTTCATAAGCACCTAGAACCACTCACTTAAAGTACAGATTCCAAAGCCTTACCTGCAGAAATATGAATTCATTTAGTCCAGAGTGGAATCCAGGAATGTGCATTTTTTATATTTACATATGTTTTATTTCACTACCATTTTTCTTAATTTTTTTCTTTTTATTAGAGCAGTTGTAGGTT
Source organism: Tolypeutes matacus (assembly GCA_026826555.1). Classification (NCBI taxonomy): domain Eukaryota; kingdom Metazoa; phylum Chordata; class Mammalia; order Cingulata; family Chlamyphoridae; genus Tolypeutes; species Tolypeutes matacus. Next base: position 3,120,687 of record JAKSZT010054053.1, on the reverse strand, counting down.
TACAGAAAAATAACGCAGAAAGTACAGAGTTCACATGTACCACCCACATGCACACATGCAGTTTTTCCCTATTTTTTCCACATTTTGCATTAGTGTGGTACCCTTGTTATAACTGATGAAACAGTATTATTATAACTATATTAGTAACTGTGGTCCATAGTGTTTACATTAGGATTGTACAGTTCTATGGAGTTTTGTGTGTGTGTGTGTGGTAACATGTATAACATAAAATTTCCCATTTTGACCACTTTCAGTTATACAATTACATTCACAATGTTGAGCTACCATCACCACCATCCATTATCAACTTTTTTTTTTTTTTTTTTACCGGGAGGTGCCGGGGATCGAACCCTGGTCTCTCCATATGGTAGACGGACGCCGAACCTCTTGAGCCACATCCATTTCCCTATTATCAACTTTTTCATCACCCCAAACAGAAACTCTGTACCAATTAATCATTAACTCCCATTCCTCACCCTCACCCCTGCCCCTGGTAACCTGTATTTTAATTTCTGATTGTTGTAAATTTTCATATTCTAATTAAGGAATCTGCATTTTTAACAAACTCACTCTGATTTTGATGTAGATCGTTTTGAAAAGTGCTTCTAAAATGCTCACGGGTGAAGAAAAGGGAATTGATATTTTTTGAATTTCTCTGTGCCAGGCATTGTCTTATTTATACCTTATCCCAAATTACGGACAGACTCAGGTTCATATCCACTTTAATTAGAAAAGCTTGTCTTGTCTCCAACTATGAGGCGTAGGCCATATTTGAGATTCATGACTCGAGAAAGGTAGGACCTGAAAATGCAACTTAAAGTGATTTTATACCTTGACCCTAATCCCAGAGAATTTCTATGTACTATATATGTATATTTTTTTAATCTTTTTTTTTTACTTTTTTTTTTCATTATTTGTCTTTATATATTATATTTTTAATATTCTAATTATATATTCTAATGTATATTTTTAATATGTTCTCCAAACATGGGTATACTTTTTTTTTTTCAGAGTATGATATCAGTGCTTTGAAGAATATAAATTGCTCAGCTGAGGTAAATTGTATCTTGCCCTGGGGCAACAGCTCAAGTTGAGACCAGGCCAGATGTGGCCAGAGCTGGCTTTTTGTGGTATCTTATTTCAAAATAAAACTCTGTAGGCAGCCTATCAAAAGAAAGCACCTTTTCCTTATTGGGTCTTAACCTCCCAAAGCAGAAAGCAGCATCTCTGACTCTGTCCAGGATGGCTGTATTGCATAACTTTAGGAAGCATTATTCACATATATACAGTGTGGCTGGCACCCCCTCCAGGATGTCCCCTGGAATTGTGCAAGGCAGTGGTCCTAAGACTGCCATCTGCCTCCCATAGTCAGTCATCCACATTGTCCAAGTACCTGTAGTGTATGGTAGGTGCCACAGATAAAAATAAAAATAAAAAAACACTCATACATATGCATACATACACATAATGACAGTGCCTGTGCTCCCTTGAGTATCTTAATAGGGAGAGAAAATGTGACAGATTCATGGGGAAAAAAATATTGAGACACATAAGCAAATCAATTGATCACATTTATAGATGGCGTGAATTTGAGAGGGATGCATTCTTGGATGACAAATTTAGGATGAAAAAAGAACTTGATGGGCTACAGTGGGAGTGGGAGAAGTAGATAGTAAGATGAAATCAGATAAGAATAAATGTAAATTCCTACCCTTATCCAAAGAGTCAACTGCAAATAGCAAGTAGCATGCTGCACAGTAGGGTTTCTTATAGCATGGGGAGACCTCTGTAAAGATACAAAAAGGGTTAATGGAGGGCTTGTACTAGTGGGGGTATGATTTAGCTACATATAGGAAAACTGGGGTTTTGTTAATTAAAAGCTCATTATATGTGTCAATAGTGCAAGATGGTAAACAAAACCAACTCCATCTTGGCCTATTAATAGAATTGTGGTTTCCAGAACAGAATAAGCAAGGAGATGTTCTACTTTCTTCTCTGCTTCCAGATCATATATGGGCACTGGTCACTCACTTTAATCTTAGTGAAAGAATAAGCAGAATGTTGAGACAGTTGAAGTGTGAGAAACAGTTGAAGGAAGTGGGACTGTTTAGCCTAGAGAAAGTATAACACAGAAGACTTCAAGTAGTTTGAGGCCAGTCAGGTAGAAGCAGAATTAGAGTCATTTGTGTGGCCCCAGAGAACAGAATCAGAACCACTGGGAGGCAGATATGGGCTTAAAAGGAAATGTCATTTCCACCAATTAGAAAAGTCCAAAAATGGAATGGGCTCCCTAGCAGCAAGTGAACCCCCTTGTAGATGCAGTACCATAACAGATCTCTAATACAGCTTGGTCAGTATTGGAGGTTAACAGAGTCCATTAATGTAGATAATAATAAAAATTACCTATATGTGTTCTTAAAAATTAAATAAAGATCAGTTTTAAAAGCTTCCCCGAGGAGCAGGTGTAGCTCAGTGGTTTGAGCCCTTGCTTCCCATGTACAAGGTCCCAGGTTCAATCCTTGGCACCTCCTGAAAAAAAAAAAAAGAATTTTCCCCAGGGTCTTGAATCCTCTCCACCTGCAGCATTCGAGAAAGGGTTGGTTGCATCACTGGGGGATGTTGTAGGGGAGGATCTGTTGTGGCTCTGAATGATTATTAAAGTCCCTTCCAACCACAGGGCAAAATAATTCACTTTGTGGCCTATAATATAGATCTTGAGAGCTGTGAATGAGATAAGAAAAAATGAATAGGGAAGCGGCTGTGGCTCAATCAGTAGGGCTCCCGTTTACCATATAGGAGGCCCCGGGTTCGGTTCCCGGGGCCTCCTGGTGAAGGCAAGCCCGCCCGCACGGCGTGGTTAGCTGACCCAGGGAGCACAAGCAGCAAGGGGGGGATAAATGAATAAATAAATAAAATCTTTAAAAAAAAAAAAGAAAAAATGAATGAAGTGTAGGCCTAGTCTATTGGTGCCAAAAGGACAACAGTATGCTTGGAAGAAGTTAGTATTAGGTTACTGTGGAATTCCTCACTGGACTGAAAGTTCTGTGAAGTTAAGGACTACCTCTGCCTTGTTCTCTCCTGTGTCCCCAGGATGTCTAGCATAGTCCCTGTCACATTGTAGGACCTCAGGGAAAAATTTGCAGAAGGTAGGCTGGCAGATGGGGCAAAAAGCAAACTGGCTTCTTGAAAGGAAAGATTTTTTCATTAAGCTTAAAGGAACGTGTAGGAATGAATTGACTGCATAAAGGTAAAGTCACTATAGGTTGGGGGAATAAAATGTAAAGTTTCAAAGGTGCAAGAGGGAGCAAATGGCTTGCAGGAGAATAGCAAACAGGGTTGCCTGGGACCTGGAGTCAAGGTTTAGGGAATAATAGGAAGAAGTAAGAATGATGAGTATATGGTGGAGAGGAGTAGGTGGTGGAAGGCTTGCACAAGGCATGGGAAGTATGGAGAGAAAGATTGGGATTTCAGGATAATGCATCTTGTAGCAAGGCTTAACCCAGGGGTGTTCTCAATCTTCACTTCCTCAGGACCCATCAGCCTGAAAGGAATAAAGAAGCAATGCACCAGGTCTCTGCAAAGAGCTTTTTTTCTCCCTCAAGCTGCCTCTTCCTCCCTTGAGAGAAGAGGAGTGAGAATTCTTCCCTCCTGAGTGTTGAGGGGCTGGAAGGGACTCCACAGTGGCATGTACTCCTCTCTTCCTACAGGGAAGTACCAGGTGTGAAGGTGATCCACCCCACACAGGAGCAGGGACTTTGTTCTGCTCTCTGCTGAATCCCCAGAGGCTTGAATAGTGCCCAGTGCACAGAGTAGGCATTTAGTAAATATCTGTTGAATGTTGACTAAATGTGTTAAATGCTGCAGATGTCTCAGAAAGGATACTCTCCCCCACATACATAATAAAACCAGGAATAGATTTGTTGAAGGAACCCGAACACACCCCTAAGCTATGGTCTCCTAGACCCACTGTCTGGAAAGCAGGTAAGAATCTGGCTCAGAGTGACCAGAGCCCAGGGGTCAGTGCCCCTTGCCCAGAACTAACTAGCAGTGTAGAAACAGCCTGCATGTGGATGATTGCAGACTGAGACAGATGCGAAGACTTCATCCCCAGGGGCTGAGCTTGTAGCCTCCCCTGCTGGTTCACTAAGTGAGGGCCCTAGCGCCTGTGTTCCAGGTTTCAGACCAGCTAAAGCCAGCCAGACCTGAAAGGCTTTTGTTGGCAGTGCCAGTATCCGCCCCTAACCCCTGCCAATGTGGGTGGCTGCTCTCAGAGCACTCTGCAAGGGGAAGCCGGATTGGACTGGAGCCCGAGCTGCTGCTGCCTATAGCTTGCTCTCTGCAACACACTCACTGTTGAGACTGCACCTTGCTGGTACATCCAGTGCTCAGAGCTTTAGAAGAGACTAGTTTCTTTCCCATGAGGGGACAGTTTAAGAGGAGCCAGCTGTACTCTGCCCCAGGAGAGACCAGGCTCCTATCTGGCTTTGGAAACTCAGGAAATTCAGGTGGGTAGAAAATGCCTATTGGGGATTTTCTTATTGTTACTCCCGTATTGAAGGATCCCACTGGGTCTTATTTAATTAAGATACAATTAGGAAAAGAAAAGCAGAGCCCCCACCCACACCCCAATATGAAGGAGCCAGATGGGCAAGGCGGTGATGATGTTTGCTACAAGCTTTTGTTTCTAATTTGTGCATTAATGGTATGCTGGCCCTAAAGCCCAAGCCCACCCTTGGGGCCTCTCTGAGTTCAGCAGAATGCATGGTTAGATCCAGGCATCATTTTGGAGAATAAAAAGAGGGACAGCTATAAGGCCAGGAACTCCCTCTACCAAGTGGCCTGCCCAGAGGTTTGGACCCAGTCCCTTTGCTCTGAATAAAATATTTCAGGTGCATCCCACCTTGCCTCTGAGATGGCTACTTCATAACATCTCAGTGGTGGTAGGTAGAGTGTCCCTCCCACCTCTGAGCAGTCAAAGTGAGACAGCAAGGAAGAGAAAAATCACAGCCCCTAAGATTTATTGAGCACTTACTGAGCGCAGGCATTTTGATATGCATTATCTCTTTTAAACCTCACAAACAACTCGAGCAAACTGAGGCTCAGAGAAGTTAAGTAACTTGTCTAAGGACACACAGGTAGGAATTAGCAATGAAAACTTGAGCTCAGGTCTCTCTATGAAACCCAGACTCCTGACCAGTCCCTTGTATTGTCTTGTCCTGCATCTTCCCAGAATGGACCTGTTTTTCCTGCTGTGCTTTCCTCCTCATGGCCAGAGTATGTACCACAACTCCTCTCTTTCCCCTGACTCCCCCACCAGCGTGATTACAACCTCTCTCCCCATAGCAAGTGCCTGTAACTTTTGGAATCTTCAGTAAAACTATTGGTGTTGCCTACCTGTTCCACCTCTCTCACAAGTCTTCCCGCTAACCATTTGCCAATCCCCACCTACTCCTCTTTCTTTCTTTTTAGTTAGATTGTATTTTATTTAGATAAATGAAATTTGCCCCCAGACAGCATGACCCACCTACCCCCTCTTTAAGAGACTTAGGCCAGCCTGCACACACAGTGGATAAGGGTGGGGGACACTGGGCTGCCACTCTAAACACGCATCTCTGCACTTCCCACTGACCCATACTGCCTCCTCTAAAAGGAAAACGCAGCTTTTGGGACCTGATGCACCGAATGGTGTGGCTACTTGAGGGTTGGCCAATGATGTTAGCCTATCATCTGTGACCCACTGACCCCTCACCTAGCACAGACCTGCCAGTACCACTGGCAAGAGCTGCAGCAGGGATAGGAAAAGAGTGAAAGACTGAGTTAATCCCTGGGATGGTGTGCCTTGGGGTTATCAGGATTTGCATCTGGCACAGGCCTTTTCTCTGACCCTTTTGACGTTCAGTCCCTGGATAGAGTCTCCTTTTTTCTTCCCTCTGACCCATGACCCTCTCTGTAAATTCTATTTCCACTTGTTCTGATTCTGGTAGGTCATAAGTGTCTCTCTCCCCATGCCCACTATTGCCTCTGTCTTCAGAGTTATTGTGCATCCTTGTGGCCATTTTCCCTCCTGCCCCTGTAGTCTGCTCTCTGCCAGCAAGTCCCTCCCCCTAGGAATGTGAAAAAACCATTTCCTCTATGCTCCCAGTTCCAGAGGATTCCCTGTGTGGTATTTTTCATTTCTTGTATCTGAATTTTCATTGGCAGACCCCTTCACAGTCTGACCCATCCTTAGCCATTACAGAATTGTGCTTCCCTCTCTTCAGGATCCTGAGAGAGTGAGTCGTGCATAACTAGAGGTTCCCAGTTTGTGAAAACATAATAGTCTGAGTTAAATTACTTGTAGCCAATCCTGGAGGCTTAGCTCATTAAAGATGATAATTAACCCATTGCTAATTGACCTCAGAAACCAGCCAAGCAGCCTGTATTTTACCAGCTTTGGTGGTGGATTTGTAGACTGTTTTAAGGTTTCTTAATAACCTCAGCAAGACTTCACTTTCCTTTCTGCATCTTATTTGCTCTAAGGACATTCTGTAAAATTAACAAGCTATAAAGTTTGAGTGAAGGTTTCAACAAATGTGAGAATAATTGACTCCACTTAGAGAAACAAGAAAAACAACCTGTAAACTGGAGTTTGTGGGGAAAACCCGTGTGATTTTTCTCTTTAACAGAGGAGCAGTAGCAAGCTGGACTTTTTCAGAGCCGAAAAAGTAGAACTGGCTGACAGTGCAAGTTTAAATTCTGATCACCCAAACCAAAAGTTCAAAAAAAGAAAGTTTGCAAAATCTGACTAGCCATTGTGGTGCTCATGCCTTTCAGGAGTCTTATTTGGAGAAAACAGGGTCCAATAAAGACGGGGTGAGTACCTCATTCCCTCAAGCTTACACCCAGAGTCCTGGTTCAACTCTCTGGCCCTTCCTCACGTTCCCTGGCCCATTGCGGGTTTTCTCCCTTCCCTGTGGCCTCTCTGAGGTGTTAAGTCTTGCATGTCTAAGTGCATCAGTATGTATTAAGTATTACATTTCCAAGTACATCAGTATGTATGCCTGGTGCATGATGGTGCTCAAGAAGTGCTGGTTCCTTTTTCTCTCTCTCACCCTCCCCTGCCATCCCTGAGGCAACTTAGATCTCTTTTTCTGTTCCTTCCTGGGCATCTCTGCCCGGGCTGGTCTTGTTCCCTAGCTGAAGCTGTCCTGAGGTCATGCTGAGTGATGGTGGACAGTTGCCAGCTTTCAGAAAAACACCATTCTTCTTTGCTTATCCACCTCCCCACCTGTGATACCCAGACCAGTAACCCAGTCTGCCTTCCCTCTACTTGCTTGATCTAGAGGTTTCTTCCTGCTTTCCTCAAGGCCTAACCTCCTTGGCTCCAGCTCCACTTAGACCATGCAGTACTCATATTGTCTCTCTCGAAGGAACTGAGCCTGGGACAGGCAAGGGTCCTGTATCGCCTCACCACATCTCACTTTCAGTTTTCCTTTCTGCTTGGTTCTTTGCGTGTGGACTTGATAGGGTGATACCTGGAGCCCTGTTGCTAGAGGTTTCAGTTCCCACTGATGGGGGCAAGCTACTTCAGATGATCTTCAGGGAATGGTAAAGGGGCTTTCTCTGGATACCTTCCTTTCATCTCTTCCCTGACCTAAAGTCCCAGTTTTCTTTTCAAAGGTCATTGAAAAGATTTGTGTAAAGGATTTTTGTCCGTTAACTTTGGAGTTCTTGATAATCTCCTCCATAATTAGTCTCCCCCCCCCAGAACATGACTGCCACTGGGAAGGTGCTGGTCTCCAGGGGTGCTCCCTGACCAGCAGCCCTTTACCCACATCTAGCTCCAGTCCAGCCCATCCTGTTATAGCCCAGGAAGGAGACCTCTCCTGCCCAGCTTTCTCTCCTCTGGAGCATATAGAGTTTGCCCAGAGCTGCAATGTACATACCACTTACATTCTCTGTTTTTCATTGATACACAATGGAAAAACATGCTCATAAGCAGAGTTACTGTTGGGGATTATGTCATAGACTTCATCTGGACTCCTTCCTCTCCAAGCAGGGAGACTAGTTTTAACCCCTCTCCTACCAGGAAGTCCTCCTTGGCCAGACAAAGATAATCTCAGAGTTTGCTTTTTGTAGGTTGTTTGAAGCACTTCCTTCATAATGCATATCCCTCAATAGCCATATTCAAACGGTTTTTATTTTTCTGACTCAACCGCTGGAGGCTTTGTCTAGGGTAATATTCCCATCAGCCTCCTGTAGACTCCAGGGCAGGAGAGCAGTGGTGCTCACCCTACTGGACTTCTTCCTTCTACCTCAAAGCTGAATACTTCAGAGGGAAGGCCAGTGGGCTAGAGGCAGTGACTTTCTGCTCAGTTTCCCCATCTCTCAATAGCTAGAACTCTTCCTTTCTCACTCCCACAGTGTGCTCAGGATTCTCTACACAAACTTGGCTGTCCTCCCTACAGGTTGGATGGCAAAGGAGAAAGGACATTCTTCAAAAAAACTCAATGACTTCTCTCTCCAAACAGGTAGACTCCTTTCCAGGCCAGGAATGTCCTTGCCCTACAGGAGGGACTAATAGCCATTGCAGGCAAAATCCCCAAGGAAGCCAGGTTCCTTCTAAATAGGAACAAAATGAAAACCAGAAAGGGGGTCAAGGGGGAATCCTCCTTTTTGCTTTTGTAGCCATGTGATTGCCAATTCCCACTGATCCTCTAAGGATGTGCCGCAGGCAGGCTCAGGATGTCTGCATCCCTGGGTCCCGCTGTGGCCTGGAAATCCCCGTCTCCAGGAGTCCCACATCCACACATGTGGCCTATATGCCTCTTGTCCAGAAATCACACTTTCTTCCTGAGCCATTCAGCATACCAGCCAGCCCATGCTCTCATGGCAGCCATCTCCTGCCCACCTGTCAGCATGCATACACCTCTCTGGGCAGGGTTCTGCTGCACTCAACAGGGATGCCAATGTATTTCTCACCAGGTGTTACCAAGAAGCCCTCTCGTGCTTTTGCTCTGTCCTCCTTTCACCCCTTAACTCCCATCTCCTCTCCATTCATTGGTAGTAGCCTCACACTGAAAAGGAAAGTCCTGGACCCATTACATAATTCTCCATAGTGCAAGCAGTAGCTGGGGCATAAGGTCAGAGGTCATAGTGGGGTCAGGTGGCTGACACACTCTGTAACGACAAGGTGGTTAAAATTAGACCACAGAGAGGAAACTGGCAGTCTTGTGGAAATGCAGAAGTTTCCTCTGCGAGTGAGAGACTGGGGATGCAGGGAGGCCACTCCGTGTGTTGCCTGCCAGGCTATTACTCATTTCAGCTCTGTTCTTTAATGCCTTTTAGCCCCTGCTTCTGTATTTCTAGCCTTCCTCATCACATGTTTGAATACACGCGATGGAACCCTGGTTACCTGCCCTGGCCCAAGGAAGGCTTCCTTCCTCCTTCAGGGAGGCAGGCCCAGGAGCGAATGCCCCAAGCCCAAAATGGCTCTCCTCTCCCAAGCCTCTTCTGGACATTAGAGCACCTCTTAGGTCAGCCTGTCAGGTGGAAGTGGCAAGGTACTTATCCTGAGATTGAGAACTATAATGGTAGCAGGGCCACTGGTGAGGGAGAGCAAGGACCACGCCTAGGGGCAGTAGCAGGTTTGGATGGGAGAAGGTGGTAAAAGGTGGAGTTGTGGAGCCCACAGGTGACCGGTGTGTGCTGTACTTGCCCTGGCCTGCCAGCTGGCAGCCTGGTGCTCATTTCCTCAGTGTCCAGAGGACATGGATCCTGCCTGCTTTGTTTGCTCCCTGGGACACCCAGCTAGTGTCCCCGTGCCTATGAGTCTTTATTGTGAGCCTCCTGTGGGCCCAGCTCTGTCCTTAGCACCTTTGCCAGTCAAGTATGAGATGTCTTTGCCACCAGTGGGGTGACTGTCCAGGTAGGGAAATAACACATGCACCTGTAAAACAATGAGCAAACATTCAAGGACAGTCTCCAAATTAGTATTTAAGATGTGATACAGACATGTAAGTCCCTTTTACATTAAGAAATGTGGAAGCATTAAAAGGATGAGACACTGAGTGTGAGCCCAAGTCAATGATGTTCCATGGCACATATGGCCACAGAGGTGTGTTTGCCCACATGGTGTGGCCTTCCCTGGGTTCTGAGCTCCAGATAGAAGAGGGCCCCTCCTCTCCCTTGGTAAGTACCCTGCCAGTATGGACAAGTAGCCAGAGGTCTGAGATGACAAGAAGAGCATGAAAGGGTGAGAATGAGGGAGGGTGCAAGCAAAGCAAATGGGCATGGAGATGAGGGCATGTGTGTGTGATCACAGAGAAGGACCCCAGACTGGGTGGCTGTGGAAACTCCATCTAAGACACAAATTTGATGATTACTCAAGATAATTGAATTTCATATCAATTCAGTCTGCCCAATTCTCTGACAACACTGGTTATGTGCCGATGGACCACTTGAGAGCAGGGCAGGCGAAGCTTAGGGGGGCCGATCTTGGTGAAACTGTTTTGCCTTTCTCCCTCTTCCTCACAGTCTCCCGCCTGACCCCAGTCTCTTGCATGTGAAGAGCTCTTAGGTGGGAAACCCAAAATGATCTGCTGAAATAAAACAGCCAAGAAAGCCCTCATCTTTCATTTTGCACTCGGGCTGAAAATTCTGGAGAGAGGGGAGCTGGGAGCAGTGTGAAGTGTATCTGTGAGGCTACCAGGAAAGCTGTGTTCTAGGAAGGCCAGTGTCTGGCACTCCACCCTTTTTTCTACTCATTAGATACCAAATTTAGAAGAATTTAATACATTCTTTTGTTCTGTTAGGATTTTAGTAAAAGAAAGACAGAACCCAAGGGGGCATCTACCATTGGAGTTGGGTCGTCAGAGACCCCTAGATGACCTAAAGAGATGGTGGTAACTTCATTCCTTCAGAAGGTCTTGGTCTTCAGTCCGCCCTCAGCCTTCACTCTGCACCCCACACATGCACACGCACACACACTCCCACTCACCCACTCTGCCTCCCTTGCCTGGTAACTTTGACGTATTTCTCATGTGCCCCTCAGCCAGCAGTCTCTCTCATCTTCATCTTTCAGAAAATGCTGTTTTTCTTCTCTCCCTCTCGCCCCGTAGGTTATTGCAGCTGACTGCAAAAGGGTCACAGTACTGAAGTATTTTCTGGAAGCCCTTTGTGGACAAGAAGAGCCTCTGCTGGCATTCAAGGGTGGAAAATATGTGTCAGTGGCACCCGTCCCAGACACCATGGGAAAGGAAATGGGAAGCCAAGAGGGAAAACAACTGGAAGATGAGGTACTGTGCGGGAAGAGCGTGCTGTGGCAAAGGGAAGCTCCCCCCTCCCTGTCCCCCTCCCCGGCCCTGCTCTGCCCATGGTCTTAGCTTCTACTCCTGGTAATTATAACCCCTCAGAGCAGTGTCTGTGTTAATGTGGCCAGCCAACTTCTCAGGAGTGCACTCTGCTGGTGCCCCTTCCTGCCAGTCCCACCCTGGTGCCTCCATCTCACTCTACTACGAGTTCCAGATGCTTCTTTTTTAATGTTGCATTGGAGGAGAAGGGAGGGAAAGAAAGAAAGGGCTTAATAATGTGCAGCTCTGGAGGCTTAGGAAAGGGAGTGGAGAGAGGCGGGTGTTAGGGTTCAGGCTGAGGATCAAGTTTATAGATGTGTGCAACTTGGTGCAGCATAGGCCTCAACTCCAGCCTCCAGCACACGTACAGGAAGAGCTGACATTGCTGGCCCCATGTGGAAAATCACCCCCTTCCCTGGCCTGCCCTCCCTCCCTCGTCTCAGTCTCTCTCCCTCCCTCCCTCCTGCACATCCTGATGTGATTAAGGAATTCTCTTGTTTGTTTGCCCTTGGTTTTTCCTGTAGCCGTTGCCTCACTCCAGGCTGTGTGTGTGCGTGCATGCGTGTTCATGTGCCTCTGTACCCATCCCTGCAAAACCCCACTGGCAGCTGCATGTGTGTATCTTTCTGCATGTGCCTGTCAATGTGGGTCTGGACGTGCCGGGGCTTGTGTGCCAGTCTAAGTTGAACCCTGCTGCCAGCTTCTCTGCTGTCTGTGGTTTCGGAGTAAATGTGCAAGTGTGCCAGTGTCAGAGCATAGATGTGTTTAAATATTACTGCCAGCTGCCTTGTGTGTCTGGGTATGGGTGACTCTGCCTGGGTGTGTGTGTGTGCATGTACGTGTGCATGCACACCTCATTTTTTTGTACAGGTTGGCTCTTTGACCTCACAGTGATAAAGACAGAGGAGACTTAGGTGGGAAGGAATGTGGGGCTTAGGGAAGGGTCGGAAGCGATTCTAGCCAAAGACCAGGTCACCCATAGGCCAACATAGTCATTTGGCCTACAGCAGTCTCAAACGCCTGGTGAAGCAGGGTGGGGTACAGGGATGAAATCAGCAGCAGGCCAGGGAAGCCAGATGTCAGCTGGAAGTTGTCATTTGTGATCTGAGGCAGTGATAGAGTGGCCACCTTTGGTTCAGAGTCTTCAGAGCAGCAAAGTCTTGGACTGTCTTCATTGGAATAGCTGGAGAACCCCACCCACCCCTAATGACACAGGGCTCAGCTTCCAGGACAGAGGTGGTTCCAGGGATAAAGCTGAGCCCATGATTCCACACTCTCCAGATGAAACCTGGGCAAAGAATAATGGGAAAGAATGAGCTGTCAGCATGGGAGGAGACAATAGGGTTGCTAAAGTCATCAGGGTGTGTAGGCTTCAGGCTGGGCAGAACCGTGCCACCCAAGTCCTGGGTGTTGTGTAGGGAAGCATGGGTGGGGCAGTGCCTCTGTCAGTTATCTCACCCACACTTCCAGGCTGAGCAGGCAATGGAAGATAAGCAAGGCTGTCTCCAGGATTGTTGTAAGAGATGTCCTCTGGCCAGTGGAACCCCAATACCAAACCAAATTAGGCAAGTGAGGCCCAGAGGGAGGGGCATGGTGTAAAGCCACGAGGGTCTCCTCCGCTCTTAAAAGGAACAGAACGCTCTCTGTTCCCTGATCTTGGCTATTCCATACTCTCCCTCCTTCTAAGGCTTATTGACCAGGCAAAGGTTGTGACCCACGCCATGCTGCCCACTTCTTCCTTTTCCCACGAGCCTCCTGGGTTCCTTTATGTTAGTGGCCCCTGGGAAACCCTACTTACCGTGATCTGTGTAATTTCATAACCCTACACTTCCTCGTTTGCTGTGAGAGTTGAGCGAACCTCAGACAAGCCTCTCTGACCCTCTTTTGACCTCAGTCAAGCTCACACCATCAAGCCCTATGATAACCTTCTGTGTCCCTGACCAGAGCAGGCAGTGTTCCCCTGTGGGCCAGTCCAGGTAAACTCCATGAACAAGGAAGTAAGTGTGCAAAAAGAGTCTTCCTCCTTCCCATGGCCTGGGCCTCTTTGAAGGTGAACTCTGTCACACTGTAGCTTGTGTGTTGCCAGATGAGTAGTGACTATGGACAGTGCCCTCAAGCCCCCGAGACCTCTAAGGATAGTGCCAAGCTCTGGGCCCATCCTGAAATCCCATCTCTCCCCCAGCTGCAAGTTTGAGTCACTTAAATTGATTGGGAGAAGAAGGGGGAGAAGTTTCTCCAGATTTCATTCTTCACGAACAGGACAGAGTCCATTTCCTCAGGGATGTGACCAAAACATCTGCTTCCCCACCTGTAGATTCTGCTCCCAAGATGAAACATCCCGTTGCCCACCCACCCAGGCAACCACTTTCACCCAGGAAAATCCATCTGAAAATTAAATGATGGCCAGTTAGAGGAGAGCATAATGTGTACAGAATGGATCCAGGATGGGCCAATGAGAATCCTGGGAACTGAGCCATGGAGGACTGGATCTGGGCTTCTGGTCTAGATTCAGGCAATATTTGTAATGGTCACAAAAAAGGTACCCTTGGGAAAAAAGGACCTCGACCCAGTGCTGCTTGTCCATAATAGGCAAGAGCACAGACTTTGTAGTCGACTCACTTGGATTTGAATCCCTGCTCTGCCACATACTAGCTATGTGACCTTGTGCAAGTTATTTAACTCTCTAAGTCTATTGTTCATTTATAAAATAAGGATGGTAATAGCAACTATTTCACAAATGGTTGTAAGGATTTAATGAGTTAATACACGAAAAAGGCTTAGCCCATTCCCTGGCCAGTAATAAGCATTCACTAAATGGTAGCTGTCATTATCATAATAATTGTCGTTATCATCCATCCATTAGAAACACAGGAATCTTCTCTTATTAAATCCCTCCCCATGTACCCATGCTAACCCTGTCCCTCAAAGGAAGCTCTCTTGGGCAGCTGCATGTTCTCTACTGAGCAAGGCCAAAATTGAGAGAGTGAGGAATGAGCCTGGGACCACCCAGGGAGTGGTGGCTTTGAGAGCTGAGGCTGCCAGCAGGGAGGTGCCATCCTGGCAGCAAGCTACACTAACCAGCCACCTTACCCTGCCCATGCCCTGGGAGGGCAGCTGAGCAAGGTCGTGACATGGGACTTCCTGTAATGGGGCCCAGCAGCACCCATACCGCCAGGTTGTGGTCTTAAAAAGAAACCAGGGCAAGGTCTGCTGGGCTAGAGCATCTACTCCCTGACACTGTCTGGGGCAAGGAGCTTCTACACCTAACTCCCACTGTTGGCCAGAATTGATTCCTGTTAGATCATTAACATGAATTAGATTTAAATTGGGTGGTTTAACTTTCTCTGTTTGCCACTTTGGTAATTTCAAAATGAAAACTGGCCCATAGTTTGACCTCATGAGTATGTAAGGGAGAATGAAACGAAGAGCTGGGAGTCCAAGCATGGACATGTATGTGAGTGGGAGCGACTTATAGTCTGCATCTGTGACTCAATAAGAGGAAAGACCCTTGCAGTTCAAAAGGGAGCAGTTTTGGGGGAATTGTGACAGCTTCTCTCTACCCCCTCTCTGCCTGTTTAGAGGGAGCACACACCTTGGGGTCCCTTTGCAAGGTATGGGGCCGAGGGAGGCCTGGCATGGCAGAAGGATGGGTTTGGTAAGTGCTGTGGACTCACAGTCTCCTCTTTCCCCTGGTCTGCTCTACCACATAAAGGAGGAGGATGTGGTGATTGAAGACTTTGAGGAAGATTCAGAGGCTGAAGGCAGCGGGGGCGAGGACGACATCAGGGAACTTCGGGCCAAGAAGCTGGCTCTGGCAAGGAAGATAGCTGAGCAGCAGCGTCGCCAGGAAAAGATCCAGGTGGGGCCTGCCTAGGAAGGTGGTTCCCATCAGGGTGGTCACGTATAGGTTATAAAGACAATGTGCCAGGGAATAAGGGTGGACAAGACCCCCTCAGGAAGGGTCTCACAGGGTCCTGTCTGGCTCCAGTCCTTATTTCTTACTCCACCACTAAAATCTGGTAGCATGTATGGACCAGGAGTCTCCCTCCTCCCGGGCTCTAAGGCAGGGTCAGGGCTTCTTAGAGAAGCTGATAACACCTCTCTGTCAATGATGATCTATAAATACAATTCATGCATACCACACATATGCAATTTTTCATATATTTTGGGGGATTTCAAAGTTTCCCTAAACCTTATCCCAATACTTCTGGAGAGGCCATGGAAGATTATCAGTGGGAAAAGGTGCCATAGACACAGTCTGCTCCTTTGGATTCTCAGCATAATGGAAGAGCCCCCTCTGGACAGGACCTGCACTCCACCATCCCAGAAATGACTTAATCTCCCCACAAGGACTTTTTCCTCCATCAGCCCTCTCATGTACCCATACCCTCACTTCCAGCAAGTTCTTCTTATGGCTGTCCCAGGCCTGTCCTCTTACACTAGAGGCTCACTTCCTCTTATGTAGTTAAGTAGGGCTCAGGGCAGACAGAGGAGAACAGTCACGCTCCCCCTTTAATGACTGACTGCACGCATGAGGAAGCATGAAACCACCCCCTCAGCCTCTTTAGGAACGTCAGCTTTCTTCCCTCTCTTCAGCTGCCCTTCTTCTTTGGCCTAGGGTTCAAGAGTGTGTGATCAGGTCAGCCTGAATACAGTCCGGGTTGTACTGCTCACTAGCTCTGTGACCTTGGGCAAATTATTTAACTTCTCTTTGCCTGTTTCCTCATCTATAAAATGAAAATGGTAATAGCACCTACCTCTTAGAGTCTCTGTGAGGCCTAAATGAGACACTGCATGCCAAATATCTGTCCAGACACTAAGGTCCTCCTGCCTAGACAAAAACACTACCCTTCCTCTCTGCTCACTGTCCCCCAGATACGCTCTGTCCTTTCCCACTCACTGGTCTTCAGTAATACTGTTCCTTCAAACCAGAGTAGCCTTCCCCTTCTGCTCCACATTTCCTCTTGCCTATTGAAATTCTATTCCTCCTTCTTTCCCCAGATGAAACTCTATCTCCTCAATGAAGCCTTCCCTGATTCCTCCCAGGAGGAATTCATCTCTCTCTGCTCAGTGTGCCTGTAGCATTGGTTTATACTTCATTTATGAAATTTATATCATGTCTCACATTACAGTTCCTTCACTGTATTGTGAACCCCTTGGAATCAGGGACCGTGTCTTCTGTTTAATTTAGCAAGTGGCCTTGAACACCTTTACTATGCTTGTGGTTGGGGAACACAGCACTGAACAAAAAAAGCCCATCCAGAGTGTACACTGTCGGGGAGAAGGCAGTCTTGAAACAAGGGATTTGAAATGCTAGCGAGTGTTGTTAAAAGAAGGAAGTAGAGGATGCTCTGGGAGACCATAACGAGGGATTTGTTCTTGTCTCGAGCTTTGCCTCTCCCAGCGACAAGCACTGTCTTACAAATAGAAGGTCTAAAATGTGAGACTTGACTCCAGGGCCCTGACTGCTCCTGTCCAGTAGGCCTGAGCCCTGGGGCCTGCTGGGGGCTGGCTGGAGCATGGGCTGCGGTGGCCTCTTTAAGAACAGGCCCCACATGTACTGCTGCTGGCGGCCCTGCCTCCTGTCAGCCTCCTTCCTCCAGCCTCACAGCCACAGGAGGATTTCTCAGCAGAGAAAAAATTCCCCCTTTCCCTCCCCCCCCCTTTTTTTTTTAATGCCCGGGGCCCTTCACTTCCATAATTCTTCATTTTCCAGCCTTGAACGTAAGCCAGACACATCTGTCTGGCCATATGCGTGAACCCTGGAGTCTGTGCCGAGGTGGCTGTAAAACAGGGCCGGTGAAGGCCCTTCTGGGAGAGCGCACACATATGTGTGCCCTTGGGCCATTGGCTCCCTGCCCAGAACCACGGGGGCTTCAGCACTCCAAACCCATGTTAACCTTTTCTTATTTTTCCTCTTTTTAAAAAGTTTAATTTAAGGGGGGAAAATCCCAAGGAAAAGGTATAAACTATCCTGGGAATGGGGGAGAGGCTCCTAGCTAGAGAGGCCATTATTGTTGGCAGGTACTTGGGTCACACACTAATACAATAAGGAAGAAAGGAGGATCCAGTGAATTTAGATGGGAGAGATGGGCTGTAAATTACACTGCTCTGAACTCCATCAGTCTCCAGGGGTGTTAACGGAGAGGTGTAAGGCAAGTCCCCAGCTCCCAGTGCCTTTTACAGATGCAGCAAAACAGGAACCACACGTTTGGGGAATGGGATGTGAAGATGGGGTTGAAAAAAATCCTCCTGGCCCCCATGATGGCTATAAAGTCCAAGAGAGAGCTGGGCCTGTACCACACCCCCTCCTCCCTGCTCCCACCTAGACCCCTGGGCCCAAGCTCATCCGTAAGGGGAGGTGAGGCCCGGCCTCCCTCAGCAGCTTGTCCCTCCCTGCTTCCGGTGTTGCACAGAGGCTGGTGAATGGGGCCGACTGGAGGTCAGAAAAGGGGTGTGGGTTGCTCTCAGGGCCTGTGCAGCTGGAGCTGCGGTCCAGGCAGGCCCCTGGATGCTGGGGCGGTGGGGGGGTGGGGGCAAGTCCGCCTGCCCGGGACTTTGAGGCCACACTCTGAGGCTCAGCCCAGGCTTTGCCTTGTTGCCTGAGACAACTCTTCAATATTGGATTGGTTCTGTCCACCTTGCTGCTTTCAGCCTGAGTTCTTTTCATTCCCATTGCCATTCTTGGGAGGTATCCAGAGACCAGAATAGGGTACATGGTTTGTCTGGGAAATTGATCAGAAGTGTTTCATTCCTAACCAGGCCGGCAGGGCAAAGCGGTCACTGAAAATCCTCCTCCAGGCATGAGGCGTGGTCTCTTGGCACCTCATACTGGCCCAGGCCCTGTGAATCCCCCGCCTCCTCTCTGCCTCCCTGAGGCTTTGCTGTGATTTGTGCTGCTGTCGGGCGGGGTCAGGTTTCCTGAGCCGTTGCAAACATCCCACCTGAAACATAACAGGCTCTTCCTCTGGCCACAGCTATTGTTTCCCTCCACATTATGGCCAGTGTTGCTCTGTAGCCAGCAATGACATGTGTTCTGAAAATAGCTTCGCTCCCCTGTCCCCTTCCCGCCCACCCACCCTCCTGAAGATGCAGTCACTCCTTTGTGGTGGCCCCAGGAGTTTCACTCTAAATATAGCTGCAGCCCATTCACATTGCCACCCAGCTGGGGGGCGGGGAGGGCGGCAGGGGGGCCTGTTGAGGAACAATGGGGCATGCACAGAATCCTTCACACCTGTATGGAAGCTAGCTAGCGGAAGGCCAACACTCAGCCCTGGCTCCTAGCTGTCGGAGACAGGGTGGGAGCCAGTGGACTACCAGGCCAGGGGCACGTTCACGCCAGGACAGGAAAGGACATCAGCCTGCGAAGCTGGGCAACCGCCCTCCTCACCCGAGCCCATTCCAGCTTCTCGGCAAACTGGTTCTAGGCCTCTGGTTTGCTTCAGCCACTCCTGCCTACCTGGCTCCATTAGCATCCACAGGGACCTGTCCTCCTCCCGGATGTCCAGGCCATCAGCTGCTGCCTAGAGGAAACTCAGAGGTGCCATGCTTGGCCCTACCCCTCCATCTCCATCAGGAAGCTTCTTAGGCTTTCTCAGACCAAGAAGTATCAGATAAAATGCAATCAGATCATCTTTAACGTTCCCTTCAGCTCTGAGATTCTGTGATTTAGCTTATTAGGCTCCTGTGATACAGTAGGTAAAGTATTGTAAAAGAAAACTTCCAGAAGTCAGTTTTCCTGGAGTACCTAACAGGGAAACATGATCAATCCTCATAAAACAAAAAGAAATAACAAGTCATTCCATTGGTAACTTTTTTTAAAAAATTGAAAGCAAGTAATTATTAAGCCTTGTGGTACTGACTTTAGACATCCAGAGAAGACATCCAAAACAGCACATTTCCCATTAGCAGCCCACCCCAAATGAAACTGCTGACTCTGCCCCGCTTTCTATAGTAGATGTAGAATCTGCTCCCCTTGGTTTCTGCTGGCTTAAGAAGGTACTGCCTGCCAGTGTTTATCTCAGCAACTATTCCTTTTTTTTTTTTTTTTTCCTCATTTTTGAATTTTAAAAAATATATCCACAGAGTTACAAAAACAAATAGTGCTATGAGTCTTAAAATAGAAATCAATAGTTCTCTGCCCTTCTCCCTCCCCATCCCAGTTCTGCTGCCTAGCAATTTCCCCAGATACATACCCCCTGGGTGGTGAAAATGGTGTTGTGCAGGAAGAAAGGGTGCTGATATTTATTAAGTTACCAGCACATGTATCAGGCATTCTACTAGGTACTTTCACAAAAAAGCACAATGTGGAAATTTGCAACATTACAAAACTTCAAATTTCTGGTGAAGACATCACTCAGGCCAGAGAGGCTCAGAGATGAATGATTCCATCATCCTAAAAGAGTAAAGCAAGCTGCTGCCACACGCCCTGTGGAGCCCCAAAGCAGAAAGAAGACCTAAGAAGGCCTTTTACTGGTCTGACCCTGCTTCATGATCTGAGTTCTCCAAGTTCCACAACCCCTGTGTGAGCTAATTGCATTACCTTTGTTTGTAACTGTCAGTGTCTCAATTTTCAACGGGTCAGCATCTCAAAATCATCCCCACTCTATGGAAGAAGGAACTTAACCCCTAAACATAAAAGAGCCCTTCCTGGGGACCCGAGCCAGTTGGCTTCCTCATTAGATGTTATTCTATATTATCTCTTTCCCAGTTTCCCATCAGCTTGCTCAAGGATGGTTCTATACCTCAGAGAAAGTTGGTTACTTAGCACCTTCCCATCCAGAAACAGAAATAAGGTCTTTTTCTCTTCCACACTTTATGATAACTTGATACCTGTTGCCTCTGGTCTGATTTGTAGTGTCCATACTTTCCTTGGGCTCCCAGTACACTGTCCAAGGACCATTGTGGCCCAGCCTTAGCTGCAGTTAAAAGGGTTACTGTGGAACTCTTCTTCCGGGTCAGCACATTTGACTCAAGGCCAGGACCAGTCCCTCTGAATCACAGCATTCCGATGGCGCCCCCCTCACCCCCACCAGAGGCTTCTGCAGCTTTTTACTCATACAAACAAAAATAAATCTCACTACCGGCCTCTGAACTCCACAGCAGCCTGCTTCCCCCCTTCTCCCCAAACGTCCCATGGCTGTGGGGACTTGGCACTCTCCCCACCGACATCACTTTTTCACTCCCTGCGCATCCTGTGTCTTTCTCTCACCGTGCGACCCAGAGATTGGAATGGGACGTGACGGCCGGCACAGGCGCCGTGCACAGCTGCCAGGAATCTGACGGGTAAAATCTGGAAAAGTTGGGAGGGCAAATGCTAAACACACACACACACACACACACAACACCACTCAGAGAGGGCCGGAAATACAGACACCATAGAAGAGTGCCTGCAGACTCCTAGCCCTCTTCCATCTGCCATTCTTTTCAAGGGAACTGGGCCAGACTCATGTCCCAGGTGTGACCCCCAGAGACCCACTGGTACCCCAGGAGAAGATAGAGCAGCTTCATTTACTCTCCTGAGACACCGTGAGGCCAAGTGGGGAACAGGAAGCAGTTGTGCGGTGACTCACTGGGCAGAGCCAGGTTAAGGGAAGTTGTCTGCGGGCGTCCCTGGGACCGGATGATGGCAGCACAGCTCCGACCACCCTCACACAGCTTGACCCCACCCCACCCCCAGAGAACAGAAAGGCCACGGCCTCCCCAAGAAGCTGTGACCTTTCTGGCCCTGAGCCAGAGCTCAAAGAACACAGACAGTTTGAGCTTCTCTGGGCCCTGCTCCGAGATTTTTCTTCTGTCCTGTCATCAGAACACACAGGTGGGTTCAGTTTGCCCCCAGCCTTTCTTGGCCACCTGACTTAAACTCTAAAAGACAGATGGTACAAGGTCTTGAAAGCTAATCATCCACACGGGAAAAATGGCAGCCAGTTCTATTTCCTTGGTAGAGGCAAGCCAGGCTGGAGTAGGATCTTTGCTCAAGGCAGGAAAACTGAGGTGTAAAATGATGTCTGGGCTGTCCTGTAGCAGGAATACATTGCATAGTTAGGACCCTGAGTCCCTCATGCTGCAGAGGCCCCGCCCCGCAGCCTCCCCTAACTCAGTGTTAGTGCTTGTTCTGAACCCTCTCACCTGGAGGACAGAGATTTGGGGAAAAAACAGGAAAAGCATTCCTAGCAGTAGAAGAGCTGGATGGATACCACCAAGGCCTAGGAAAAAATGGGAACAGGAATACTGATGCTTTGTTTGCATGAAGGAAGAAAGGGCAGAGTTGCTAACTGAACCTGCGTAAGGACCATTTCCTCCTCTTATAAAATACCCAAGCCAAGTGTGGTGGAATGTATATTACCCTCTAGTTGGCAGCCCTGTGGGGAAGGACAGTGACCCAAGTCCCCTGGGAGGGTGGCCAGCAGCAGTGGTACTTTCCCCTGATGCGGTGAAATCAAGAGGAAGACTTCAGCAGACTGGGCCTCTCAGTCGCATTTCTCATGCCCGTCAGCGTCCTGTGGCCTGTGCCTTCCACCAGCTGTGGTGGCAGTGGCAGCATTGCCTTACTCATAGGGAGAGGTCCCCGGCAGGTCACAGAAAAGCCACCCCCATCATTTGAAGCCGTGCCCTTTCAGTTTTACTGTCATTGTCAGTGAAACCTGAGCAGCCTTCCTCGCTGACTGTTAGTGGCCAGGGCCGGCACTGTGGGCCCCATTGCAGCTGGCACGCACGTCCACTCCCCCTGCCCTGCACCTGCTTGTCTCTGAGCCTCTGCAAGTTGCTGTGTGACAGAAGGCCACGAGAGGGCATGGCAGGGCTGGTACCTGCTCACCCGGCCCCTGCCAGATTTGTATTGGTGCTCTCCAGCTCAGTCCATGAGGAGCACACTGGGCAGATGCCAGCCTATCAGTTGCTTCCTAGCCATGGTCTCCAGAAGAAGCAGCAGCACAGTAGTGACCATGTTCTGTAAAGGAGGACATATAGCCAGAGCCTCTCTGGAAGGGCCATTGCTACACTTAAGGTCTGTCAGACTTGAGAACAGTTGCGCTTTCATAGCCGTGTGTGGAACTTCCCTGAGAGGAAGGAAAGTCTAAGCCTAACAAGCACTGGGTCATGAGCTTTCTGAGGTGTGTGTACAGATCACTGGTACTGCATGAGATGATTTTTAAGTAGAACATAGATGACACTTTGACTCTTCATTATGGAAATTTAGCATGCCCTAGTACACATGTTACTAGAATATCAAATCCTTGATACCAGGGGTCGCATTGCTTAAGAAGAGGCTGAGCACAGTGAGTTGACCTGAAGTCACTTTAAAGAAAAACATTTAAATATTAGTGTAGAAGGTACAGGGTTGGGGCATAGGACACAAAACACCAGCATTTCAGAGACACTGACCTGGTTGAGGAGAAGGTCATGGTAGTTGTGCTCAGTCAGGATGTTGCTCTTTGCAGACCTGTGAGTTGAATCTTAGTTCATCAACACTGTATGGACGCGTGCTGCTGCAGGAAACTTTAGCATTATTAGTTGTCAGCCTCACTGTTTTGTAAAGCATTTTGAGTTTAACTGTTTTTTTAAAGCTACACAATAAAGTAAGTTGAAATAAATTCAGTTTGGGATATAAATAGGTTTTTGGATTGAGAAATACCCTTCTACATGCTGCCTAAAAAATATATGTGAAACCACTTTCATATCCAAGAAACCTAACTCTCCCTTGTTGATTTTTAGCCCACAGACTTTTAGAGTTCTGCTGCTTTTAATACCATCACAGTCGTTTCTCAGTCCTAGGCAGGGTTTTAGTCAAGTCCCCATTCTTGGGCCCTTTAGTCTGTGTTGATTTCTCTTATACTTCGCCCAGCCCATGGGCCTCAGGCCTGACAGGGACTCACTCTTCTTCTGGACAGGAAAGAAGTTCACTGGGGCAGGATGCTGAACTTCTCACTACCCCTGACTCGCCTGCTCACTTTCTGGCTCGCTCACTATCTGTGTCCCTACAGGCTGTCCTGGAGGACCAGAGTCAGATGAGGCAGATGGAGCTCGAAATCAGACCCTTGTTCCTTGTACCAGACACCAACGGCTTCATTGACCACCTGGCCAGTCTGGCCCGGCTGCTGGAGAGCAGGAAGTACATCCTGGTGGTACCCCTCATTGGTGAGTCAGGTGGGAAGGCCAGAGCAGCCCGCATGTGCACAGCACCCCCTCTATGCTATGCCCCATGGCCTGGGGGCCAGGCAGGCAGAGCACTACTGTGTGTGTGTGTAAGACAGGATTTGCAGGGAAGTAGGAAATGCATGGGGCAAGGAAAATTGTTTAATAATCAAAGCAGTTCAGATTATTATGGCTGATCCATGGCTTAAACTGCTTGAGCAAATGGACTCCTGTGTCCCAGCAACCAGAGGCTGCACGAGCCCAGCCCTTGTTTTATCCTTATAAAGCTTGCAGTAAAACAGCAAAGCTGGTTCCCGTTATTGGTAAACACTCAGCCCTGGCAGATAACGGCAGTGCTGCTGGGTGGTCTGGCAGGGAGGCTGGGAGGATTTTGAAGTGGTTAGATGCCTTTGGTCAGATTGTCTCGTAGCTTTTCATGATCATTCTGTTGGTTCGAGGTAGCATTCTTCTATCCAATGTCACCCTGAGGCCAGGCTGTCGGGAACCCTCCAGTACAAGCCCTCAGCTCAAGCCTGTGGACAGCCACTTGGGCCTGTCAGGTCATTGGGCCTGGTACAGGGTTGGCATCTCAGAACCCAGCTAGCTTGCTTCTACCCTCTAACCAGAGGAGCCCAGCGGGGTCTCCCAGATTTCTGTCTCCCAGGGACCTACTGTCTAGGCACCCTTGGTTCTTGGAGCTCTGTGGTGGGTCAGCCTCAGAGTAGGCTTTGGGCTCTGGGCTCCTGTCTGATAGAGCTGCTATAACTAATGTAGGTTGATAAATAGACCATGGAGAGTCTGGGAGGTGATCAGGAAGCCCAGGCTTTTTTAATGTCTCCTGTTCAGCAGCCATTTGAAGCAAGTTCGGGAGCCCTGTCCTCTGGAAAAGCCTCTGGACTGGCAGTCTGCCTGCCAAGCCACCTTTGACATCCATGCCAAGATGTTCCACTGGGCCTTCCCTCCCAGTCCCAAGTGTCTTAGTGCCAGACGGGGGTGGAAACAAAGGGCAGGAAACATCCGCCCCTGCAGAGGCAGTAGAACCCTGGGGGGTTGTGGGAAACACGTTAGCACCACCTGAGAATGTTGGCACTGAAGCAGTCCTCATCCCCGCCTCCACCCTCCCCGTCTTCCTTCCCCCTCCCCATGTGGCCTGGCCAGAACCTCTTAAACCCAGGCCCTTAGACCTAAAGGAAAGGTTTGTGTTCTTCAAAAGTAGAGCAATTCCTTTCACCAAAGTAGAGCAGTAAGACCATCAAATTGTCCCAGGCTTCCCCTTTTTTTCTCACTGGGTCCTGGACTGTAGGAGCTTTCAGGATACTATTTATCTGTGCTTTCCTAGGCCTTGACTACTCAGATTTCCAGGGGGAAGAAGGTAAATTGGTCACTGTTAGATGGTCAGGAAATTGTATACCTGGGAGAGGTTGCTGACATCTCAGGAACCCCCTGAGACTCGGAAGAAGCCTCAAACACCATCCCAGACTAGCAGAGTTCCTGGTCACCAGCACTGATTGTGCCCCCACTGTGTATGCAGTGTCCTTGTTCCCAGAAGGTCCAGTGAAAGGCAGAGCTGCAGTCCTTGCCCTTGAGGAGTTTATGGTCCAGGAGGGAAGACCATCAGATTTGGAGGGGAGAGAGTAAACACAGGAGAAAACCCAGAGGATACATACAGAACAAATTGATGAGCCAATGTGGCCGTGCACACCAGCTTTTTTGAAGCTTCCTCAGCCGAACAGGTCCCTGGACTCTGTCAGGGAATGTGGAGGGGGGCTCCTAGTCACTGGTGCTTTCCTTAGTGGACTTATGCCCTATCTCAGAGCAGCAAAGGGTTAAGCCTATAGCCTTCCTTGCTTATTTCTTCTGCTCTTTAACCTGCTCTGTGCTCCTTAGGCCTGACCCCAGCATTGAAAAGCCCTGCCTGGTGCAGAAGCACAAACAAGCTTCCCCTTTGAAGCCTGTTTAGTTTGGAAGCAGGAAAACAGATTTTGGGATGGAATACCAGTTTTTCCTGTTTGATGTTCTGTTTGCTGCATTATATACCTATCCACCCACCACCCACCCCCACCCTCAGCCATGCGTTGTGTGGACACTGCAGCCTCAGGATGCTGAAAGCATGGGCATCAAGTGTCTGTGTGTGTGTGTTCCCACATGGGCCCTTTCCAGAAAGTGTCTCTGAATACCCAGACAATGAGTGCCAGGCTCACCATGGAACAGCATGCTCATGCCGACTCCCCGAGCCATGAATCACTGCACTGAAGAGAGGCCTCAGACCCCAAACTCTCCCAGAGCCCCCAAGGAGTGCATATTTCCCACTTGACCTCAGGCTTTTGGCTGGAATTTTGGAAAGAATCTTCACCAGAAAATGAAGCTGTGTCCCAGACACTCAGGCAGGCAGGCAGACACACACACACACACACACACACACACACACGACACGTGCATGCACACACATGCAGTATCAGAGGAGGTAGATGTGCCAAGGGCATGGTATGGGGGAAAACCAGGGCCCTTGCAAGTGAGGCCATGGGTGCTGCTTCCCACTTGGTGACCTCACTGCAGTCTGCCAGGGCTTGGAGCATAGAACTCTGCCATCGTCACTAGCCAAAAGCTCTTTTTGGACTGCTGTTGTTGGGGTCCCAAGTAGATGGAGAGTTGCCTCTTTTTTCCCTTAACTGCTACATACCCTTGCCTCTCCTGCGGGACCCTTTCAATTTGATCCTATGACTAAGGAATGCAATAGAGGGGCCAGGTTTCTTCCTCCTCTGAATATAGCAGCTCCAGAAAATCCCTTTAAGTTCCTCCAGGAGGAAGGTGGGGTCAGAGGAAAGAGGCAGAAAGGGGATAGAATGCTGTGGAAAGTCTGGGATACTTCTTCTCCCCTTCCCCCCAAGTTCACCTCCTGCCCTAGTTTCACTGGAAGGCTCCTGTGGGACAGGATGGATTCTGTGGTCTAGGAAGGGGCTGACTTGAAAAATGGGTGGACAAAGCGAGGTCTAGGGTGAGGGCAGATGTTCTTACTGGGGCTGATACCTTGTGGGGCTCTTATCTCATCAGTGATCAATGAGCTGGATGGCCTGGCTAAAGGACAGGAGACAGACCACCGGGCTGGGGGCTATGCCCGTGTGGTACAGGAAAAGGCCCGGAAGTCCATCGAGTTCCTCGAGCGGCGTTTCGAAAGTCGGGACTCTTGCCTACGGGCCCTGACCAGCCGTGGAAATGAACTTGAATCCATTGCCTTCCGCAGTGAGGATATCACAGGCCAGCTGGTGAGACCCCCATCACAAGCAGAATGCCCACAGCCAACCTTGAAAACAGGGTTTCCAGGAGGGAAGGTCAGCTGAGGAAGTTGAGGGGGGCAGCAACAGCCAAGGCCCAGGAAGAGGAGTTTCTTGTTCCCCGGCTCACACTTGGTACCATTTAGGCCCGGCCAATGAGGGCCAAGTCATGTGTGGGTGCGACTCTGGGATGGGGCCCTCTCCAGGACCTCAGACACAGAGTATACTCTGCCCGCCTCCACACAGCACCCCCTCCTGCCCAGTGGCATTTCTCACACTGTCTTCCTCCAGGGTAACAATGATGACCTGATCCTCTCCTGCTGCCTCCACTACTGCAAAGACAAGGCTAAGGACTTCATGCCCACCAACAAAGGTATGACTTTGCAACTTTCCCAGGCAGAGGCAGCTGCCTCAGGATCATCCATCCCCTCAGCCCTAGAGAAGGGTCTCTCCACTGACTTTGACCTGGAAATCTGAAGAATCAAGACTCAGGCCTGAGGCCAGCCCAGTTTCCTGCCCTCCTGGAGGTCAGACCTCCCTGTCATAATTTCTCCATGCCACCCATAGGGAATGTCGGGTGGACCCTGGGCCAACTAGGGATGAGCCTTGCCCAGGAAGCCAAACTATCGGCAGTGAGCTTTCCCACATAGCGAGCATCCATTTCCTTTCTTGGGTCCTCAGTGAGTTCTCTCTGACAGCAAAAATACTTTGTGATTCTCAGTATAGCTTGTTCTGGTCATTGTCGCCTGAGCCCAGCACTCTGCAGCAGCTCTGAGGTGGTCAGTCCCCAGTGGTCCCAGGGGCACACCTCCCCTTTCTTGGCCATCCTCACCTTCCTGCTCCTCTCAGTTCAACCCTGAATGTTTACCTAATATCCGGCCTGGGGCAGAGGTACTTCCCCAAAGCATGAGTATTTACTTCCTGGTCTCTACAGTCGGGAGCTGTAGCACTTTGCTGGCTCCTGGAGTTGGAGGTAGGTGAGAGCTTGAGGACTGAGCCCTCAACTCAGTTTTCAAGACCTGCTTCTGGATGAGCGAAATCAGCTCCACTGGAGCTCTCTTCCGGGTGCCTGACCACCTCACCTCCAGCTCTGAACTTTCCTTCCCACAGAAGGTATTTTCTGCCCTTGGTTCCCAGGATTCTGACATTTCTAACACTTGTTTTGAAAGAAATTCCTAGGACACCATACTTCAGTGCCATCTGCAAAACATAATTCTCACCATTTGGTTCCTGTCTACTTATATGTAGTCTTGTTGTTTTATTGTTCTAAATTTCTTGTTGCCCATCTCTCTTCTGTGTTCATTCTCCTAGTCCTGGCTTTCAGGCTGCCCTGGGGATTGTATTCTCTCCTGCCTAACTCTCTGTACCAGGGACTGGTAACGAGGGGCACTGCCACGTGGCTGGCATGTACTGCCCCTTAAGGCCAAACCTCGGGCATTCAAGTAGTAAAAAGGTGACCTGGCTGAGCCAGACCTTTGCTTGTGCTCTGCCTCTAAGCAGCTTCCTAGAGGAGTACCTTCTGAGGGAGAGGTAGGCAGGATTGCCACAAGGCCTTGTTGGGAAGTATGGTTCAGATCCTGCTGTGGCCCCACCCCAGCCTCAGAGCTGTTTTGGCTTTGGCCCTACTAGTCGTTCCACCCCCCACTTCACCCAAAACAGCCTACAAGAACCTATTGCCAAAAAAAAAAAAAAAAGAACCTATTGCCATCCTGAGGGCCGCCCCTATCAGAATTACATCAGCAACGGCTGGTGTAATCAAACCCCATTTGTCAGTGTGAATTCTTAGCAGATTAACTTGTCAGATTCACAGAGAAACCGTCACCAAATGTTTATGTGTAAACGATGTTGAATTTTAAAATCATGTGGATTATGGCGGATGGGGCCTGACAAGATGACAGTCTCTGGTTTCTAACAAAGTAAAGTTACCAGTGTCAAAACAGAGGATGTTTATTGTTAAAAATGTCTCAAAGTATCCACAGAAACCCCTGCAGACCCCTGCCAGCAACACCGGGCCTTGGTTGGCTGACCTAAGGCCTGGGCCTCTCCTGGTCTGAGTCCCAGGGCAGGAATAGTGGAGCTTTGTACAGACTCAGGCAGCCAGCTGTGAGCCCTCCATAGCACCGCACATCACCCCCGCACCCCACATTCACCCTTCCACCCCCACCCCACGCGCACACGCCCAGGACCAGGACCAGGAAGTTGAGTGGTCTCAGAGCATCCTCCTTACCCCTGGCTGCCGCCTCTCCCTTTCGCCCACCATAGCCCTTGCCTCCCATCCCCTCCACCTTCCATCTCTCCCCCTTCTCTAAACCACCATCACACCCCACAAACCACTCCTCCCACTTCCCTCAAGCTCCTCCCCAGGCTGACAGCCATTTCTCAGCCTCCCTGCCTGGAGCTGGCAAGCCTGAAACTGCTCAGGTCAGACATGGATATTTGCAGTCCCCCATCCCAGCCAGCCCACGCAGTCAGTGAGCCCTGCAGGGTGCTTCCTGTGCCTCCCTGTCTGCCCGACCTCTGTCAGAAACACCCAGCCTGGGCCAGCCACTGGAGTAGGCTCACCAGGGTGGGTGGGGTATCACTGTGTGAGTCCTCCCTCGGCCCCAGTTTAAATTCTCCTCAATACGTTTAAAGGTTAGGCAATTAGGGGAAAAGATAGAGGAAGAGATTGCTCTAAAAAAGTCATCTACTAGAAAGAACGAAGGATATCTGTTTGCATGATGTAGAAAGATCTTTTAAAATATAAAGTTTGAATAGCAAAGTAAGTATAGTATGTATGGATACTATGACCCCAATGTTGTTGAAAAAAGACTATGCATACAATATAGGTACTTGTAAATGTGCATCAAGAAATCTGAAAGGGAGCAAGACAGAGACCCACAAAGACAGAATATTAAGGATAGTCCTAACTTTGCTTTCCTTTTTTACTCTTCTGTACTGTTAGAGATTTTCATCATATACGTGGATCGTGCTTATTTAATAGAGGACATCACTGGGCCATAGTCTCAGAGCAACCTTGGCATATTCCTGCCAGGGATCCTTCCCCTCCTCTCCTCAGGGCTCCTTGAGTGAACCCCTTTCCCCACATCTCGGAGCCCTGGGCACACTTTCTGTTCCATCTTTAGTTTCCTACTCGTTGATGCCTACAGCATTGAACTGCTAGCCATGGCGGGAGAGGGTGTACAAAAAAAAAAGGGGGTGTCGTGAGTCCAGAACCAGCCATGCAGTCAAAGGAGTAGAAGGAAAAGGGCTTCTGCTCAGTTCAGAGTCCTGGGAGATAGAGGTCTGTGGGAGCTGGGCAGGGGGGGGTGGGGGGAGACTTGGGCCTCTCTCAGGGCATTCACTGTGTAGGAAGGAGAAACCCCAGGGAAGCCCAGCCCAGCATGGCCTGTGCTAAGCCAGGAGGGGAGGGCACAGGGAGGGGCCCCCTGGGCTGAGAATCTGGGTGAAAGGCCCTGTGGAAGGGCTATGAAATGGCTGGCTTGCCCCCCCCCCAGGCACCAGGACCACCTACCCCTGGCAGTGGGGAGGCAAGGCAGCCAGGGCCTCTGCCTCTCGCCCTCAGTGACATCTCTCACTCTCCCATGCCAACAGAGGAGCCAATCCGGCTACTGCGAGAGGTGGTGCTGTTGACAGATGACCGGAACCTGCGTGTGAAGGCACTGACGAGGAATGTGCCCGTGCGGGACATCCCTGCCTTCCTCACGTGGGCCCAGGTGGGCTGAGGGGGCCACACCTGAACCTGCCCCCATGGAACCGTTCCTGAGAGGCCACCAGGCTCCCAGTGTAGCACGGAAGGTGCCCACGTGCCTGAGCTACCAATCCACCCAGACAATAAACCATCCTCTTCCAACCCACACCGTGGCCATGCTGGGGGGGAGCTGCTCCTCACAGAGCCCCTCCCAAGGGTCGAGCAGAAGCTGTTGGGACTCTCCTGGGCTGCCAAGATCTAGCAGGGAGGTTGCTGGCTGCAGTTGACAGGAAGTAGGTGAGCCAGAGGGCTGCCATGCACTCAGCCTTTCTGTCTCCCCCGTCTAGTTCCAGGGCTGGGGGGGAGAGGCAGGGGCAGGGGGTGCTTCTTGCCCCAGGGACTCAGCCACTTTCTCAGGTAGAGATGGGGCAGGGAGGTTCGAGTTTCCATCAGATGCACGTGAAATCAGGGGTCCCTCTAATCTTCAGAACCCCTTCTCTGGATCTGCGTCCATCAGGCTTTGGTTATGCCCTCAAGAGTGTGCTCAAGGTGTCTCTCTCCATCCCCATCTCCTTGGGGCCTGGATTCCCCTATGGACCCTTGTTGGGTTCTGGGCACCAAGTCCCTAACAGTAGCCCTAGGACCCCAACCCCCTCCCACACACACACACACACCCAAACTGCCTCTTCTTCCTGCCCTCATCAATCTGGGTCCATTGCACTTTGCCACTTGTTTTGGATGATCATGGGTCTAGAGGGAAGGAATATCTGGTCTCAGGTCTATGCTTCCTGGGTGGTCTCTGCCTGCTCCTCCACTTGTTGGCCTTCCTTTTGCTCTAATTCTCTCTTCACTTGCCTCAGACTATTCTCAGTTCTCCCCACCCTTGTCCTCCCTCCCTCCTGAATCATTCCCCTCACATTCTCCTTCCCTTTCTAGTTGATACCTTTCCCCTCCCTGGCCCCCTCAGTTTCCTTGCCTCAGTTCCTTCTCATGGGGGTTCTTGCTCTTGAATCTTCCTCCTCCAGTACCTGGAACAGGAATTTAATAATAAAGCTTTCCTGCCCCAGGCCTTCCTCCCCAGCCATCCCCACCCCCAATTCTTGAGAAACTTCCACACTTGTGCAGCCCAGCCTGAGGGTAGGGTGAGCCAGTGCCTGGAAGAAACATTGCTGCTTAGCCTGGAGTTTTCACCCTGTTTCTAGCTTTGTCCTTGACTTTCCAGAAGAACCAACACAGAGGCCATTTGGCCTTTTGAGTTTTTTGTTGTCCATTCATCCTGCACCCATGTTTAGAATCTCATTCAGGAGGCTTCCTACTGGTAGAGAGTTCTCCCAACCCAGGGGCAAGGATAAGGGGGACTTAGGGAAAGACAGGGTTTCAAGGAGGAGCCAGGAATAAGTTTGGATGGGACCAGTGGGTGCATCTCACTGCCCACAGTCTGACTACAGCCTACCCAGAGGATGGGAGCAAGGCTGTGCCCTCCCAAAAGCCCAAGATTATGCCAGAAGAAGGGGGGACTGTGCAGGAGAGCCAGGGCCAAAGGTTTGGGGGTAAAAATCTCCCAGGGCCTCAGAAGACCCGGTTTTTGGGGAGTACAGGGAGTTTCCTGCCTCTCCTTTGAGATCCTCTCCCGTGGATGAAGGCTGATGACTGGGTGGGTGGGAGACCCATCTCTCCTTTCTGTCCTGTTTGCAGCATTGGTTTTGTTTCCTTAATAAATTTTTAGTTATGAAACTTAACTGTCCTCTTGTTGATCTGTCTCTAGGATTGGGGAGGGGGGAAGGTCCAGGCCTCTGCACCTGTGTGAAAGCAGCCCTTTTCAGGCCCCTCCATTGCCCTGGTGCATCCCACCCAGGTCCTTGTGCATGGGCCAGAAGAGAGCTGCAGGGGCTGTGGTCCTCGGTTACTTCTTTATTGCTGTTTGGTTCGAGTATAGAAAATGGAAGCGGCTCTAGAAGAGCCTGTGTACAAGGTAGGAAATATACAAACCCGAAGGAGGGAAAGGAGGAGGGAGCTAAAGAGACCGCATTCCAGCCCAGCCCAGCCTGGGCTTGGGATGGGGGGCTGCCCGGGGCGCATGCAATAAATATGGTCCGGGGACCCCAGGGAAAGGGGAGGGGAGGGGGCACCGGGGATCGGGAGACCCTGTAGGACAGGGCTGTCTCAGCCCTGAGACTCCAGAACTCCTGCTCTGCTCTCGGTGGAGGGAAGGGTTGGCCCTGGGGCTAGTGCCACTTGTGCAAAATGAGGAACTTCACATTATCAGTCCCGGGGTGGGGCGGGAGCGGGGGCGGGGGGCCCTCCGGCCGGCTCAGTCCCCTCCCAGCTCCACCACTCTGCCCGACGCTCCGACCCCAGCAGGGAGATTCACAGTGAGAATGGGTGTGGTCGCGAGGGCCGGAGGTAGGGCTGGGAGTGCCCCAACAGTAACCCCCTCCCCGCAAGAGCAGCGCGGAGCCGAGGGAGGGGGCCAACGAACCACAGGAAGAGGCGGGGAGGGGCCGGGGGTCTCCTTTGGTCAAAGCTGATATCAAAAATATAAATCTCCCACCCCCATCCCACCCCCGTCCCGGGGTCTTTGCCCCAGCTCCAACCCCGGGCTAAGGCACAAAGCAGTGAGGCCAGGTGAGGCCGCAGAGAGGTGGAGCCGCTGCCACTGCGGTGACGCGGCCGCTGCTACTATAGCTGTCCCATCCCGCCAGCTCGCTGTCGCCGCCGCTCCCTGGAGCGCGGACCCGGGCCGCGCGGGGGCGACAAAGCGGGCCGGCGAGGGTCGCTCTAGGTTGGGGAGAAACGGTCGATGGTCCGGCCGTCGGGCCCAGCGGCCAGGTGCGCGCCCTGGCTCAGCACCTCAGCCGCCTTGTCCGGGCTGAGGCCCAGCTCCGCGGTGAACTTGGCCAGCGGGTACAGGCTCTCGAGCGCCACCTTGGGGTCGTGCAGGAAGTGTGTGGTCTGCGCCAACAGCTCGGCCGCAGCCGCCTTGTCCTGCTGTTTCAGGCTCAGCTGTTCAGCCGTGAGGCGGGCCACAGCAAAAACGCCCTCGGGGAAGTCGAGCTTGCCCTTGCCATCGGGGCCCGGGACGCCGGGCAACGCTCCCAGGCCCGCCAGCGCCCCGGCTGCGCCGGCCGCGCCACCCACGGCATGCATCTTCATGTGGCTAATGAGGTTGCGTTGCTGCGCGAACTTGCCGCCGCACACCTGGCACTCGTAGGGCTTCTCGCCCGAGTGGATACGCATATGCTCGGTGAGACGGTACTGGCGCGTGAACCGCATGCCGCACGCATCGCACGCGAAGGGCTTGAGGCCCAGGTGGCTGCGCATGTGACGCGTCATGGTCCCGCGCTGCGTGAACTTCTTGCCGCAGATGGTGCAAGGATAGGGTCGGGTCAACCAGTGCGTCTTCTCGTGCTGCCGCAGCGTGGCCGGGTCCTTGTAACTCTTGTCGCACGACGCGCAGCGGTACGGCCGCAGCAGCTCTCCCAGGCCGCCCGGCGCCCCAGCGCCCTTATCCCCACCGCCGCCAAAAGGGGGACCGAGGCCGGCAGCCCCAGCGGCCACCTCCGCCGCCTCGGCCCTGCCGTACAGCGCCTCTTCCTCCTCCACGTGCGCCTCCACGTGCGCATTCAGCTGCTCAGAGCTGGGAAAGCCCTTGCCACACGGGATGCACACGTACAAGTTGTCACCAAAGCTCTCCGGCTCGCCGTAAGCTAGATGCGGGCATGGGTAGCCCTCGAGGTGGCCGCCGGGCGGGCTGGGGTCCTCGCTGCTCCCCGTCTCCTCGCTGCTGCTCTTGTAGTCGTCGCCGTCGCCACCCGCGCCCGGCCCGTCCAAGCTGCCGGGGTAGCGTGGAGGCGGCGCCAGACCGAGCGGGGGTCCCCCGGGCGAGGCAAC
This sequence comes from Tolypeutes matacus, assembly GCA_026826555.1. Taxonomy (NCBI): domain Eukaryota; kingdom Metazoa; phylum Chordata; class Mammalia; order Cingulata; family Chlamyphoridae; genus Tolypeutes; species Tolypeutes matacus. Next base: position 3,086,371 of record JAKSZT010054053.1, on the reverse strand, counting down.
CGCATCCCCGCCGCGCTCGTCGCAGCGCTCACCCGGGGAGCCGCGCTCCCTGCCCAGCTCGTCACCGTAGCTGCCCAAGCCTGGCTCGTGCTTCATCCAGCGATAGAGGAGGCTGGGCCCGTCTGGGCGGCCGGGGGGCTCCGGTCCCGGGCTGCCGCCGCCGCCACGGAACGGGTCTGGAGGCGCTGCGGCCTCCTCCAGCTTTTGGAAGGGCAGCGGCGGCAGCGGCGGCAGGGTGAGCGGCGGCTCCTTGTAGGTGGTGGGGCCGCCGCCGGGAGGGCTGTCTGGGCGCGAGGGCAGCTCGCGGTCGCCCGGCGGCCGCTCAGGGGCCGCGGAGCCCGGCGGACTCTTCTTGGACAGGTCCAGGCCGCAGAGCGGAGAGCAGCGGCGCTCGGGAGCGCAGAGCGCGGCGGCCGGGCCGGGGCCCGAGGCATACAGCTCGGCGCAGTGCGTGTTCACCGTGGCATCGGAGCCCGACTGCGGTTCGGCGGCGGGCGGCGGCGGGGGCCCCGCCGGGGACGAGTAGCAGGCCTGGATGACCGGTGTGGCGGCGCGCAGACCCCGGCCCGGCCTTCCGTAGGGCGCATAGCCGCCGCCGCCGCCGCCGCCGCCCGGCAGGTGGCAATACTTGCCGTGGCGCTTGAGGCGCTTCTTGCACAGGGCCACGAGGTCAGGGATCTGCAGGTAGCTGGCGGCGGCCAGCACGGCGCCCAGGCTCGGTTCGGTCCCCGGTGCCACGGCCGCGGCCGCCGCCGCTTCCACACCGTCGGCCAGGCGGCCGGTGTAGATGAAGTCCAGCACCAGGCGGAACACAGCTGGGCTCACCATGTCATGGTCCAGGTTGAGCAGGTTGTCATGCACCACCAGGGACTTGAGGTAGGCGCTGCTGGCCGCCAGCACGTTCTTGTGCGCGCGGAAGAGGGCGTTCTGCACCACGATGATCACGTCGCACAAGAAGCCCTTGGTGCGCTGGTTGTTGAGCTGCAGCAGCAGCTGCCTCGAGTGGCCGGGCGCCTCCATCGTGTCCAGCATCCTCTGCCCAGCACAATCTCCTGCGGGGACACACACCAGCCAGGTCAGAGCCCCGCGGTGCCCACACCACCTCTCCCCAGCCCTGCTCTTCTCCCTTCCACTTCCCCTTCTCTGCTGGGCGGGGGCATCGAGCACCAAGGCCCGGGTACGGGCTGAGGATCGGCGGACTCCGGGAGTGGGAGTCTGGGCCCGCAGGCCTGGAGCAAAAGAGGGAGCGTAAGGAGAGCAGCGCCAGCCCAGAGCAGGCCAGGCAGTTGTGAGCGACCCCGCCGGGCAGGAGGGTTTCGTAGCTGGGGGCTTCCGAGGAGAAAACTGTTGGGGCGAAGTGACCCTTTCGGAGACAGCTACCAGATTTGAGGAAAATGTCCGCTTCAGGAAAAGTCATTCAGGGCCGAGAAATGTGCCCAAGTGGGGAGAAAGGGAGCCGGGCAGAATGCACCTCCCGCCTCGGGAGAAGTTGCCCCACTTGAGGGAAGTGATCCGGAGGAGGGGAGCACAGTGCCCGCCGTGGCGCCGCCCTGGCCGGAGGCCGTCAGGCCCTTAGATGGGGCCCGGGGCGGCGACCGCGGTGCGGGCAGCGGAGGTAGCGGCCTCCGTGGCGGGCAGAGCGCGAAGGCCGGGCCCCGGCGCAGGGAGGGCGTTATATCGGGGCAGGAGGCTGAGGCAGGAAGCAGGTGGGGGGGAAGGGGGAGCCAAGCAGCTCCCAGGGGAGGGAGGGGGCAGCGCCCCGGGCGGGCACGGCCCGCAGCCTGCTGCGGCCCTGACCCCGGCCTGCGCCCCACCCGCGTCCCTGCCTCGGCCCCGGACCTCGGCTCTGCATTCGCAGGCCCAGCGCCTCCCTCCCCGGCTCCCCACAGCCCCTTCTCCGCGGGAACTCCGCCGCCCCAAACTTGAGGAAAAGTTTCCCAACTTCAGACAGGGCGGGAGGAGCGCGCCATTCCCAGGCCCTCGGCTCCCGGCTTTTCCTATAGGCCCCCAACTCCGGCGGCTGGCCCTGGCCGCGGGGCCCGAGACCAGCACTGAGCTCCCCTACCCGCCTGCCCGCCCGCCCGGGTCCCCGCCTGGCCTGCAGGGCCTCGCGGCCCGTTACCTGCGGCCGCAGCCCAGCCAGGCTTCCCGGCCCACGGCGGTGGCAGCAACTCGCAGGCGCCCCACCCGCGCCACTGCCGGGCTCCGAGCTGTGCCAGGGCAGCGCCCCTGCCAGCCCCGCCTGCCAGCTCCCCTTCCCTTCCCCTCGCCTCTCCAGCCCATGTGCGGGCAGAGCCGGCCCGGGGCCGCTGACCCCGCCGTGAACCCGGCGCGGAGCAGCGGCCCGGAGGTCCTGAGTCCCCTAGGGGTGACACCCGGAGCCCTGAACGCCAGCCGCCAGCAGCGATAGGGCGCTCGCGCCGGAGGATGTACCCCGAAGAGGCCAGCGCGCGGGAACCGGGCTGTCCCGGGTCCCCTGTCCCGCCCGTTCCCCAGCCCAAGGACCCACCTGGGGGGCATGTCGGAAGCCCCGGGCCCGGCTGCCGGCAGATCCAGGGGGGACGTGGCTGCGCTGCGCTGCGCTCCGCCCGCCGGGCCCCCGGTCTGTCTGTCTTGCCGGTCCGTCCTCCCCGCGTCCTGGTCGCGTCTCAGCCCCGCCGCGCTTTCCGCACACTCTTATCTGGAGCGGCCCGGGCCCGCTGGCGCTGCCGCTGCCATGACGCCACCTGGCGGCCGCTAAGGGGCTCTGCGCTGCACAACCATGAGCTCCCAACCGCGCACCTGGGCTGGAGACTGGATGCGGAGCCCGGCGGAGGACCCCCGCCTACCCGCAGGTCCACCCTCCCAGGTGTGCTCAACTGGGGACCGAGGCCCCAGGATAAAAGCCCCACAAACCCTGGGGTTTTGAGCTGAGAGGGGCTGGTGTACATATTTCTAGGTTCCCACACAACCCCAATTTGGAGGAGTCCTGCCCGCAAGGAGGGGACTCCTGTGACAGTAGGTGATGGAAAGGAGGTTACAGAAATCCTAAGGGAGACGAAGGTAGACAAGATCTTAGAGACTCTTAGACATTCCTGGCTGGGACTGTCCACTTTGAAATCCCCACCCCTCCAACACACCCACACTCAGCCACATGAATTAGGGATGCACAGCATAAACCCGTTCACACCCAGATCCTCTCCAGCCATTGACACGCGCGGGGCACGCATGTTTATACAGACACACGGCAGCCCCCTACCGGACCCCGAGTTCCTGTTCTCTGGGATACGGCAGGACTGAGCCGTAAGGCCTTGGCGGGTGAACCTGGGCAGAGGGGTTACCCATATGGCCCGCCCTGAACGTGCAGGTATCCAGGAGAACCCCAGGATATTCGCCTGGGAATGGCTGGTCAGCGCCTCTTGGGGGTCCCGCAGGAGCGACCCCCGCCTCGAGATTCTCTGTGTGAGCCATTTTGAGGGTCCCCGCTTAGATGACCTCTTCTCCAACCCACGGACTCGAGAGGAACGTGATAGAAGGGCCTCGCAAAGTCCTGCACCTCGGACGGAGGCCCGGTTCGTGCGGGTGACTCCCCTTCTGGAAGGTTGAGGACCCCGCAGTGGCGCGCGAGGGCTCACTCGGCTACTCCGGAAGTGTCCCCGCACGGCCCCACCGCTGCACCAGGCCTGTGGCGAGCGCCGCGTCTCTGGGGCCCACGCTCCGCCTACTCCCCGCACCTCCTGACCCCCGCCCACACGCGGGGAAGGGAGGGGGTCCCCGAGAACGCCCTCAGCTTTTGATTGGCCGCGAGAGGCTGGGGCGCAGCGTTACCATAGTAACTGATGAGGTTCGCCCTGATCGCATCTCTCCGAGGCCTTGGAGAGCTTAGCAACCGCGCTGGGCGGCACCGCGAGGGCGGGGGCTGCGCTAGCCGCCCCCCGCACTGTCCTCGGCCGCGGCCCCCACGCCCCTGCCAGAAGTAGTGGCTGAGTCACCCAGCGAGCGGCCTCTTGCGTTCCCTGACACACACCAAGGTCTCGGGCGCCCCCCAGAGACTCCGCGCCCTCCGCAGATGGTTCGCAGCTTGGTTCCCGCAAATCAGCTGCGTGCTGTGTCCGCCCCTCTCCCTGTTTCCGCCCGGTGTTCTGGATCCATCTCGCCCCTGTGCTCCCCTCCGTCTCCCCACGGTGTCTCCACTAGGGAAGTAAGTAGTGAGATTCCAAGGGCGAAAACAGTGGGCTCCAGAGCTCCCAGCCTTAGGAGAGATTCTGGAGCCGACACCTCGGCCGAGGGCCGCGCTGTGGGCTGAGGTGGAAGAGTGGAGTGCCGGCGGGGGGCGGGGAGGGGGGGATGGCTCCTCGGAAGAAGTGTTTTTAGAGCTGGACTTAGACGAAGGAATAGTTGTCCCACGAGGCAGGAAGGCACTTCCTGAGAAGAGACTCTCTTGCTGGCAGCAAGAAAGGCTGTAGAAGGCCAGATCCTGAAGGTGTCAAGGCCTCTCTGATCCCACTTCTGCTTTCATCTTCTCTCCTTTCCTTTGGGCTTAGATCCCAGCCCCACAGGGAGCCCTGCTTCAACTTGTGCCTTTGTGCTGTGAAGTCTGTCCTCTGGGCACCTACCCCACGGGCTGTGCCCACCATCTTTGTTTTTCAACACTCTCCTGGGTGAACTCACTGACCCTACCCCATACCCTCACATGCCATTGCGTCTACATAGAAAGGCCTCACAGCCCTGCTCCCTCCTCCTCTGGACTCTACTCTTCCTCAGTCTGGGGTCTTTCCCTCCCTCCCCAGCTCCTCCTGCCCTGGCCTCAACCAGAGTCTGCGGTCCCCTCTCCATTCCGGTCCACCTTTTCTCTTTGAACTCTCCCTCTTCCTCCATTTAGAGCCTTCCTCATTAGCTGGAGCTAGGCTGCCCAGGCTGGTTCATCTCCCTAGTCACTTTCAGGGCAACTCTGCCCCTAGAGGGGCCTTTCCTGCCATTTCTGGTCTCCAGGAACTCTAATTCCTCCAGCAAGTGGTCACTGCACCTCCACCCCCTTGAAGCCCCTCTCTGCCAACCTTCTGGACCCTTCATCTCCTTCACTCATCATCACCCTTATGAGCTCTGCCAACACACAGTGTTCCACAAATGGGACTTAAACACATCCATTGGTGCCAGGCTCTGGAGCTGGGTGTGGGGGCATGGAGGACCTTTCCCCCTCTACTTGCTGAGATTGCCCCTTCGCCTGCTCCCTTCTCCCTGGCCTTCTCCCAGCTTCCTCATAGAGGCTCCTTTGCTCTTTTCTGGGCGGCCCAGGCCACCTTCCTCAGCTTCCCTCCCTCTGCATCTCCTGATTGGTACCTGGATCCCGGGTGAGCCTACAGTCCTGGACCCAGCCTCCTCCGCCAAAGCCCCCAAGACCTCTGGGCTCCCAGGCTCTTCTTCATCCCGCTCCCCTACACCACAGCCCCAGCTGTGTCCTAAGTCCCTCCGTGAGTCCAGCCTTCACTCCTGCTCTGAACCCCCCAGGACGCTAGGGTGACGCCACCCCGGCAGCCGTGCGGGGTGTGATGCAGCGCGGGACATCCTGTGACATCACAGAGCCGTCGGGTCCCGGAACTGAGGAATGGGGAAGGGGGCTACCGGGTGAGGACCCCCGATTGGGTTCGGGTCGGAGGGCTGCGCCCCCAGGCTCGCGAAAGCTTCGGGAGGAGCGAGGGTATAAACACGCAACAGACCCGCTGCGCCCTCAGGTCCCAGCACCATCCTCCCCCGGGCCCCCAGCACGCAGTTCCGGAAAGTTAACCCCTTGCAGGCCGGGACAGGGGGCGCGGGCTCCCCCCCCCCTCCCGGTGCCGCTTCCGCGTGCCCTCTTCCCTATCCCAGCTCGCGGTCGCCTCGGTCCCCACCTCCCGTCTCGCCACTATAAATAGCCCCTCTTCCAGTTTCCTAAATTCCCTGCTGACGTCGGCAGCGCGTCAGTGTGTAGGAGCCGCGGCCGCATGAATGAGCCGCCGCACGAGTACTACGCGCGCCTATAAAAGCGGCCGCGCGGGTCCGGCTGCGCGAGGCGAGCTGGCACCCGCGCGACGCGGCCCGCCAGGTAAGCTGGACTGACGGGCCGACGGGAGACAGATGGACCGACGCGAGGACACGGACGGGAGGGCAAGGAGACCGGCGGGTGGCGGGGTGGAGGGCTCTCTGGGATGAGGAACGGGCGGGAGGAACGAGGGTCTCCTTGCAGAGGGCGGAGCCGTGCTCCGACTCGGCCTGACAGGAGCACTGCCCACTTCCCGGCCGGGCCCAGAGGCGGACAGCGGACCCCGCGCAGCACCTGCCCACGCCCGCATGGAGACGCAGTCACTTTCCAGGAGCAGCAGAGGACCGGCCCCAGAGGCCCCGCAGCTTTTCCTGGGGCTTCTACCTGCGCCATCCTCTCAAGAAAGTGGAGCGAGGATGCTGGTCCCCCAGGAGGCGCGCCCCCCTCCTGTCTTTCCCTGCAGCGCGGTGACTCAGCCTCACTGCCCCCAGCTGGCTGAGCCCGGGCGCCGGAGAGAGACTGACGCCCACCTGCTGGCTGCGGGGGCCGCGACTCTTTTGGGACCCACCCCCCACCCCTCACCCATCCGGGGCGCCCCTTCCCGGTCCGGTCCCGTCGGGCTAGTCCCACTACGCCCCCGATTTCCCGCCTCTGTGCGCGAAGCAGTCCTCTCAGGACCGGGCGGGGGCGGGGTCTCGGCCGGATCGCCTGGCCCCTCCCCCACTGTCACCACCCCGCTGCCGGAAGTGCCTCCCCGCAGGGACAGCTTTGACGTCATAGGGATCTGACGTCAGAAGCCGCGTGTCTGTCCACAAGCGCTGGGGCGGAGAAGAGCGGGAGACGCGGGGGAGGAGGAGCAGCAGCGCCCCCAGCCGTGGACGACCGGAGCTCCCCCGCCCGGGCAGCGCGCCGGCACCTTGGCTCTAGACTGCTTACTGCCCGGGCCGCCCTCAGTAACAGTCTCCAGTCACGGCCACCGACGCCTGGCCCCGCCCCAGGACCGCGGACCCGGCCGCCCGCCGCGCTCCCTGGGCCCCTCTGTCCCCGGGGAGCCCGCAGCCCAGCGCCAGCTGCCCTCGCCGCCGCTGTCCGCGGTGCTGATCCAGCGCTGGCGCCGCCACCGCGCCGCCCGTGTCCCCGGTCCCCAGGGGCTGCGAGGGGCGGCCGGACCGCACGCACACTCGCACAGCCCCCGCGCCGTCCCGTGCCGGCCCCCACCGCACGTGCCCTCCCCTGGTCGCGTCCCCCACCCCATCATCCTGCCACCACCGCTCCGCGTCCGTGACGTCAGCCTGCCCCGAGCTGCCGCGGTGCAGTCAGCGGCGCGCGCCACGCCCCCGCGTCTCCAGGGCAACCGTGGCTTTCGATTGTTACTGTGGAAACCGGAGGTAACAGTCTACAGCCATGGTCGCCCCGCAGCACGCCCACGCGCCGCGCCACACCGCACCCTGCCAGCCCGGGTAGGGGAGACTGGCAGCAGGAGGAGGCGCAGGCGGCGAGTCAAGATCGGATGTGTCGGCGAGGGAGGCGGGAGGTGCGGGGCAGGAAAGGGGCCCTGCTGGGTCTGCCCGCTGCGCATCTACTCAGGTAGAGAAGTACGGTCTACAGAGTGTGTCTGGCCGTCCGCCTCAGTGGCCGTCCTGACCTCCCAGCCGAGGTATCACAGATGGGGGTTGGCGAGAGAAAGGTAGCTCTGGGACTTGGGTTCTTTTTATTTCCTGGATGGGCTGGGACCAGGAGGCATAGAAGAACGTTCTGCGTCCAGAGAGTGGAGACGGGAGGGGGAATAGACAGGAAAGTTTCCCTACATAGGCCACAACCCCATTCGTCCAGGAATCCTTAGCTGTGTAGGCAGAGGGTGAAGAGTAAACCTTTGAATCCCTTTCCTGATGGAGCCCAGCCTCCCCTCACTCCCGTCCTGGCTTTCACCCTCTGAGTCACAGAATTAAGAAAGATCCCCAGATCTGTCCCCATTTCTCAGGAAGCCGGTGGGCTTGTAAAGTTAGCCCTATCCCTAAAGCTTTGTGTGAACAAATCAGCATCCTCACTTCAGTCTGTTCCTAGGTGCTGAGTTCCAATTAGGACAGTTTCTCCTTGAAGGGGTGGGGCATGAATATCAGAGGGGTTGAAGTCCTGTCATTCCAGTGAAGTGTAAGCAATGATCTCTTTAAAAACATTGCTGTGTCTGTCATCTGCTGCCACCACCATACTCCACTAAAGGGGCTGACTGTTGGATATTACATACTGGAATTCTCCAGGAATAGTGGTGGGAATGGTTAACTAGTTGATCCTCCCATCCAACTTTTTTCTTTCTCTCCACACCTCCTCTTTTTCTAAACTTACTAGGACAATTGTTGCTGGCTTCAGAACCAATTGACACCCAAACATTTCCCTCTGCCACTCCCCCTGGCCAAGGACTCTGAGGTCCAGGTTACAGTGCACTTGATTGTGTATTCCAGTGGACATTCGTGGGTGGAGTGTGGTGTGTGCAGAGGGGAGTGGTGTGCTGAGAAGCAGGAGGTCCCAGCTGGTTCCATCATCAACTTGCTGTCATTTAAGGGACAATGTTCTGTTTCTGAGCCTTTTGTAAAAGGGGATTGGGAAGCGGCTGTGGCTCAATCATTGGGGCTCCTGTTTACCATATGGGAGGCCCCAGGTTCGGTTCCCGGGGCCTCCTGGTGAAGGCAAGCCCGCCCGCACGGCGTGGTTAGCTGACCCAGAGAGCACAAGCAGCAAGGGGGGGATAAATGAATAAATAAATAAAATCTTTATAAAAAATAAATAAATAAAAGGGGATTAACACCGCCTCTGCCCTCTCGACAGGTGTGTTTTGAGGATCAAGTAGGATCATGTAAGCAAAACTTTTGAAAACTGCAAAATGTAATTCCAGTCTTGAGTATTCTATTAGGCCAATATACTTTTGTGGGGATGGGGGTGGAGTTGAGAGGTGATCCCAACTGTGGGTGCTTATGCAGAATGAACGGGAGAAGGGGCCCACCTCCCTGAGCAGCCCTGGGAGTGGGGCTGCTGAGAAGTCTTTTGCTAATGGACCCTATCTCCTAAGAGCTTCAGGAATCTGAGGGTGGAGTGAGGTAAAATGAGAAATGGTAGGGATATTCTGAAAAGAGGTCAAGTCTTTTTCAGTTTGAACGCTTCTGGAAAAGGTGGCCAGAGTGGAAAGAATCAGAGTGCTGTACAATGTCAGAGTTACTTAGTATCCTGGAAATCAACTCCAGGAATCTGAGTTTTAACAAATGATCCCGAAGCAAGTGAGTCACAGAAACTCTGTGTGTGTGTGTACACCACCCCGTTAAGATTCTGTTGTTAAGGAAAGGCGTGATGGGAGGTGACATATCCCATTTTTTTTTTTTTTTTAAAGATTTTATTTATTTATTCATTCATCCCCCCCTTGCTGCCTGCGCTCGCTGGGTCAGCTAACCACGCCGCGCGGGCGGGCTTGCCTTCACCAGGAGGCCCCGGGAACCGAACCCGGGGCCTCCCATACGGTAAACGGGAGCCCTACTGACTGAGCCACAGCCGCCTCCCATATCCCATTTGTTGGGAACTAGTGAACCACATGATGTCTCCTTCTAGCTTGGACATTTTATGATGCTCAGAAGTGAATTCCCCATCACCTGCTTTCTCTTCAACCCAAGCATGAGCACTTCTGCTCTTCCTAATCCTGCACTGCTCCCCACCCCCTTCTAATTTTAAGTGCTGGCTTAAAATTCATTCTCCAATACATCTTTCCCTCTCTTCTTTAATCCTCACAATAACCCCAAGTAGCAGCATCTGGGGAATGCAAGTAATCATTTTACCTCTTGGGACCTTGATAAATGAGGAGCCTGATTGCCACGAGGGTATGTGGCCCAGAGTTGCAGGTCTGTTGATTATTTCCAGAGAAGCCAGGAATCTGAATTTTTATGTGAAATTTCTAAAATTTAAATGCTGGCCACCAATTTTCCTTTCTAAAATTCTGTGTCCAATTCAACAGGTCTGTAGGAGTCATTCACTCCATTTTGTCAAGGGAGGGATCCCTTTGAAGCACCAAGAGCAAGAGAGAGGCAGACTGTAGCAATGGAGAACTCCTTTCTACTGCAAAGCCTTAAATCTAGTAAACTGATTATCTGTCTGGGCAGATGTCCCTGGCACCCAGGGGAAGAGTAACTCCAGCATTTTTTTTTTCTTTTTTTTAAAAGATTTTATTTATTTATTCATTTATCCCCCCCTTGCTGCTTGTGCTCACTGGGTCAGCCAACCATGCCGTGCGGGCGGGCTTGCCCCCACCAGGAGGCCCCGGGAACCGAACCCGGGGCCTCCCATATGGTAAACAGGAGGGAGCCCTACTGATTGAGCCACAGCCGCTTCCCTAACTCCAGCTTTTTATAATGGACAGTTGCTATCTGTAGTCAGGAAGCCAGAATCTGAGGTAACTTAAGGAGTATCAGTCTAGTGTCTCAAGATGGGCAGGCATATTTGTGCTGCACCCCCTAACACTAATTCCTGCTTAGTTACTAAGTTCTCTGGGGGCACTCATGCCTGAGGGCTAAATATGGTCTGTTGAGGTCTTCCAGAAAAGGACAAGGCTGGGGAACTATTCTGCAAGGGAGGGTGGAAGTCAGAGAGGTGTGTGTTTGTGTGTGTGCCACAGTGCCTAGTAAGTAACTGCACTCCCTGAGGTCAACCAGCTGCCTAGGCCTTGGCTGTGGTCAAGAATATCATCAATCTCAGAAACCCTGTAGATGGGGTCAGGTTGAGCAGCAGTTTATTTTGTGCTCTTTGGCCTCTGCCCAAAGTCTGGGACCACCCCACCCTTCAGGGTCACAGCTCAGAGGCGCTAGGGCAGTTACGGAGAAAGCGGAAAACACAAGAAGCCATGGTTTGAAGGAAGGTCAGAACACAACTCTCAGGGATCAGGCTAAAGGAAGCCCAAAATAATGAGGTCCCGGAAAAGCCTGCCTGGTCCTCTTCCCAAATTTCTCAAAAATGCTTCCCTGATTCAGCCACCAAGGCATTCTTTCCTTCGGTTTGTCTTAAGACTTCCACCAAAAATGTGTGTGTATATGAATCCTTGCATGAGTTCACCATGGCGGTGCTCAGCTGGAAACATTTCCCTGCCTGGTGCTGTCAACCAGGCAGAGTAGATGGCCAGGAATCCAAGATTTCTATTATAAAATGGGTTCTTCTGTGCATACCATGAAAAAGACACTCCAAGTCCAAATAACCACTTTATTTTGTGACAGGCACAGCGGTACCAGCCAGCCCCTGCTTTTCCCAGGTCACCCTCCTCTCATCCAGGGCTCCATGAGTCTTTTTCATGTTTGAGTATCAGAGGTCTCCAAGTGTCCATTAAGGCCTCTAGCACTTTTCTCAAGTGCAGGGCAGAACTCATATAATTTGAGCCCTGGGACTTGACATCTGTCTTTTAAAATTGATCATGGTGAGGGGCATTAACAGCATGGGAGTCCCAGAATGGGGAAAAAGAGGAGGGCAAGGATTGTCAGTCATACTGAGGCTGCCCCAAGGTCATGTGCTCTCAAAGGGGCTGGGAGGGGTGGAAGTGGGACAGAGACATTTGTTGATCTTTCAATCTGCAAACTGATCCAAGAACTTGAGGTAAGCGTGGCACTGAGGCGCAGCAGCTGGAATGAAGTGACCACCAGGGTGAGTGAGGGTGATGGCTCCAGGGAATTGGCTAGCCAGTTGTATACTCTCCTGAGCAGGGATGACCCGGTCAGTGTCCCCAAAAACATGGAGTGAAGGCAGTGACAAGGGGCCCTGCAGGATGGGTTCCTTGAGTCCAAGACCCCGTGGACAGAAACCAGATACCAGGATGATAAATCGAGGCAAGGGGAAGCGGGAGTCTCCACCTTGGCCCAGGGCACACAAAACGGCTGCTAAGGCAGCTCCCTGGCTGAAACCCAAGACCCCATCAAAAGGCCCGAGCTTGTTCAGCGCGTGTGCCACTGAGCCCAGGGCTTCCTCCAGACCCCTGCACACTGTGGGCTCTTCCAGTGCAGAGAAAATGGGCTCCTCTTGCTCCGAGAACCACCAGCCTCGAGGCTGTTCCTCCGGAGGACTGGGCCCTACAATGATAAAGGGGAGCAGATGGGGTTAGGAGAAGGGGAATTATGGGGGAGGGGGAGACTTACAAAAGAGAAAGTGAGGGAGGGTTTGGGAATGGCAGAGAAAAGCAGGTGAGGGGGAAAGAGAACACCTGGGGGAAATGAGAGGAGGGGATGGATTGGCATAAATTGGGGGACAGAGGGGCAGACAGATCAGGGTGGAAGCCTGGGAAGGCAAAGCTGGGGTTTGAGCGAGAGGGTATAGGATGGGATAGATGAAGGGTATGGGCAGAACCAAGTGGGAAGGCGGAGGAACGACGGAAGGATATAGGACGGTATGTTGAGGGCTGTTAAAGAGTCGAGGCAAGATGGAGAAGACCGTGCATTTCCGGGGCAAGGCTCGTCTCACCGGAGGAGTCTGAGCCGGCGCCCGCGGGGACCGGGTGCGGGCCGCTGAGGCACACGAGCTCGGCGCGGCCCCGCAGCGCCTTCCTCAAAGCTCCAGTCTTCTCGCGGAAACCCCGCTCACTCTGCCGGAAGCCCGCCAAGCACAGCACCCGCAGAGGCCGCCGCGCGGCCATAACGCTGGGCGGCGGGCCAAAGAGGAAGCGGAAACGGCCTTTCCCCGAGCGAGAGCAGAGCAATGGCGGCGAGGACGCCACGCCGGCACCGCCCTGAAGGCGGGCTGCGGCGCGGCGAGCGCGGCCACGACACCGCGGCGGGGCGGGGCGCAGCCCGAGCGGGGGCGCGTACCTGAAGGCCCCGCAGCGTGTCAAGGAGCGGAAGGCGCCGCTTTCTCCTCTCGGCAGCTGCAGCCCGCGCAACAAGCGGCTGGAGAGGGGCGCGCGGGCCCCTCTTGCACCTGAGGACGCAGGCTCTGGTCAGGGTCTGGCCTCTGCGACGCCCTCCACCCCCTCCCGTGCGTTGCCCGTTGCGGCCGCAAGGCGGCGGCCGCGGCTTACGCCGGCCAGGGACAGGGCCAGTGCCAGGGCCCGCCCAGGGGCGGCTTCTCCTCCCTGCCGGAGTCCCCGCCCACCTTCCTGGGCGCTGGCCGGTCGCGCCCGTGGTTCACCGTCCACGGCCCCAAGGAGCTGCCGGCGTAGAAGTCCATGGGGTAGGGCTCCTGCCAGGACACGTCCCTCAGGGCCACGGCCGCCTAGGGTACGAGAACCAATATTTGCCAAATTAACAAAAAGGAAATGTTAGCTCAGGGAGGCTGGGATTCAAGGTGGTCTGGCTTCAGACTATGACCTTAATCAAGTGCCACCCACCGCACCCCACTCCTGACCCGTCTCTGGACAGACTCAGGTGCACAGCCCACTCTCACCCCGGGATTTTTCAAAACTGGGTGTTACCTCATAAGGTGTCAGTAGCGGCTTGGGGAAGGCTGTGCCCCAATCAATGGAGAGGCGTGGACATGCCACCTGCACCCATCTGCGAAGGGAAGCCAGGTCAGACCCTAGAGGGGGGCCTGCCCCTTTCCTGGAGGGGGATGTGGAAGAAATCCCCAGCACACCCTATGAATGCTTAGTATTCTAAAGTAAAGACTGTCAACTGCTGCCGTTTAGAACAATCACACTACATTGTGGCCTGTTTTGTCCTGTTTCCCCCACTGTAAGTTCTCTGAGGGCAGGGCCTTAGCAGCTCCACAGGGCTAGAATCTTCAGAACCAAATTTAGTCCTCAGATTCATCTCACACAGAACAGCTCTGATGCTGCTATTGCCTCTGAGCTCCAAAGCCAGACAAAGCAGGTATGACCCATAGCTAAGGGTAGCTCCTCAAAATTCCATGACCCTGAAAGCAATTCAAGCGTCTAAGCTTCTTTGACCAGGGTCATAGCTAGATAGGTAAGGCAGGGAAACTTACACATCCACCTCAGGAAGTAAGCTAAGCTTGCTGGGGAAGATCTCAGAGAGCAGTAGCCTCACAAAGGGAAGTCCCAAGGTTCGGAGCCGAGATTCCAGGTGCTGTTGGGAGAGGGGGGCAGAGCTAAGGTCCCCGTGACCAAGCAGCCAAGGCTGAATATCCTTGGCTTACTGGTTTTCCCGGCGGGGTTTTCAATCAGTCCCCTCCAGAGGCCATCTAGAACCCTCTGACCTCCAGGATCTTGGGGCTGCCCTGGCGGCCCAAGGTGCCTAGGATAAGGCCCCAGGATTGAGCTGAGCGGGCAGCAGCTATGGCTTCTTGGCGGGCAGCCTGCATGCGCTGGTGGTCATAGTGCTCTCTAGACAGGACTTTGCTGTATGGGTCATACCTGGAAAAGAAGGAGCTGTCATGGTCACTGTGACAGCCATTCATGGGACTCCTATCATCTCTGTGGCCCCCTAACTCAGCTCCTTGGGCTCCTGAGCATTCAGGGCTTTACCCCCTGATTTTGCCCCTGTAGGTAAACTGGGAACAAAGGGAAGAGCAATGATTGTCATAGGGAAGATCTGTCATCCTATCTGTCCTACAGCTGGAGCAGGCAAGAGGGGGGAGAGTCTTATAGTCTCAGGGGATGGTGGGCGGCTTGGCAGCAGCAGCCTTGGATCTGATATCTAGATCTAGGGACCAAGTGCCTCAGACTCAGGGCCAGGCAATGAGGAGGTTTTGGCCAACTGAAGCACCAGTGGTAGGGAACCCCACCCCCTCCCAGCTGGTGAACCTAGCCTCACCCATACCGGTAAGCGGGGACAGTGGGGTTGGCAATCATGACAGACTCCAGATGGAAGCGGCCATCTCCAAGATACCTGCAGCGGGAGAAAGGATGCTGTAAGTGTGGGGTGGGGTACCCAGGGGCATGGAGGTCCACAGGCCTGAGCTCCAGGCTGGCTGTGCTGCTGACGGTATGCATGAACCAGGGCAAGTCATCGTCTTACCTCTGGGGCCTTAGTTTTCTCACACGTAAAAGAAAATGTTCACTGGATGACCAGAAGTTCCCTCTAGTTATGCCAAATCTAAAAACGGCCCCACCCTGACCTTCCAGGGAAGAGTAAAGGGGCAGCTAAAGCCAGAGTAAGTCCGCCAGGACTCTACAGAGATCCTGATTTGGAGGTGGGGGGCAGATTCTCCTCGACTGAGTACCATAAAGATGTGGGAAACAACGTTCAGGGTGTCATCTGTGTTGTAGATAAGCTTTCAGGATATGCTCTGCCCAAACTAGCTCTTGGGTCTATAACAACAGCTGCTGTTTACTGGACTTTGTGTACCAGGCCTGAGCTAAGCACCCAGCGTGTATGACCTCACTCAGCTTACCAATGAATCCTCCCAGATACGTGTACTTAATCGCACTTTACAAAAGATACAAAAAGGTTCAGGGATGTTAAGAAACTTGCCCAGGGGAGTGGATATGGCTCAAGCAGTTAGGTACCTGCTTCCTACATGGGAGGTCCCAGGTTCAGTCCCTGGTGCCTCCTTAAAAATACTGAAACAAAAAACAAGCAAGCAAACAAAAAATCCAACTCAGGGGAGCCAATGTGGCTCAGTGGTTGAATGCCGGCTTCCCACATAAGAGGTCCCGGGTTCAATCCTCAGAAGCAAAACAAAACAAAACAACTTTGCCCAAAGTTACACAGCTATTAAGCAGTATATATGTAATTCTGGTCTGGCTCCAGGCTTAACTGCCATGCTGCATCAACCACGCCTGGGAGATGCTGTCCTGAGCAGTCCCTCCCGGCCCAGGGACCTACTTAGGTGGCAGAGCCCTCCCTCCCTCTTGGAGACCACACCTCATTTTGATGAATGTCCAGCCCTCAGGGTTTCCCTCCAACACACACCCAGAAGCCCCCAAGGGTAGGCATCTTCAAGCTCAGAGTTCCACTGGCATAGGGGGAACAACCCTTGGGAAAACAAAGGCTGCCAGGTCTGGGCTGGAGAAGGCCCCAATATGTGTCCTCCTAGGAGCAGAGTATCCCATGTGGGTGCAGCAAGGTCTGGGGCACCATCAACTATAGGCCTAGAGGTGGGGCTGAGTCAGAGAGTGCCCCTCCCTTTCTTCCTGCCATTATCTGGGAACAAAGCTCCCCTCCCCAGACCCAGCCAGGGGAGCTGTGGGCTCTGAGGCTGGCTGCATTCACACAACATTAAGCATTTCCATTACCTAAAATAATTAGGCAGCAGGAGACATGCTGCTTCTGCTTGTTAGCTGTCCGGATGCTAAATTAATGGGGCTGCAGCCTGGGCGTGCCCATCCATCTTCTCCAATTATATTCCCACCATCTCTAGCCCACCCTCACCCCCTCATCAGGCCTTCTGATTCCTGCCCCCACCCTGGGCACAGTCTTCTGGATTGTGGACAGAACACTGCACAGGGATACAGGAAACCTAAATTTGAGTCCCAATTTGGTCCCTAACTTGCAGTGTGGCCTTGGACAAATGGTTAAAGAGCTTTAGACTCAGTCTTCTTGCTTGTACAGTGAACCTCAGGCCCCCTCCCAGGGTACAATTTTCATGCCTCTATAATCGTTTCTAACTTACACAACAGCTTCCACCTCTTCAGGCAGTCGGGGGGATGTGCAGCCCAGAATCTCCCCAGGGGACAGGGGCTTGCACTGTGGGACACTCACACGATATTCAGCTTTCAGCTCCTGGGCAGCTGCCTGTAGGGATAACGGCAGAAAGGAAGCAGGCGGCCGGGAAGGAGGGTCAGGGCCAGAGGAGCAGCCTGGAGCACCTGGTGCAGGGATTCAGGAGCGGCCTAGAGTCAGGCCACTGCCCCATGGGATGCCGGGACCCTCATGCCCACTTACCTGCAAGGTTGACACAAACTGAATGGTGCTGACAAGAGCCAGGGAACTGGCTGGGGGAAAGGTGAGGCGGATCGAGTCCAGCAGGTGGGTCGTGTCTATCCGGATGTCCACAAAGACGTACAGCACCCGGAAGTCTTGGGTCGAGGTGTCCATGGGAACTGAGAGGAGAGAAGAGTTCAGGAGACTCTGTTTCTGAAGGCAGGGGATACAGAGACCCTGGTTTCATCCATTGTGACAATCCTTCACAAGCTGGGGGTGGAAGGACAGAGGAGAAGCGGGGGTCAGAGGTCTCCTAGAAGCTCCTCCTTGGTCAAGCTTCTTTGAAGGGAAGCGGCTGTGGCTCAATCAGTGGGGCTCCCGTTTACCATATGGGAGGCCCCGGGTTCGGTTCCCGGGGCCTCCTGGTGAGGGCGGGCCCGCCCGCAGGCGTGGTTGGCTGACCCAGCGAGCACAGGCAGCAAGGGGGGGGATGAATGAATAAATAAATAAAATCTTTAAAAAAAAAAAAAAAAAAGCTTCTTTGACACTAGGCCTGAGGACCCAGGCTTTCAAACACTTGCATCTGGGACAGCAGCACTATTTCCAAGGCAACCAAATCCAAAGGAAATCTGCAACCTGGAGACTCCGGAGACGGGAAAGTCATGCTCGTAGCTCAGAGGCGCTAGCTGGCATGTGTCTGTAGGTTATGTTCATTTGAGATTCTCTGTCGGAAATCTCCTGGTTTTACTAAGTGTCCGCCGGAACCAGGGTTTGCTACCTGACTTCTTGCCATGTCTAACGAAGTAGAGATGAGTGCAGCCAATGGTCAGCCTGACCAACAGGCCGCACCAAAAGCCCCTTCGAAGAAGGAAAAGAAGAAAGGCCCTGAAAAGATAGATGAGTATCTTTTGACCAGGTTCAAAGGTGATGGTGTGAAATACAAGGCCAAGCTAATTGGCATCGATGATGTGCCAGATGCAAGAGGGGATAAAAAGAGCCAAGATTCTATGATGAAACTAAAGGGAATGGCGGCAGCTGCTCGGTCTCAAGGACAGCACAAACAAAAGCTCTGGGTCAACATTTCGCTTTCTGGGATAAAATTAATTGATGAGAAAACTGGGGTAATAGAACATGAACATCCAGTGAATAAAATTTCCTTCATTGCCCGTGATGTGACAGACAATCGGGCATTCGGTTATGTATGTGGAGGAGAAGGCCAGCACCAGTTTTTTGCCATAAAAACAGGGCAACAGGCTGAGCCATTAGTTGTTGATCTTAAGGACCTTTTCCAGGTTATCTATAATGTAAAGAAAAAGGAAGAGGAAAAGAAAAAGACTGAAGAAGCCAGCAAAACAGTAGAGAACAGAAGTGAGTGCCTCCTGACTCTTGACGACCATGATAACAAATTGAAATTGGGTGTTGACCAGATGGATTTGTTTGGGGACATGTCTACACCTCCTGACCTAAATAGTCCAACATCTTCAGCCAGTGACTTGCTTCCATCAGACCTTTTTGCTCCTCCCATCTCAGAATCTCCAAGCCATACGTCACCTCCAGCACAGCCTGCAACCCAGCAGACCAACCCCCTGGATCTCTTCAAAACAAGTGTTCCTACCCCAGCGGGACCCCTTGCGGGTCTAGGTGGTGTATCAGCCACACCCCCTCAGCCAGGACCATGGAGCCCCCCACCATCTTTAGTCTTCAATCAGCCCCCTTCAGTGGTCCCAGGAGCTATTATGGGTGGTCAACCTTCAGGATTTGGTTAGCCGCTCCTTTTTGGCACAAGCCCAGCTGTTCCAGGTTGGAACCAGCCTTCATCCTTTGCAACTTCAACTTCCCCTCCAGCCCCTGCTGTTTGGGGCCCTGTAGCATCCACAGCAGCTAATGCTTGGCCATCAACGACATCCTTGGGGAATCCTTTTCAGAGCAATATTTTTCCATCTCCTGCTGTGTCAGCCCAGTCTCCTACTAGGCTCCCCTCTCTCTTGGTTGCTCCTCCTCAGCCACCTCCCAGAACTGCTGGTGCAAAAGACATCGCCAATGATGTCTTTACTGCCTTAGACCCACTGGGGGATACAGAAGTTAAGGAAGTGAAAGAAATGTTTAAGGACTTCCAACTGCGGCAGCCACCTGTATCTGCAAGGAAGGGAGAACAGACTTCCTCTGGGACTTCCAGTGCCTTCTCCAATTATTTTCACAGCAATGTTGGCATTCTTCAAGATAATGTAGACCACGATGACTTTGATGTTAATCAACTGTTGAGCAAGATCAATGAACAACCAAAGCCAGCTCCCATACAAGGTGCCCTGCCAGTTACCAAATCTGCTGACAATGCATTTGAGAACCCTTTCTCTAAAGGTTCTTTCAGTTCATCACCACAAGCCCCTATGGCTCCTCAATCCATAGTTCCTGATGTATATAGAGATCCTTTTGGAAATCCATTTGCGTAACTTCTGAACTTGGTATGCTGATGATCCAGAGGAACAAAAAGGCTGGCTTTTGTAGTAGTCAAGGACAAAGCTAATAGCCAGATGTGTCCTGACTTCTGCCCTTGCTCCAGCTTTGACATATTATCTGTTGCCTTATTTCTGGCTGCTGCCTCTTCCACTTGTAAAATGCCTTTCACTTTCTGTCTAGGTTTAAGGTGAACTGAGTCTATGGCTTTAAATTAAGAAGCTAAGCTCTCTAGCTTAGATATAAATGAAGTAGGGAAGCGGCTGTGGCTCAATCAGTAGGGCTCCCGTTTACCATATGGGAGGCCCCGGGTTCGGTTCCTGGGGCCTCCTGGTGAAGGCGGGCCCGCCCGCATGGCGTGGTTGGCTGACCCAGCGAGCACAAGCAGCAAGGGGGAGATAAATGAATAAATAAATAAAATCTTAAAAAAAAAAAAAATAAATAAAAATAAATAAATAAATGAAGTAGTTTCCCTGTTTGATCCCTTCCTATTGTGTCCCTAGAACCTTCTAGAACACTCATCCATGTATCATGATTTGGGAGCTCTGGACTTCTAGCCACTACAAACCCCTCAGATTATACTGTTTTGAATAAATTTTCAAATCCTTACCATTCAAAGTTGTTTGGGGTTCTGTTTTAAGGTATAAAATCTAAAGATTGTAGTAGAACAAAGCACCTTTTAAAAGAAATCTTGCTTCGGACCATCACAGAAGTTTTAAAGTAAAACTGAAGCAAGTCCAACTTCTTTAGGCACTTTGAATCTAACAGATGTGGCTTCTCCTCTTTCCAAAGCTCAAATTTCTCCCCAGGGCAAAAGTGTCCTTTTCCCACCTCTTGCTAGCTATTGCAAATGAGGGAAAAGCTGGTGTCTCTTCTCTCCTTTGCCCTCTCATTCTCTTTTCCATCACCTTTGCTCCTGAGCTCATACAGCATTACCTCCTTTTCACATGCTAGAGGGCTCTAGGAGGGAAAAACTCTTAAGGATTCTCAGATCTGGAACCTCTTTACCTTCTCAGTAATTAGAATTGCAAATAGATACAACCTTTATCCTTCCTATGGAATAGAAGGTCATCTTCTCCAGCTGAAGTTCTTGAAGAGCAGTTAGTATTTTTTTTTTTTTTTTTTACCGGGAGGTACCGGGGATCGAACCCCGGTCTCTCCATATGGTAGACGGACGCCGAACCTCTTGAGCCACATCCGTTTCCCAAGCAGTTAGTATTGATGAGCAACTGAAGTCAACTCAGCAATGAAGGACTGTATTCTGAAGAGCATCCCATCACGAAGCTAAATGTGATTGTGCCAAACATATTAGGTGCTTATTTGGGGTCATAATAGCCCTTTATCAAGTAACTGGAAAACTTTCTTAAAGCCACAGTCTTGTTATTAGTAGGTAGATAAGTGGAAAAGGCAGTATAACAAATATTTGTTGTCACTTAAGTATGTTTGCAATACTTTTTCCCCTCATGAGTGTGGAAACTTTCCCATTTCACTTTCAGTCCTGTTGTTAGCACAATTCTAAAGAGTATGTTCTTGCCAAACTGAATTTTTTTTTTAGGGGGGAGAGGGGGCTTCTAAATGTTGTCTCGTAACCGTTAATGCTCAGGTTCTTGTGGATGTTAATCAGTCACATACAATATTACTTTTTGGTGAAAGAAGGTGACTGCTAGGGATCTAAACAAGGTGGTGACTCATGAACCTCTATTGATTAGCTCAAACCAGTCCGCGCTAAAAGTCCTGTGCTTAAATGTTTAGTGGTAAGAACTGAACATGTATGGCATAATTTTCCATCCAGCTTCCTACTCAGTCATTGTAACACAGACTTGACATAGCATTTTAAATGTCCAAATACTGAATATGCTAAAATGGAGGCGACTATTTCTAGATAATTGAATTTCTGAAAGTGATGTTCAGCCACACAGCTGTTTTGTATGTACTTATTTTCTCTTGTGCACTTTTCTGTATACAAATCTATAAATATACTCATTTTAATAAACTGGAATGACAGAAAAAAAAAAAAAAAATCCAAAGGAAAGATCCACCTGAGGAGCAGGTGGGTCCAGGCCATCCCAGAACCAGGAGGAACCTCGTGCCTGCAAACAGGACAGGAAGCCACTGCGAGGGAGAAGACTAGCGTGCAGCCCTGCCTCCCCGCCAGCCCTGCCAAGGCCCAGGGACCCTGGCCCGCCATACCCAGGCAGCTGTGGCCGTAGTGCACCAGGAAGTCTGCTCCCAGGGCCCTCGCAGTAAAGTCATCCACACAGCAAGCCCCATAGGTCACATCACCCATCACCATCACTTCGGCCTCTGTGAACCTGAGGGTGGGGAGGGGGAGGGACAGTAGGACAGGGACACAAGAAATGAGGTGGGGGACACACCTAAAGCAGTAGAGGGGTCTCCAGGACCCAGCTCCTCTCTCCCTACCTCTCACAATTCCTTGGGTTGGCAGCTGCCACTTCTGCCAGCAAAGAGTGGGAGGGGCACAGCTGCCACCTCCCTCAGCTCTGGCAGCAGCTCCTGGAACTGTTACTGCATGAGGATGGTCTCTAGAGCACCCTGACTCCTCTGCCAGCCTCAGCCTGGCATACCCAGGACCAAGCACAGACCACCAGGGCCTGCCCGATGCCCTCACCCATCCTACCCAAAGCAACGGGCCTGCACAGACACCCACTCCCAGATCTAGCACTGCGGTTTGTGTGGGCACATGGATCTGCACAGCTTACCCTCTCACTGGGCCTCCTGCTACCTCCCCATCCTTAGGCAGGGCCCTCGGTGCCCAGGGTGGGGGACCCATGCACAGCTCCCCCACGGCACATGGCACTGCCTACCCATCTCGTGCACCAGGAAGAGTGGGCTCTGGCCAGCACACTGCCAGGGGATCCATGCCAGGCCTGAATCACTGGGGGCCAGGGTGGGGGGTGGGGTAGACCCTGGCACCTCTGCCTCACCACAGGCTTGGAGCAGGGGGACCAGCTATTCCCAGCACAGACCCATCCCTGGGGCATGGGACCTGGCTCAGCGACTGGGGTCACCCCATTCCTCCCCTAGGGGTGTGGTTGGGGAAAATGAGCTGCTGCCCCTCCTCCAGCCCCCACCCCCTCCTCCACCCCCCATCCCCTCCTCCACCCCTTTTCCCAAACCAGGCTGTGCACAGAAGCAGATTATTCAGCTCCTTAGAATGCAGCCCAGGCGTCTGAGTCAGCCAGAGCACTTAATTTTTTATAGATTAAAATGTATGCAAATTGGCCCAGAGCCCCAGAGAGCATCCCCAAGGGGCAAGAGGGTGGGAACAAAGAGTGAGTCTGTGGTAGCGGGATGGGGGAGCAGGGTCGGGGGAGGGCAGCAGCAGGGAAGTGGGAGGTTCCCATCACAAGATGACCTCCCTTTCTTCCTTCCCCCTCCCTGTTCCCAGGCTGGTTCCAGATGGCTGAGCACTCACTGGCCCCCTCCCCCAAGGATAGCTCATTGTATTGAAGAAATTTAAAATTAGGGGGGTGGAGAGAGGAACTGAATATCTTCTCCTAGGCATTCCTCTCCCCCTGCCAACCCATCCTTGTCCTGCTCCCCAAAATGTGCCAAAGGAAAAGGTGCCCCCAGTCAGACCCTGCACTGACCACTCCAGGGTGAGTAATGAGGATTCTTAGGTTCACTCCCAGGCCCTGCCTCTGCTCTGGGCCCAGTGTGGAAGATACTGGAATTGGCCTCTTCCTCTCTCCCAACATTTTTGAGGGAAGGGTGATTTACACAGATAAGTATGGATGTCCACAGGGCTGGGAGTTTTGTTTTGGGCTTTTCCCTGTGTGTGTGTGTGTGTGTGTGTGGTTGTAGAAGGTAGGGCTGAGGGGGAGGCAGAGGTCCAGAAGGAAAAAAGGATGCCAACATGCAGAGCTCTGATGTGCATGGGGAGGGTCCTGACCCAGCCTCTTCTCCAGTGCCCCAAGCCTGGGCTGGCGACTGCCTCACCTTTCTAAGATGTCCACAATAGTGCAGGCGAAGAGGAGGAGGCCTTCGGGCATTTGCAAAGCCACTGCAAGACAGAGCAGAGACATGAGAGGCAGAGGGCCAGGAGGAAGCTGGGATGGGGACACTGGTCCCTGGCTGGGCCAGGCAACCTCCCCACCCCAGCTCCAAGCTACAAGGCTCACCCTTCTTGGCTTGAGCCTGTTGGATCCTCCAGATGGTCTTGGGGATCTCAAAGTTGTAGTTGGAAGGCAGGACCTGGATGGCTGCCTGTAGCTGGGTGTTGTTCAGGATCTCAGGGGGGATCTGATTGGCCAAGCGGCCTCGAGGAGCTCGACCTAGGATGAATGTGAGGTCTGAGTTGATGCCTGGCTTAGACCATAGCCTGACCTGGGTAAGCAGTTAATGCCACCAAAGGCCCAGATGCCAGATGCTTCTTCCCTCACTGAGCTCATCCTGAAGCTAGAGACAACCCATTAGACCAGAAGGAAAGCTGCATAATTAATTTCCATGATGTGTGATTATTCAGAATAAGCCCAGGAATGCAGTATGGCTCACCCCTTAGCTCAGGAAAGTAGAGGCAACACCAGGGAACTGAACCAAAGAGCAAAGAGGAGTCTAAGAGTCTGCTGCTTGACAGAGAAACCTGTGGAAAACCCACCCAACCAGTCTGGGAAAATGTCCCTTCTCTCCCACCCTGAGAAGACCTTGAAATTTTGAGGTCCTAGATATGACATAGGCAAACTGCTATGAGCACTTATTTTAAAAGCTGCCCTCCTTACTTCAAGTCCCACTGACCATGCCCACACCCATTAATTCCTGCACTCTTCCCTCTCACCACTTAAAAGGTAAACAAACACCATACATTTAAGCTGAATTAACCCGTTCCCTCGTCCCCCTGGTCCCCACCCCACCCCCACCCCAGGACCGCTGGAAAGAACACTCTAGTCAGGACTGTGGGCATACAGGCAAGGACAGAAAAGTGATCTCACCCTTCAGCAGCCAGCAGTCTAGTGGGGGCAAAGACAGGTATACAGATCATCGCAATCCCCTGATTAAAGGAGAAAGCCCTGTAGTCCTTTAGCAAGGCTGCAGCCTTTAATCTGTCATTAGCCTATTCCAGTCATCTCTTTAGGAACTCAAAGTTTGTGAAGGTGACAAGAAATTGATTTATTCAACGAATATTCATTAAGCCTGTCCTACATGCCATAACCTGTGCCGGGGCCCTCACTCTGCTAGAAGAGATCCTCCCAGACCTGAGTCTTGATCTACTGTGTGTTGGAGGGTGAGGGTGGTGAGGGGCTAGCATGGCAGGCTGGGAGCCTAAGACCAGATTAGATGTTACAACTGCTAAGGTTTTTGTCCAGTTGTTTCAAAGGCTATGGGACAACCAGCCCAGCCTCTGCAGGGCCCCTCACAAAACCTCCTTCTGGCAAGCCCCTTGTGGCTGGTGGGCTGCAGAAGTTGCTAAGTTTAGCAGCTCCTGTCCCACGGGCCTGTAGGCCCAGTAGGCCCAGTGGGCCTGGGAATTGGCACCTCCTCCTTTACCACGTGGCTGTAATGGTCTGTTTACTTCTGTAGTCCCCGGTGGACTAGGAGATCCCTGAGGGCAGGGGCGGTGTTCTAATCCCAGAACCAAACGCAGGCCGGCATTCATGGAGTGCTCAATAAATGCCTGGTGAATGAAACAATGTGCTTCTTCCTTGAAAACATTCCCTGAGGGCCCACTTAAATAGTGACCGCTGCAACGGGCCTGGCCCCTTCCCCCCGCCTTCGGGTCAGTCGGCCGAGGCAGGGAGGCAGTTTCCAGATCGAGGACACAAGCTCCCGGGAGGAGCTGCTCCCTATTGCGCCCTAAAACTGCAAAAGAAACACCAGCCACCCTGGACTCCGGTGACAGCAGCCCAGAGCGAATGACAGCGGGGACTTCCGGGTCTGGCGAGGAAGGCGCCGCCGCCTTTAAAGGGGGCAAGTCCTGCCCTTGACTTGGGGGCTCTACCCCGAGATGCGAAGTCCGGAGGCTTCAGCGCTGTAGCACCCACCTCTGCCAGGGCCGCTTCGGCCGCCGGACTCCGCCGCCTCGGACACAACCAGCGCCGCCATCACCCGCTAGCCCACGTGGGGACCAAAAAGACCGTACTAGAAGAACGCGGAGAGTGCAGGCATTGCAAGAGATAGCCGATCGGCTAGAGAGAGGCGGGGACTCACTGGGCGGGGACTAAGGAGGAGAAGGTAGGAGCCCTGTCTCCGCCCAGAAGGTCGCGACTCTCGGGAGGCCCCTAGTGGTTGCGGATCACCACTGTTTGTGTTCTTCTGGCGACCCCTTGGCCACTTCCTCCCCCGTCGCCGGGCCCGAACCTGGCACTCTCCGAGCAGAGCTCGCCTTCTTGCCATCTCTCTGCCAGAGTCCTGCGGGCCCGGTCCTGTGAAGGGGGACATCCGCCAAGTTTTCCTTCAGCTTCCCTGGCTCTTTTCTTTCCTGGTAAGCGGTGGTGGGTCAGCTGGACATCGTGTGGGTGGGGCAACCTTCCCTACCTCGGAGGACCCTACTGCCTGATCAGGATTGAATCAGCGCCCACCAGCAGAAGCCCAAGTTGAGAGTCTTAATGCGGATTCCCAAAGCGCCAGGGTGCCCTAGTCACCTTTAGTACCACCGTGTGGAAGGTTCACTTGCGAGAAACTGTTGCGCAGGGGAACGCACCGAATCTGGAGGTGCTTTTCTGGAGGGTGGGGGCAGTCTGAAGATGCGATTGACTGAACCTTCTGGCTCCTGGCCAATGTGTGCTCTGCCGAGGCTGCTCCTCAGGCCCAGAGAACCTTTCTCCTGACCAGCGGCCCAAGCTCCTGGGACCCCAGAGAGGAGGCAGAGCTGCCAGTGAGACTGCCTTGACCTTTGAAAGCACAAAAGCAGGACTGGCCCCTAGCAAGGTCTGCTCCATTGAGCACAACTGGCCCTTTTAAGACAGCTCTGTGGCCTCGGGCTCTCCCGGAGGCCCTCCTGCTTGGAAACCCCTAATTAAGGTGCTGGGAGAAGTGAATATAAGCAGCCAGGGACCGGCCCTGGCTGTGAGGCTGCCCAGAGAAGAGGGATGGCTGGGCAGGCTGGGAGTGAGCAACTGAGGGGAAGGCCAGAAGGGGTCAGTGCTCTGTCCCTCAACCACTACTGGAGCTTAGGACAGTGACAGCTTTGGATGGGAATGTGGCCAACAAAGATCCCAGGAAAACCCCTCGCACCATGATAAAAATCCAGCCTGGATTTTCTCATGTTTTCCAGTTCCTCTGGACACCCTGGGCACATGATCTCAATTCCCAGAACTGCTTCTGGCCCCTCAAGACTCCAGGGCCCGGTGGGTGGGCAGCTTTAGCTCAGGCTACAGCACTTAGTTCCAAGGGGGAAAGACTGACTCCATCTGAGCAGTGGCTTTTCCCTAGCAGGTGCCCCACCTCTTGGGCCTTTCCCTAGGCAGGGGTGGGGCCCATTGACAGAAGACCCCTATCTTCCTGTGATGCTGACCCACAGCCTCTGTGCTGAATGAGCCACCCTGGCCTCCATTAGGAAACCAGGTGATGTGCAGGAAAACTGAGCATCAAGGGCAGCCATGAGAACTTAGTGCAGTTCAGGGTGTTGGGGGCTGCCATTCAACTTGGGCCAAGGACACCCCCATCTGTCCATGGGGGGTCTTTCTGCCTGAGTTACTCAGCAGCCTGAGTAATTACTGCCTGACAAGAAGGCGGGCACAGTGAACCCCCACATTACACCACAACACCCGCCTACCATCACCCCACCCCCTGGCTGGACTCCAAGGCAGCACCCAGCCCTCCTGAGGCCTGAAATAACTCTGTTTCTCACACTCACACCCAGTCCCAGCCAACTTTGTCTAAGATGCTGGAGTTTGTGGGGCAGGGGGTCAAGGGGAGGCGGCTTGGGGAGATGGAAGGATTACTGTACCATGATTCAGACCCACACTTTGTCACTGATCTTCTGTGTGACCATGAGCAACTTGTTCAACCTCTCTGGGCCTAGTTTATTCATGGAGGGTCTCTGCAGCTCTTGGTCGTGTGGAGCTCAGCTGGGAGGGCACAGGCAGGGTGTTGGGTCAGCCCAGCCCTGCAGTGTGAAACATGGCTGTGAGAAGGAATGCCTCATCTTCTGCTCCCACCCCAAGCTGGACTCATTGCTCTTCAGAACACACTAACATGCTTTCCCACCTCCAAGGATTTGCACATTCTCTCCTGCCTGGAATGCCCTTTCTGGTCTTAGCTTGATGAACTCAGCCTTCAAGACCTATCCCAATGGCACTTCTGTGAAGCCTTCCATGATTATCCCTCGCCCCCTCTCAGAGCTAGCCGAGCCTCCTTCCACACTTTGTACCTCCTCTGTCACTTTATAAGATGGCTTGTCTTTCTTCCCCCACTACACCATAATCTTCTGGAAGTCCAAGCCTGCATGGTTAGCTCAGACCAGGAGCCTCAGTGTCATTGA
Source organism: Tolypeutes matacus (assembly GCA_026826555.1). NCBI lineage: Eukaryota > Metazoa > Chordata > Mammalia > Cingulata > Chlamyphoridae > Tolypeutes > Tolypeutes matacus. The sequence goes on along the minus strand of JAKSZT010054053.1, from coordinate 3,058,707 downwards.
ATGCATGTGTGAGTGAATGAATGATACTGGCCGTCTTTCTGACCTGCCAATTTGTGCCAGCTTCAAGGCTTTTCTCCAAAGAACCACTCAACTCATTTTCTCACTTCAATTAGATCTCTGCTTAGATGTCACCTCCTCAGAGACGCTTTCCCTGGCCTCCCTCATGTCAGCTCCAGCACAATACCCTTTTCTTCATAGCACACATCTCATTTGATTTTTCCTCATTTGATCCCTATTAGAATGTAAACTCCAAGACGGCAAGGACATTGTCTTTTTCTTTAGCTTAATCCCCAGGACTAGTAGTAGACTCCCAATAAATGTGTTGAATGAGTAGGACTTGGCCTGCGTTTTCCCTCCCCCAGCATCCTCTTAGCCCAGGCCAGGAGGAGCTGCCTGTCCCTACTCAGGAGCTCCCTTGGACCTTCTTTGCACTCAGCCCCATGGGATCCCTTCCGGACCCGCTTTCTAGGCGGTGCCGCCACCATTTTCAGCGATGCCCCGGGCGGGGTCTCGGTGGAGAGGAAGACCAGCGCCCCCCGAGGCGGAGATAGCCGACCTGAGCCCCTCATTGGCCCTTCGTTCTGTCTTGGGTTTGCAGCTGCGCCTCCACGAACGCTTGCGTTGAGCTGCGAGGTCCAGATCAGCCTTGGGACACGCCTCACCCCCCATCCCGCCCCGCCCAAAAGAACAGTGTCCTGGGGAGCGGGATGCGGGGCGGCTGGGTCCGCCAGAGCTGTTCTGAGTGGGAAAGAGCCGTCGAGCCTCCGAAGAGGAAGGGGCGCCAGCCAGGGCCGAGATGGGCAGGGGTGCGGATTTGTGATCGGGGTTCTGGGCGAGCCGGTCGAGGAGGCGCACGCTTCCAGCCTCCTCTCCCGGTGACCTCCAGACGCGAAGGGCGAGTGAGCGGGGGCTGGGCCACGAGCGCGGGCTCCGGGAGGCCGGAGAGGGACGTTCAAGTGGCCCGAGGACCAGCCCAGGGGCTAGGGCAGGTACTTGGACGGACGCGGGCGGAGAATCGTCCCTGGGGGCGGGCGCAGCGAAAACACCTTGGGAGGCGGCGCCGCGCGGCTGAGCGCCGCTGCCCTGGGAATAGGACGGCTCTCGGCACTGCGAGCTGAGAGCACTTTCATAAATTTTGTATGGGAGGCGCTCCGTGAGCGGGGGCGGGGAGCGGAGCGGGAGGGAGGGAGCTAGCGAGCGAACGAGCGAGGGAGGGAGGGAGGGAGGGAGGGAAGAAGAGAGGTGGGGGAGCCTGGGGGAGGAAAGGAGGCGCCCCGCTCCGCCGATCTCTCGGTCCTGCAAACGCGCGCCGGGCGCTTTCCTGGGAGCTCGGCGGTGCGTGCGAGCGCCCTTTTGCAGCAACCGAGGTGGCGGCGGCCCGAGGGGGCGGAGAGGAGGGGCCGCGGCCGGCCGGTCGAGGGCGCGGCGTCCCCTCTCAAAAACGCCTGCAAAGTCCTCGGGGCGTCAGAAGCAGGCCGCCGGCTCTGCGGAGCAAGCCGCTCGCCCCGGGGCTGAGCGAGTGCGCGGGGCTGCCCGGCAGCCCCGCTGTTGCTGGCGGGCGCTGGTGCCCTCAGCGTGGGGCTCGGGCTCACCATGCCCCTGCGGGGCCGGGCCGCGGGGCACCAGCGGATTCCCGGTTTACCCGCGCCTCGGCGCGCTCGGATTAGCTGCAGCCAGCGCCCAGGGATTTGAATCTGGACCCCGGGAGGGAGCGCTTCTACGCCGACCTCCGAGCGGCGGCCCCGCGGCCAACATGCTTCGCAAAGGTGAGTTGGAGGCGCAGGGGCAAGTTGGAGTTTGATGGGCGCGGGGCAGAGCCGCGAGCCCGGGAACCGCACCGCGCACGAGCTCCGGGCTCGGGAGGCAACCCTCCGCGGGCTGGCGGGATTTGCTGGGACACACCCGCCGAGGGGTTGCTGCTGGAGCTCAGCTCCCGTCGGTGGCCGGCTTCGAGACGCAGGGTTTGCTCCTTGAATCAAGCGTCCAGGCCTAGGGATCTGACTCGGCGGGATCAGCCCGAGACCAGAGTGAGCGGCCCTCGTGCCGGGGTGGCGCCGCTGCCGTGGTGGAAGGGGAGTCGGCCTCCTGGGACCTTTGCTTCGCCATTATAAAAGTTTTGCACTTTTGGGCTCCATCCCCTGCGCGGGCGCACACTGCCTGCTTCGGCGGGGCGGGGTTCAACTCGCGCTCCAGTGCAGCCATCGGTGAGCCCCACATGGCTCCAGCGCTCACCGTGCGCCCTAGCTCCCCAGGCGGGGTCTGGACGCGGGCACTTTCCCTGCAGCCCTATTTTGGACCTCGGGGACGGACTCTGGGCACCCAGCGGCCGGGGGAGGGCGGTGGCAAGCGCCTGATGTCCGGCTTCTCAAACTTTCCCTATGCCTGCAGCGGAGGAGCACGAAGGCGAAGGCCGCGCTGGCAGTGTGCACGGCCCGGCCAGGCCCAACTTGGGGAGGGCTGACTCCGCTACCACCTCGTTCCTACTTCTCGGCAGCGAGGCCGCGTATTCGGCGCGGCGAAGTTGGCACTGGCGCCGGGGAAGTCCCGCCGCGCCCCCATGTGGCAGTCGCGCGGGGTGCCGTCCCCCAGGCCCAGAGAGGGCAGGGGACCATGCCGTGCGCCCGTGGACCTCGCCAGCACCTGCCCCGGCTTCTGCGTCAGCCTCTGTCCCCTCCCAGGTCATGGTGGGATGCGGCGCCCTGCCGGGACCCCCTAGTCCCTGGCCCCGGCCTGGCGGCGGGCGAGCCGCGGCGCCTGCGGCTGACTGCCCCTGCCGGGAGGAAGCCAGCCGAGGCGAGAGATCAGGTAGTGGAGGAGCCTGATCCCTGCGCTCCGCACTCCAGCCTTAATCCGCCCCTGTTTCCATGGCAACAGACCGAGGTGTCGTAAGCACAGGATTCTGACCTCACAGCAGGATGGGGAAGGAGAAAACGGGCAAGGGGAGGGGACGGAGAGGGGGCGCAAAGCCCCAAGATGGGCGAAGAAGAGCAGATGTGGGGGTGATGGAGGAGACCCCGATAAGCAGGTCAGCCAGGTGGGTGAAGAAACCATGCCTTAGGCGGGGGCAGTAAAGCCTGCGTGGTGGTCCCCGCTCCACACACCGAGCAGAGGCTGTTGCCCCATTGTGTCGGAATAGCCACAAACTTGAGAGTGACTTGTGCCCTCCACGTGGGTCGGTGCAGTGGGTGTGTGTGTGTGTGATGCTGGCTGCTTTGGTGGTGGTGTGGGAAAAGTCACCAGCTGGCTGGAGAAACCTCACTATGCACCCCAGCTGCCTTTTTCCTGCAGAAAGGGACAAAAAGTCATTTCAGCCGCCAAGCAGTGCTGGTCTGAGAAGGTGCTTCCTAAAGACTGAGTGCAGGCCTAGGTCTAAGAAGCTTGGGCCTGGACCATGCAAACTTGCCCAGGTGGGGAAGGCTTCCCCAGCAGTTTTAAAAGGCCGCCATGTCTGCGCTGCAGGCTCGCAATGGAGATAATAGAGAGGGACTGACATCTCATTTCCCTTTTGGTCTGTTGTCTTTTGGCAGCTTACAGTTAAAAATGAGCCACGAAGCAGCCCATGTGCTTTATTTATATGGTGTAGGTGCAGCCTCCAGGAACCTTGCTCTCCCATACCTGCTAGCCAGAGGCCCAGCTCAGGATGAGCCCAGTGCATTCTGGGGGCTGCTCCCAGGGGGGAGGCTTACTTACCCTGCTCTAGAAGTGGCCACTGGAGGCTTGGCAGTCACATGTGTTTGCCTTGCGGGCTGTTTTTACCTTCCTGCACCGCCTGGTTGGCGGGAGAGTTTCCACCAGCAAAGAGGTTTCCACCTGGATTGGCCGGAGGGAAACAGCAGAGAAGCCATTGGCTGGGCTGGGCTCAGGTAGCAGTCCTGCAGCCTGCCACTGGGACACTGTGTAGGCAAATCATTTGATTTTGATTCTTTCCCGGGTAATATCTCCCTCTACCCCTGTTCCTGAGGACTTGTCCCTTCTGCACGGACATACAGGACACTCAGATTCTCAGTGGATTCTAGGTGCACCCTCAAAACCGAAAGTATGCCTGGGGCTAATGCCAAGGGAGGTGGCATTGAAGTTTTTGCTTCTAAAGCAAACAAAGTCATAGGATGGGTTGAGATAGTTGTCGCTGTTTCCTGCCTTTATTAGATGCAGAGCCCTATGGGGTTCCTGGACCTGACGGAGCTGAATAACGATTTGGAAAGGGTTTGAAGGATGGAGACAGAGTAACCCTCCCTAGATCTGGAGACGGGGGTGTGAGAGAAGAAAACCTTAACATGCTGCAGAGAGTAGGGCTCACAGTCTTTGATGGTGGAGTGTGCTGTGGAGTTCGGGCCTAAATGGAAAGAGGCCCCAGGAGGAGGAAGGTGGGAGTAGGCCTTTGGCCGTGAAGGTCGTCTCTCTGATTGGATTGTGCCACTAAAGTGAGCTGGGTGCTGTTTCCTGGCAGGTTATTTCGGGGTCTGGGGCTGCTGCCTTGCTTTTCGTGGTGAACAGGCCCCACTGGCCACAGCCCCATCGCCGTGAACCAGATCAGCCCTAAGTCCCCAGTGGACTTGAGCCGCTGACAGTGCTGGTTGCTCTCCCATCTCCTGGCCTACCCTAGCAGAACCAGGGATATAAAAAGCAAGCCTCTGGTCAGAAATGAGAAGCAGGCAGGGCAAACGCCCGGAGCTACCCAGCAACATCCAGGAAGGAACGGCGGCCTGCTGGGGGTTTTGCTTTGCCAGAAGTAGCCTGCTTAAGGTCAGAATCTATGGTTTTCATTTTTAGAGCTATAAAAACAGAATGCAAATCAACAGCTTCTGGGCTAAGACAGAACCTTTCGGTAAAGTTTTTGTCTTGTTAAGCAAGGAGATAGAGTGCCAAATAGGCTTTGTTAAGTGGCAGCCTAATTAATAATTTAAAATCTTGTAGCTGTCTTTCATTAGAATTTATCTGTACATCAACCACAAAATCAGTCAAACACACTCATTTATAAGTTAATGCCATCCCTGAATAATTCAGCAAGAGCAAGATTAAGGCCTGCAACCCAGTAAGATGCGTTTTGTTTTCTTGGTTTCCATAGTCAGATGAGCTGGCCTGGTGGCTGAATTGGGTCTTCTTTGTGGGAGGGAAAGGCAGAGGGAGAGACTTGTCGGGTGGCTGGTGGCTGGTAGGATTCGAGTTGTCGGGTGGCTGGTGGATTCGAATCCATAGCAGGCGCCATCTCTGCCTCTCTTTGGGGCCACCAGGATTCTGAGCTGTTGGTAACATGGACCTCTTAGCTCCAGCATAGAGGGGAAGAGAAGAGTGTTCCATGGATGGCTAAGACATCTTCTTGCTGCTGTGGAGGACGTGTAAAGGGGGAACCATGAGAGTCTTCTGGGAGGGTGGAGATATGAGGCCTTTTAGTCCAAATCCAGGTGCAGAAGGGACTTTCGGTCTTCTGTCCCACTTAAGGATGCAGCCTGGTGGAACCAATCTCACCATAACAGCTTCTTTTATTAAGAGCTTCTGGGCTTCCATCCTCAAAGCTCCTGGTCCTTATGCCAGAAAAGAGAAACTGAGAGGAGGGAGTTTAGGGGAGCACCAGGACACCCCTGCGGAAGGGAGAGGCAGGGTCAGTTGCTGAATAAAGCCCATGCGTGCATCTTCTCACCAGCAGTCAGACTAAAAGCAAGGAAAGCAATGCCGTGGGCCCCCTGTGAGCTCAGGCAATGTAGAAAATGTGTTTTGGTTCAGTTCCTGTCATGCCAACATGGGTCCAATTCCTCACTGCAGAGTTTTCACGTCTGTCCATGGAAACTGTTCAGGACTCAAATGCCCTGCATGGGCACAGTGGTTCCTCCACTGCTGCGATGAATCCCAGGATTTCCAGGGCCTGCCTCAGCCAACCCCAAGCCCTCTGGAGGGTTAAAATGGCTCTGTTTATGGAGACCCAGGTAAATAGCCAGAACGGAGAGTGGGTTTAAGATGCAGGGAGATATGCTCAGCCAAGCCTGAAGAGAGGATGTCTTGTTAGGAAAAGGAAAAGCAGGGGAAGGGGTAGGTGTTTGCCCCCTGACCTGTGGCAGAGTTGGCAGCAGATGGGACCAAGGAAGGAGGCGTGTAGGGGGAATCCCACTCCAAACTCTGGCCACGTCTTTGGGGCCGGGAACTGATAAAGAATGAGCAGAAGCTCACTCGCTGGAGATGGGAAGGGAGGCAGGAATCATGAAGGATGTCAAGAACTGATCTGTTTGGTACCATCTGCAGTGAAGTAGTGGTTAAGGTTAAAGCAGAGAGGAGATGACAGGGAGGGAACAGATGGCCAAGGAAGCAAAATAGCTGGTGAACGGGAACAGAGCCTCCAGGGACGGCAGAAGGCAGGACCTCTGTGCAGAGTGCCGGAAGCAGTCCTTTCCTTGGGGTGCACTGGTCAGGCGCCCCTGGGTGGAAATGAGTCAGAGAGAGGAGTGGGGCAAGGACCCAGGATGAGGGCTCCCCAAGGCCTGGGAGAAGGCCCAGGGACTCTCATCACAGAGGCCAGGGGCCCAGGGGCAGGGCCTTCCTGGATGTCAAACTGCAGAAAAGAGGTTTGGCTGTCTCGGTGCCCGTCACTAAAGCAAGGCGAAGCCACCTCGGGTCTTACAGAGCATGCCTGGCTGAACTTGCTGGGCAGTGATAGGGATGCCAGCTGGAAACAGGTGCAGCAGGGAATGGACGATCCTTCCCAGCCTGCCTTGGGTCTGTTTTTCCCAAGCCCTGGCCATATGCCGACAATAGCTGCTTACATTTACTGAGCACTTACTATGTGCCAAGCCCGTTGTCAAGTGTACTGCATGTCTTAGCTTACGTAATCCTCACTGCTACCCTGCAAGGTCCATTGTGCACTCATCCCTGCTTTTCAGAGGAGGAAACTGAGGCGCAGACAGATGACATCCCTTGGCCTGGGTCACCCAGCTGGCACGTGGTTGAGGTGGGATGCGATCCCAGGCTCTTTCCCTGGCTCTCTTAACCTCTTCTTACCACTATCTCACAGGCCCATCTGTCTTGATTTAAATGACAATCTGTTTTTTGGCACTGCGGAATCATTTGAGCCCTGTTACGGAGCTCCCCGGTATTTCCCATGCATCCTCTTCCACTCTGCCCGTCTTGGCATCTGGGAAGACATGCCCCTCATCTCCTGTCTTCTGCCCTGGTTTCCTCATTGGAGGCCAAGATGGGTCAGTGGGTCAGGCACTAGCCTGCCTGCTCTCATGCCCCTGAAAAAGGCCCAGGGCCAGGTCTTCCTGGGGGCTGGGCCCACCTGGGACTCTAAGCCATTTGCAGGGGCTCTCTCTCCAGCCCTCTTCCAGGCTGACTCAGTGGTCTTGCTAACACAGCCGCACCCCAGACTGGACAGGTGGTTGGGGAGTAACAGCCCCAGAACATGCTGGTCCAGGTGGGTGGCAGCTGGTAGGCTGGGCGAGACAGGCCCCTCCTTCTGTACCTGCCTTTCCTCCTGGCAGTGCTGTCTCACTGCGGGGTGGGGGGACATTTCCTCCTACGCCAGCCTGGCTTGTTAGCAGGGATGGTAACTTCAGGGCTCACACTTCTCCAAAAGGGGTTTCTCCTGCTCCCTCCCGACCATGTTTGAGTTCCAGAGAGACCAGTTCTTTCCACAGCTTAGAAAAGAAAGAAAATGTAAGGCAGAGAGCCTGGCTGATCTCGGGGTGCAAAAGAGCCAGATCCAGTCGTGAGGGGAGGAGAGCTCTCTTCCACCGCCCTTAGGCACAGAGTCAGAGCTCAGGGATACGGCTGGTGCTTCTGAGCCTGTGATTACTGTCTAATCAGTCGGCAAAGTTTGGAGACTAAACTGCAAACAACCCTTGCTATCTGATTCAAAAGAGTCACTCTGGAGGCCTCCGTGCTGGCATAATGCAGAGTTGTGTGTCTGTGTGGGCAGAAACACACCTGGTGGGCACAACAGGTGCCCCAGAGTGGCGTGGAGAAGCTCGCGGTTGCCCTGGGTGCCCCCCTGAGTGCAGGCGGCTGGCCCTCTGGCCCCGGAGTGCCCCTTGGCACCCACGCCTGTGGTCCACTGGCATGGCGTTGGCGTTAGCACGTTGGCGCCGTGGGCAGGCTGAAGAGACGCTGGGCGGGGACCCCCAGAAGTGGGTGGGCCAGCGTGAAGTGCGCCACACATGGGGAATAAAGCTTGCAAGTGGGCGCCAGGCTCGCCGGCACAGGGCGTGGGTGGGTGGGCACGACTCATCACTCCTGTGCCAGGGGACAGACCACTGCAGCACTGCAGCCCCCGGACACGGGGCTCTTGTCAGCTCGTTAGGCTGTTTTCAGAGGGTAGCACAGTGACAACTCCATCAGGCAGGGTGAGTCTGCAGGAAATTGAGCAAAAGTCTCCCCAGAGTCAGGAGAAAAGCTGGGCTCCCAGCCTGCAGCCCACAGAGGTGGATGAAAATTTGCTTTTGCCTCTGAAATGGTCCTGCCAGCAGTTTGCCATCCTTTCTGGGCACCCGAGGCCACACTTAGTGAAGGGGCCTCACTCTATGCTCATATAGAGCATTCCTGTGGCCCCAAGGGGCAGAGCTGGCATTGCTCCTACCATGATTTATTTATTTATTTATTTATTTTTATTTTATTTTATTTTTTTTTTACCGGGAGGTACCGGGGATCAAACCCCGGTCTCTCCATATGGTAGACGGACGCCGAACCTTTTGAGCCACATCCGTTTCCCCTACCATGATTTATTTATAGGGTAATTGGATGGGGGGTTATGGAGGCGAAGGTGCCTCCATTTGTGGGAAGCATACAAGGCCTTGCTCTGCACTTGACATTTAGTAAGTCCACTCCTACCAGGGCCCTGCTTTTTCTTTTATAAGGATTTGCCTTTAATGTTCTATTCATGGGCTCGTCTGAGCAGTCCAGGAGAAGGAAGGAGCACGCAGTGAGGTGGCCCGGGGGCCAGGCCGGCTGGCCCAAGTCGGGAGGCAGGCCCGGGTGGGTTATTCGGGGCCCTGTGTGGGGCAGCCTGGGCAGGTGGGATGCCGGGGGGAAGCCGATCTGCTCTTGCAGTGCAGGCAGCCCTCCCGCCCGCCGCCTCTCATTGGCATGTGCTGCCTGTAACACGCTGTGTGCTATTTACTTTCCTGTCTGTCTCAGTCTTCACCGGCCGCCAGGCTCTGCCTTCAATGCAGCCCTGTGGCGACCCTGACTTTGGCTTTGCCACGACCGTTTTCTTGCTGGGGTCTGGGGTGTTGTGGATAGTAGACCAAAACTAGAGTCCAGGGGCTGGGTTTGGGTTCATGTCAGGGCTGACTCACTAGGGCCCTGGGCCTATGGTTGGCATCTTTCTGGCCCTCTTTCCCCACCTGTAACATGACTGGAGACCTGCGGGTTTTTTTCGGCAGCAGAACAGTTTCTTCCAATGAAATGCAATGGCAAGCCCTGAATATAAAACAGATAAGAGCAGGGTGACCCTGGTTGGGGCTGGGGCAAGGGGCCCTCTCCTCTGCCCTCACTGCCACCCTGGTGGCCCCTCCAGTTTGGAGACCCAGGAGTCCCCTGTGGTCCCTCCTAGCAAGATAGTGCAGGAAGCCAGGAAGACAGCTGGGTGTGCTCACAAAGAGGACTCTCCTGTGTCCACGGGGTCGGGGGTGGTCCTGCTCCTGCAGTGGGGGTGGGTTGTTGTCTCCTTTTGTTCAGGACCCCTGGTGACCACTGGTTCTCTCCTCCCATAGGCCTGTGTTCACTTGTGGTCTTCTTTCCCTCCCCCCACTCTGCTCCTCAACCCACAGGCTTCTGGTTTTTGCCCTCATCACTCTACTATCTCCACCTTGGCCTTGATATTAAACCCAAAAGACCTTCTCATCTCGCTGGACCTCCTGGTGGCATTTGACTCCCTGGCAGCAGTTTCCCTTTGGCCTCTCCGATGTTTTTCCTCCTACTTCCGCAGCTGTTCCTTCTCAGCCTCCTTTGCCAGCTTCATCTCCTCTTGCCATCCCTCAAATATGGCAGCTCCCGTGACAGTACCCTGGACCCCCTTCTCACTCCATGCCCTTATCTGGAGGAGCTGTGGTGGCCATTTGCTCATCAGCAAATCCCATCTCCTGATGTCCAGAGCCATCCATCCAGCCGCCCCCAGAGGCTCCGCTGGCTGCCTCACAGGCCCCTCAAACCCAGTGTGTCTAAAACTGTGCCCTTCACTGTTGTAGCAAACCTGCTTCTCCCCTGTTGGCTTGCATCTCTATATCTGACACCGCCATTCTCACAGGCACCCTGGCCCAAGAACTGGGGGTCCCTTCCCGTCCAGTCCATCGTGAAGTCCAGCACATCCTCTCCTGGCATCCTTAACACGTCTTCTCTTTGCCTCCACCCTAGCCCAGGCCACCCCCATCTCCTGACCCAGTAGCCTCCCTGACTCCACTCTTGCCTTTGCACAATCCAGGCTTTATGCCGAGGCTGGATTCTAAAATGCTACTCGATCTAGTAAAAACCTTCAGCGATTCCCATTTCCTTCAGGTGATGGTCCAGCCTTTCTTGTCCAGCCTGCAGCTCTAACCTCCTTTCTCCCCATCCCTTCTTTGAATTCTGAACTCCAGATCTACTGAACTTCTTTCAATTACTCACCTGAATAATACTCCCTCTCATCTCTAAGGATTTGCACAAACAGTTCCTTCTTCCTAGAGCACTCTCTGCGGCCTCTTCCCTTTTGCTCCTTAGCCTTCAGGTCTCAGCTTACACTTCCTCTCCTGTGGGAAGCCTTCCTGCATCCCCCTGGATGAGGGAAGGGTCCTCGGAGTCCCATTACACCCTATGCTTCCCCATCATAGTACTAAGCCCGCTTTATCTCCTTCCCTTTCTAGTACCTCTTTCCCTCGTGGATGGTAAGTTCTGTGAGGAGACTAGTTCTCCTCTGCTCCTTGCCCACTGGATCCTCTCTCCAAGAAGCCCTCCCTGCCTTGCTTTCTGCCCCAGGAGGCTGGCATGTCCAACCTCGACAATGGACACCCGTGTCCTCTCCCTTCCAGTCAGGTTTGGCCAACGGTGAGTCACACATGGGCTCTCTGTGTCCTTCCACCAGAGGCCACTTACAGGTTTTCCCAGAAGCACAACCTGAGACAAGGATTCAAGCGCGAGAAGTTTATTTGGGAGATGATCTTAGGGACCGCCAGTCAGAAAGTGCGGAATTGAGGCAGGAGAGGGAAGAAGCCAAGGAAGGCACATTCTGTTATCAAGCACATTTCTGCTGTGGGCAATCAGAGCTTAAGCTCAGTGGGGAACTTTGGGATGCAGTGCAGAACACGCACTCCAAAGCTATGTCACCCAAGGGGAGAGGAAGCTGGGGTATTTAGACACTTACTCCCAGCCGTCACTACCTGAGTTTGCTCCTGTGGAGGTGTTAATTCTCGGGCACTTTCGGTTTGCTCTGTAGTTAAGCAAAGTTGGCTCCACTGCTAGAGAAACCGCTCAGGCAAAGAAATGCAGGTCCTGGCAGTCAGAAGTCAGGCTGGTGTGTGCTGAAATGGTAAAAGCAAGGGTCATGGGCAGGCTCATAGCATCTGCTACACAGCTCCTCTCTCCAGGTTCAGTAAGAGAACCCTCCCCTCACTCAGTCCTAGGGGTGCTGGTATTGGCATTATCTCTTGGGGTTTCCCTACCCATGCCCTCATCTTTATTATATATTCACCAAACTTCTCAATCTGAGGGTACTCTCTGTTGCTTGCCAGGACCTGACTGAAACACACATTGTGAGATCCAATGAAGAGTGTGAAATCAATAAACTATGTTATATCTTTATGATTGCCTAATAAATGCTGAGTGAATGTACACTAAGGTTGGAACACGAGAAACAGTATCAAATTTTTTAAACTGTTCTGTAACCACAAAAAACATTAATCATGGTAATCTAGGGCTTAAAAAAGAAAAACGAACTTAATACCAGGAACCAGGAGGACATGGAGATTTTTTTTTTTTTTTAGTGAGTAGGATATAGCAGGAGTTAGACCACGCAGTTTTCCCTGTCTGAGGCCTCATTTTAAGCAGGAAAGGTAAGTTGTTATTAGCCCCAAGTTATAGGTGAGGATACAGTGGTCCCGAGAGGTCCAGTAGCTCATTCGGGGCCAAGGGCTGATGCTGCCTCACCCCAGCCCAGCTCTGATCCTCCGTGGCCCCAGGAAGCCAGCAGCCACAGAGGGGTCTGCTGCCTGGACCACGCATGACGTCCAGCAGGGCAGGGGCTGTGTTGGGAAAAGAAGCAGTATCCTCACTTGGAAAAGTTTTAGGGTTGTACTTGGCAGATTTTTATGGAACAAAATTTGCACTATTGATTCTGTGGCAAATGAAGACCTCTCGTGGACACTCTGGACTTGAGAGATCTGAAATGTTTAAATGAGGCTGGACCAAACATGAGAAAAAACTGCCAGACGAAGCTAAGCTCAGGTGGTGCCTGGGGTGAGAAGACTCTGCCTCTTTCGTCTTCTCTTCCATCTGTGAAAATGACTTGTTACTTTGAAGTGCTTTCCTCATAAGCAAGGAGGAGCAGAGGCAGCAGCCGTGTTTGTGTGTGTGTGTGTGTGTGTGTGTGTTACAGGGCCACATGCCAGCCAAAGGGAAATTTTACCACCAAATCCTGAGGCTGCGAAGGGCCCTGGGGCTATCTTGGGGTTGTAGTGAATATCATTTTCCTGTAATTGGCCCACTGCTCCTGGTGGGCAAACTTGATTGCAGGGACTCAAGGTAGCTCATTGGAAGTTGGGGGGTTTATTGCAAGGAAATGTGTGGCCTGGACTCTGGAAGCTTCTTGAAAAGTGAGTAGCTCTAGGAACCAACTGGCCCCTCTGTGATCCCTCTCGTGGCATTTCTACCTCAGTCTGTCCATCCACCTGACCCACCTCCTCTGCTCCTGACCCAGTATGGCCACTCAGGGCTTGCTCTTTAAGGCAGCCTTTTACCTTCCCCTCCCACTGCTAATTGCCTCAGATTTTTGGTATTCTCAGCTTTATTTCCCAGAAGGAAGACCCCAATGGACCCAGCCATGTTTTTTCATGTCAGACATTGTTATAGATCATGGTCGCCTATGGATGGTCCTTGGATGAAGTGGCCCCCCTTGATCCTGTTGGCCAAGAGGGGCATAGGAGGCACCTCTCCACCTGACATTTATTGACACCTGCTTATTTTATTTTATTTATTTATTTTTAAGGAGATACTGGGGAATGAACCCAGGACGTCGTACATGGAAAGCAGATGCTCAACCACTGAGCTACATCTGCTTCTCAATGAGAGTTGGTTTTTTTCATTTGTTTTGTTTTTAGGAGGTACCGGGCATTGAACCTGGGACCTCATACGTGGCAAGCAGGCACTCAACCACTTGAGCTACATTTGCTCCCCTGACAACTGTTTGTTTATTTTTATTTATTTATTTTTTTAAAGATTTGTTTTTATTTATTTATTCCCCCCTTGCTGCTTGTGCTCTCTGTGTCCATTTGCTGTGCGTTTTTCTGTATCTGCTTGTCTCCCTTTGTTGGGTCATCTTGCTGTGTCAGCTCACCACACCTTGCAGGCTGGCTTGCCTTCACCAGGAGTCCCCGGGAATCGAACCCAGGGCCTCCCATATTGTAAACGGGAGCCCAACTAATTGAGCCACAGCCGCTTCCCCTGACAACTGTTTATTGAGCGCCTGTTACTTGGCCCTGAGGATAAAGCAAATCAAAACCAAGTTTCCGGGAAGCGGCTGTGGCTCAATCAGTAGGGCTCCCGTTTGCCATATGGGAGGCCCCGGGTTCGGTTCCCGGGGCCTCCTGGTGGGGGCGGGCCCGCCCGCACGGCGTGGTTGGCTGACCCAGCGAGCGCAAGCAGCAAGGGGGGGATGAATGAATAGATAAATAAAATCTTTAAAAAAAAAAAAAAAAAAACAAAAAACCAAGTTTCCTGTTCTGTGGAGCTTACATTCTAGTGGAGGAGAGAGACATACACTACTAATTATATTCTGTCAGGTGGAGGTAAGTGCTTAGAAGAAAACACAAGGTAAAGGACAGAGGGTGACAAAAAGGGTTATTTTAGATTGGCCAGGGAGGACTTTCTGATAAGATAACATTTGAACAGAGGCCTAAGTGAAATGAGGGAGGGAACCATGCAGATTTCAGAGCTCTCCAGGTGTGGGAACAGCAAATGCAAAGGCCCTGAGGCAGGAGTGTACTTGGAGGGAATGCACTTGATACAATACCTGGCTGCTGGGGCTGTGGGCATGGCCTCCCTCTCAGAAGGGGCCTGGCAGACATTCCGAGGTGTGGCCTGTGGAACAGTTTTCAAATTCCCTTGGAGAGGACCAGAGCTTGGGCTCGGCCCCAAGTGCATCAGCCGTTGCTTGGCCAGGGATCCAGAGATGAAGGCAATAGCTATGGGGCTGAGGGGGTGGTGGGTCTGGGGCTCCCCTTCCCCGTGGAGACAGACACCTCTCCTTGGCTCTTAACGTGGCCAGGCTGCAGCCTGAGCGTGAGATCTGCAGGTCATTTCCCACAAGTCCTTTCCTTTGACTCCAAAGCATAAAACTTAGTTCTGCATAGGGTCTTGCCTTTTTCACTCTCTGCCTCATTCATACTTCAGACTTTTCTCCCCAATTAGACCATCAGTGCCAGCCAGGCCTGAGGCACCCTGTAGTGGTTGTGGAAATCACTGAACCCTCACTGTGGGCCAGGTGGGGAGCCAGCAATGGGCTGTCAAGTCTCTTTCTCAGGACATCTACAACTGATGGGAGATGCCACCACAGGGGAGAAGGGAAGATGGCATAGGGTGGCTAAGGAAGGCTGTTCCCAACCAGTGGGGCAGGGAGGGCTTTGTCAGAGGAGCAGGAGAGGAAGGGGCCACAGTGGCTGTGTGTGGTTGGGGAGCGGTACCATTGCAGCTGGAGGGGTGCAAGGCCCTGATTGTTACAGAGTTAGTACCAGGGAGGAAGAGGGTGGGTTGATTCAACAACCACCAGGTAAATGTTTTTGAAACTTCCCAGATGAGGCCCCAGGTTCGGTTCCCAGGGCCTCCTGGTGAAGGCAAGCCCGCCCGCATGGCGTGGTTAGCTGACCCAGCGAGCACAAGCAGCAAGGGGGGATAAATGAATAAATAAAAACAAAATCTTTAAAAAAAAAACAAACTTCCCAGATGATGCTTAAAAAAATTGGGAAGCTACAGATTGGCAAAAGGAAGATCACTCTAACCCCACAACCCAAAGAGGGAAGTATGGGGGACCTCCCCACTCCCAGGGCCCTGTCACATTTGATGCATCCTTCGACACTTCTTTCCACATTCTCGTACACATGCTCTGCTTTTTTGGATTAATAGCATGACTCAGTGACTACAAAACACATCTTTGTATGACTTGCCGGTCCTGTTGGATTGTGCGTGGAGGTTGCTTCCAGTTTTCTGCCGTTAAAGACCACACTGCAGCAAGCACCTATGCACATACCTTGGCCCACTTGCTTTGTGGGCTTATATGCAGGGGAAGGAGAAAAGGCTGAGAGGCTAAAATCTTCACGGGGAGCCAGGGGAGGGAGGCAATGGCATTGTGGCAGGTCAGTGACACCTGTTGGGCAGGTGGGTTTGAGGCAACTGGGCAGGACCTGAAGCCATCTGGCTGGTTATTTGGGAAGGAGGAGGGTCCGTGTGTGTATTGGGACCATGAAGATGGCATAGGTCTACAGTGAACCAGGCTGTGGGTGAACCTGGGGAAATGCCCGGAAGTATTTGCTTTCCTTGGGGTCGGGGAGGCTCATGCACCAGGAAACTCCTGAGGATGGAGTGTGATTTTCACAAAATCCTAGACTCTCAAATTTGGTGCTTGATGAGACCTTATTGCTCAGCTGAGGAGACCAGCCCAGAGAATCTGTGTTGTGGCTTGCCCAGCATCCCATAGATTTAGGACCAGGTCCACTCCTGTGTTCTTTACGGCATCTAGGCCATTCCATGAATGTCCAAAATGTTCTGGCTAGTGACCCCCATCTCCAGCCTCTAGCCCAGCAGAGCCCACTGGCCATGTTGGTGGCCATCCTTGCTCAGCGGAGGCTCCCCCCTCCCCCCGCCCCATGAGAGGAGAGGGCTTGGAGAAAGGGCTCATTTCAGGGGTCAGCAGCCAAGCCTTTCACCCCTAAGTGTGCTGGTTAAACAAGCAGGGTCTGGCCAGATCCAGGTTCAAGGCCTGGGAATTACCATCTTTCTCTGAACCTGAGTTTCTCCATCTGAAATATGGAGCAAATAATAGTTCCGATCTCATGGGTTGTGAAGATTAAACGAGATAATGCTTATAAATTCTTGGCACCTTCCTGTGGCCTGACCCAAAGAAAAGCTTAACAAATACTGCCATGAAAATTAGTAGGAATGGTGGTAACTTCTTTCCAGAGCAGAATCCATGTGCTGTCTTTCCTACAGCAGGCCAGACCTTTCTGCCCTTTGCATTTTTGCCTCCATGTCTATGTACCTAGGGCGGAGGGGACCACACTGCTTGGGGAAGATGCCTCTGACATGTCTGCCCCCTCTGCAGGGAGCCAGGGAGAAGCCCCTGAAGGCAGTGCGGGGAGCCACAGAAAGCATCCTCACGTGGTTTTCTCTGGCTTAGACAGGGAGATGAGGTTGAAGACCTCCCTAGAAACCTGGTCCATCCCCCCACCTGCCGGCGGACAGCCCCAACCCCTACTCAGCGGCCTTTTTCTCCAAAACAGGGTCTCCCTGATCAGAAAGGAAGGCCTGGCCCAGTCCAGTGCCTCGGTCTCCTGGCCTGTGAAATGGACACTGCTTCCTGCTTAGTCCCTCTCGAACTTATTTCTGGGCTGCTTGGGTTTTCCTGCTACCTGTGTATGTTGAGCCAAGCAGACCAGAGCAAGGGCTGTGCAGCCAGACATGCGGGACGGGCTCTGCCTGGCCATTTAGCAGCTGCCTGGACCTGGGGCAAATACTTTTAATTCTTTGGGCCTCAGTTTCATCATCAGAAAAGTGGGGCTAATGCCATAATGCCACCTGCCTCTTGGGGTTTTGAGAATTCATGACGAAATGGATGTAAAGTGCCTCCCTGGCACACAGCGAGCCCTTGGTGAGTAATTGTTGCCGTTCTGTCTTCATTGTGGTCTCGCCCTTATATGGGTACCGTGGCCTCCTGGGTGCCGGGTTCTGTGGGGGCTTCGGGTTCCTCCTCATCTTTTTCCTCACTCTAGATCCTCCTCCTCTTTGTCCCAGGCTCCACCTTGTCCTGTTATAGGATCCACAAAAAGGGCCAAGGGTGGGGGCATCCGTGTCCTGCTGCGTCCCCGGCCTGCTGTGCCCCTGCAGGATCAGGTGTCAGCAGGCTTTGGGGCCCCTCGCTTGCACCACGACTCCCATGGCCTGCCCCCTTTCAACAGGCACATACAATCCTGGGACGAGAAGCCTGCGACCTGGGAGCTGGCTGTGCCCAGAAGCTGGGGTGAGAGCTGTCACCTCCACAAGAGGAAGTTGCAATCGATTTCTTTCTCACCACTCCCTTGAAAAGAGCAGCAGCGCTGGGGAAGGCCTGTTATTGGTGGGGGATTTGTCCCCAGAGAGCAGCGGGGAGATAGAGAAGCAGCCGGGGATGCACACCGCAGAGCCCAGCCTGTGCAGCCCAGAAATGGGAGACCCTTCCCGCCCCACCTTCTCACTTCCTCGCCAAGATGGGGTCCTGGCCCCTTCCTGTGCCTGGGGTTTGGAGGTGCCCTTGCTGCAGGCCCTGCTCACCCCACTGAGCACTGGCCAGGGTGTTTTTACTAATAAGCTACCCCATCACAATCACAACAGAATTAACACACACACACACTCAAAGTAAAAGAAGGAAGGAAAGAGAAAAAATAGCCCTCACACAAATGCCGCTGCAGTGTCTGCCAGGACCTAAGATACTATCTATTTTTTAATAATTGAGGGTAATAAACATGTATTTCTTTCTCCTTGCCACCCCCCTATCCTCTGCAGCTTGTCAGCTCCCTGGTCTCTCTTCTGATCAGACCAAGTCTTCCCCAAGAAAAAAAAAAAAAAAAATCCTTTAAGCAAAAAGGATTAAAGCCTTGAAAGTAGGTCTGCCTGAGCTCTCTCCCACCCCCTCCGCTCCCTTCCCCAGGGCTGGACTGGAGAGAGGCCCTCAGGGGAGCCAAGGAGGCTTTGGGGCTTATGCTGCAAGTCCTGTGGAGGCCTCAGGAGCTGAGACCAGCCATCCTTCCTTCCTGCAGTCCATCCAGCTTCGGCCATGCCTGGTGGAGGCAGCCCAGGTCTCCACTGGCGCCTGAGGAGGGACTAACCCAAGAACCAAGACCCTCCAAGACCCAACAGTACAGGAAGTAGAAGGGGGGGCATTGGTCTCAGCAGGTTCCAGCCTGATTTTGCAAACCGGCTTTGCGCTTTAGGGGCCTGAGTGACCTTGGAACAAGTATCTGAGCCTTAGTCTCTCCATCTGTAAAATGGGACTTTAATAGTACCTACATCACAGAGGATCAAATGAGCTAAAGACAGCCCAGTGCCTGGCACATGGTAAAATAAATGAAATGAGTTATTGTTATTGTTTTGGAATTCTTCTGTAATCTCTTCCATCTCGTGGCCCTTCACAGTTAAGGACCTGCCCGGCACACCTGTTTTCATGCAGTTCCCATTACTGTAAAGAGAGGGTTGAACCCGCAACTGGGTGGTGGTGGTTAGGGGCCTTGGAACCCAAAGCAGGTCTTGTTTCCCCTCCCCCACTGCCTCTCCTGGCACCCTTTCCTCTCCCTGACAGGGCACCAAAGGTCTTCGTCTCTGGGCCCCAGGAGCCAATCCAGGACCAACTGGGAAAGCCCTGGCCTGGGCAGGAGGGGAGTTCCCGGGGCGGCCGTGGCCGCAGCTCTGCAGATTGGCCTTTCTCCCTGCAGCCGCCAGGCTTTGCCGTTCTGCTGAGGCAGCAGCCCGGGCCGAAGCAGGCCTCCCTCCTTTGAGCGGCGCCCTGCACAAGGGGCTGGTGGCAGGGGCAGGCCCGTGCCCCCGCACCTACCCAGGCCAAGCCCCTGGCCTCCCCTGAGGTAGTGCTTGGCTACAGGGCCTCCAGGGCCCAGCTGCCCACCCTGGGGCCAGGCCTGACTGGGGTGCTTTGGGGCCCAAGGCAGGAGAGGAGAGGCAAGGCCGTCAGGCCGGAGGGCAGGAAAAGCCGGGAGGGAGGTGGCTATTTATAGCTGGCTTTGCTTTTGTTCCTTTTCCAGCAATGCTTCTCTTTAAATAGGCTCAGGGCTGGAGGCTGCAGCTCTTCCTCAGCCGCCTGCAGTCAGCGTGCTGGCCCTTGTGCCTGTGTGTGTGCTGTGTGCAGGGGCGGGGTGAAAGATGGACAGTGATGTGTGCTTGTGTGTGTACCAACATGCATAAGGGTGGGGGTGGGCGAGCCGGCACACACACATGTATAGGGATGGGCCCGTTCTTAGTATGCACGTGTGTTTATGTTCGTGGGCATGTATGACTGGGGTGGTCCGCCCTCAGTTTATGTGGGCATATGTGCATATGTGTGGAGAATGGGTGATGGGCAGGCAGGTGTGTAGGTGCATGTGTATCTACAGGTATAGAATGAGATGTGAGCAGCTCTTTAGGTCAGTGCATAATGGGGTTGCTGAGGGATGGTCACCGCTGTGTGTGTGTCATAGTGTACATACGTGTGCAGGGATCTGGATGGAAGGGCAACTCTAACTTTGTCTACACAGTCCATATCCTCCACGAGGGCAGGGGCCTCCACTGCGGAGCACCGCGTCTGCTCCATGTGCAGTGTTAAATGGCTGGCTAGGAGGTGTGTGCGTGCCTGGGTGAGGGGCTCCAGGGCCCTGTCGCCCCCGCCCACCCAGCAGGAGCGCCCTGAGGTCCCGAGGCTGTGAGGAGAAGCGGCCCGGGTACGAGCCTCTGAGAGCCACCCCGGTGACCAGAAGCGCCCAGGCTTGGGGGGACAGCTCTGGGTTCCCAATCTGGCTACCACATCTACCATTCTCTGCGTCCCAGATTTCCCACCCGGAAAATGGGGCGAATAAAGACCTCTGTCAGGGCTGCTGTTGGGATCAAATGAGATCGGACTCAAATTGCCGCTGGGTACACCCGGGGCGCTCGGCACTGGCGGCCGGGTCGGGTCCTCTTTGGCACCGTGCGGGCGCGGGATGCGGCGGCCCTTACTGGGTCCGCGGGGCGGGGCAGACCGGGGACCACCCCCTCCCCGCGGCGGGAGGCAGCCGGGTTAGCGCCCCTTTGGGGTGCGGGGACAGTAGCCGCCCGACCCCGCCCGCGGGACCCCGCCACTCCCCGCCGCTCTCGCGCGGGGGGAATGGTTTCCAGGGCCCGCAGCGGCTCCCCGCGCGGAAGCAGCGCAGTAACCCAGAAATGTCAGCGTGGCGAAGCGGCTCGGGAGAGAGAAATCCTCGCCCCGGGAGGGCACGGCGGGCGAAGGGCGCGCTTGGCCCGGCCCGGCCTGCGGGAGGCTCGGTGGGCACCGGGACTGGGCACCGCCCTCGCCCCTCGGGCCCCGCGCGGCCTCGCGCGGCAGCTCCGGGTCGATGCGACACCCCCAGCCCCTCCCCCAAAGGCCAACCAAAACGTAGTAAATATTTAATCCGGGCCAGGGAACCAAAGAGGCCTCCCCGCCCCCTCCGCAGCCGTCTGGCTCCTCTGCCAGCCCCGGGAGCTCTCCTCGGTAATGAGGCCGGGAGCAGCAGGGATCGATCGCGGCCCGGGGCGGGGGTGGAGGTGGCGCTGAGCTCCCGGCTGCGCCCTCATCCGGCCTGCGCCCACGGTGGCATCGCTCTCTGGCCCCCCAGGCTCTCGACCCTCGAGGTCCGAGCAAGAAGGCTTGGGAGGAGCGTGGCCCCCGGCTCCTCCCCACTGCCTTGCCCCTGCCCACCCCCAGTACTCAGAGACGGCCTGTGAGCTCGGGTGCCCGGGGGAGGACTGAGGAGGGGGTGTGGGAAGCCTGGGGGACTTTCAGTAGCCCTGCTAGTGCCTGAGCTCGTGTCCCGTCCCAGGCCAGACTTGAACTCCCAGGCCTGGTGTCCCAAAGTCAGCCTGGGCTCTGGGTGGGGCCTGGGTGGGGCAGCTGCAACCAGGGAGGGCCCCAGAGAGAGGCTGGCAAGGTATTTCTATGGTGCTGTATTCTAGGCCTCCTGGGCATTGCCCTGGAGGAAACCTAGAGCGGTGATGACATCCTAGCTGCTCATTCATTCAGGCAGCAGATAATTATTGAGCATCTACTGTATGCCAGTCACTAGGCAGCCAGTAAGGAGACACCCAAATCTCTCTTGCAGAGAGATTACATTCCAAAGGAGGAATCAGTTAATAAGTAAACAAGATGATTTCAAATAATGCTTGAATAAGTCAGTAATGTGATATTGTGCTCAACTCCCGGGAGAAGGAGCAACATTAGCTATGATACTCAGGGAGCTGAGCCATGACAATGGGATGGGGTATTGTCATGCCCAGGCAATTTATAGCCTGTGCAAAGGCCCAGAGGCAGATGTGTTCTAGGATCAGGAAGATGGCCAGAGAGGTTGAGAGTGTAGTTAGTGGGGGAGAAGTAGGCGGTGGCAGATCCCATAGGGTCCTGTAGGCCACGGGAAGGAATTTGGATCTTATTCTAAGTGCAGTGCGAAGGCATTAGAGATTTTAAGCAGAGGAATGATGTGATCTGATTTACATTTTTAAAAGCTTCTCTTGGCTGCAGTGTGGAGGATGGAAGTAGGGAGTTAAGGGTGGAGGCAGGGAGACTAGGTGGGGGTGATGGTACAGTGGTGCAGTGAGGGAAGCTGATGCCCTGCCTGCTGTGGGCACTGACTGTGAAGTGTCCATTTATGCTTCTGCAAGCACGCACGTGCACACACACACACACTGCTCAGCAGCCAGGAACTGTGGCTGGGCCTGTAGGCTCTGGGCATACAAAGTCCCGTGGGACCCGAGCAGAGGCTGAGACCCGAGGTTGCTCCTGGCCCTGCCTCCCGGACTCAGCCTCCACATTGGGCAGCCCAGGAAGTTTTTTAGTAGCATTAGAAAATGTTGACATGTTTTTTGAAACAATTTCAGATCTGATATCTCTGCCAGATTGAGTTTGTAACCAGCTTTATTGTTTAAGCCTGCTGGGATTTCATCAAAGGCGTCTGCTGTTTACCCAGAACCATTTCATTGGAGAAAACAGCAAACAGACCTGCATTTCTATCTGATTTCAGTTTTCCCCTTTTCTCATGAATTTGAGTGCTTGTGAAAAGCAAGGCTGATAAGACAAAGCAGCCAGGATCAAACCCGGAGGAGGGGGCTCGGAAGGGAAGGGGCTCGGAAGGATATCTGCTGAGGTTTAGTGATAGAGCAGAGGGAAGTTGGGGGTGGCTGCTGCCTCTCTGGGGCGGCCAGGAGGCAGCCCTCAGCAGGGGTGCCCTGGCAGGGGTGAGGGAGTGGGGAGCGTTGCTGTTTACCCCCACTCTGGCCAAGATTTCTTTTTTTTTTTTACTTTATTTTGTACATTTAATAATTGAAAACATAAACAATTAAAAACTAAAAAGTAAACACAGATGAATAAATATATACATTTCTCAATTAAATGTAATGGATACATGTAAATTTTTTTTTTTTTTCCTGAATCAAACAATATATTACACAATGTATTTGGTTCATAGTAATGCATTCATACAGTATTTGTGGCCAAGATTTCTAGGCCATCTCCTGGTGTCTGTTGTCTTTACCATCTTCTGGGCCATTTCAGATGCTGACAACAATGAAAGGCTGAACATCAGCTCCCACTTGGAAAGCAGCGGTGACCCAGCCTCAGAGCTGGGTTCAGTGATACAGACCCAAGCTTTCTTGGGAAAAGGCCGAGGGAGGAAACAGATCAAAAGGCAAACAGAAGCCAGAATGTAAGAGTGCCAGGAAAATTGCTTCCCTGCTCCTCATCTGCCAGTGCTTGGTACTCAGCCTTTCTCCTGCCCAGGTGGCCTGAGCCAGAGCAGGGCAGGACCCAGGGACTCTTGTCACAGGGTTAGCATCCCCCTTTCCCCCCAAGAAATCTATACCAGAGCTATTATCACCAGCTAATAGGATCCTGGTGCCTTTAAGCAGGCCTGTTGACCCAGCAAATGTTTTAGCCCAATGGGGGAAACGCTGGCTCTGCAGCCTATCAGGAAAAGGTGTTCTGAGAAATTTGGGTTAATGTGCCTTCTTCAGTTGCTTGAGCGACAGCTAGTTAAGTGCATGGGTTGCTTGGTGTAAAGGCTGTATTTTACCAGTTGTACATTAGACCCACTTATAAGGTCAATCGATTTGAACCAATTAGCAAGAGGATAAGGACTTGTTTATCTTTAACTGACTGTAGATCTTGCACCAGGCCATCTAAGAGAGGTTATAAAGATACAGAGATATTTCCCCATGCTGAGTGCCAGGCATTGTTATTGTGCTCTACTGCCTTCTGGGATGAACTAGGGAGGAGGAGGGAGATTGAAGGCTGACTGTCTGGTCCTCACAGAGCCTCGTCTAGGCCCTCTGGGCCCCTTCCCACCTTTCACAGCCATACAGTGAGAACTCAGTGGGCTGCTGGGATCTCTGTGGTCCCTTTAGTCTCTGTAGTCTCAGGGCATGGCCCCAGGCTTCCTGGGAGAGCTGGGTAGCCACACACTGCAGATATAGGGGCTGGGAATTTTTGCTGCCATCTGTTGAGAAGCTACAGCATCTCATTTAATCTCTTTTTTTAAAATTTTTATCTGTTTATTTATTTACCCTGCCCTTGTTGTTTTGCACTCACTTTCTGCTCTCTGTGTATTCTTCTGTGTCTGCTTGTCTTCTCTTTAGGCAGCACTGGGAGCTGATCCTGGGACCTTCCAGAGTGGAGAGAGGCGCTCAATCTCTTGCACCACCTCAGCTCCCTGGTCTGCTGTGTCTCTTATTGTCTCTCCTCTGTGTCTCTTTGTTGCGTCATCTTGCTGTGCCAGCACTCTTGCGCGGGCCAGCACTCCTGTGCCAGCCAGCACTCTGTGTGGGCCAGCTGTCTTCTCGGGCCAGCTTGCCACACAGGCCAGCTTGCCCTTCACCAGGAGGCCCCAGGAATCGAACCCTGGACCTCCTATATGGTAGAAGGGAACCCAATCACTTGAGCCACATCCGTTTCCCTCATTTAATCTTTACAAGCCCCTTTCCTGATTGCCACCCCGCCTCAGCCCAACTAGGTGTTAATCCCTTTTCTAGGCAAGAAAACTGAGGCTCGGAGGGTCATCCAGCCAGCCACCTGCTGAGCTGGGATTTGAATCCAGGCATGGCTGACCCCGGAGACTGTGCCTTTTTACTTGGTTGCACTGCCCTCAGCTTTCTCTGAGGTTAGGTAGGGGCAGAGGTTTCTCCCAAAAGGTGGACTTGGGAGGAACAAGTTCACAAGCTGGCAGAGAGAGTAGAGTGGCCCCTTTGCCACTTTCTGGCCTGAGAATATCTGGAGATGGGGCTGAGAAAATCCAGGCCATGGACAGTATTTGCGAGGCCAAGAGAATCCCTGGCTGGGGGAGTTGGTGGGCCCATTGTAACAAAATAGGTGCCATGCTACTTTGTGACCCCCCAAGGTCTCCTGCCTGGAACCCCTGGCTCCTTCTCTCATTCTCCCCATAAAAGATGGAAGGAGGCCTGCTCCATGCTTTCAGATTCTTGCCCATCACTCTCCTAATACCTTAGCCTCATATCCAGTGTCTCTGAATTCCAAGTGAGCACACACTTGTCAGAGGCAACAAACTCTGCTTTCACTCCAGAGACTGGGAAATAAAATGAAATCCAGAGTGGGACCAGAAATTTTCTTACAGAGGCTTCAAATATAAGCATCCTAAGGATTGGGTTGGTTCAAAATTGTCCCCGCGTGGTAGGAGCATGGGGGCGGAAGGTTGTGCTTTTATGCCAGTTCTGCTGTGCCAACTTTAAACGCTGATAACTCCTTGGGAAACTGCTTCGGATCTCACTTTCCTCTTAATGGCTTCGGCAGTAGTGAACCCTTGACCTCTGAGGGTGGGTTAGATTTTTTGGGAAAGGCCAAAAGTAATTTGAAGCTGTATGTTGTGAATAGAGGTGAGGAGCAATTTGTGGAAGGTGGTTTGTTTCTGTTGTTGGGAACTTTTTTTTTTTTTTTTTTAGGTTGAAAATAAGATGGGATTCTAAAGAATGGAGACAGTTTTCTTACAAGGCTAGTATGCTTCCAAAAGAAGTTCCAGAAGTGTTTCAAGGATGATAGCACCTTGTAATGGGGGCCTGGGTTCCAAAGGTGAATACTTTTTCAGAAGGGCAAGGGAAGGGAATTGATGCTTTACTGAGCCGCTACTATATGCCAGACACTTTACATACATTATCTCAACTGCTTGAAATAATTTTTGGAGGGAAGCGGCTGTGGCTCAATCAGTAGGGCTCCCGTTTACCATATGGGAGGCCCCGGGTTCGGTTCCCGGGGCCTCCTGGTGAAGGCAAGCCCGCCTGCACGGCGTGGTTAGCTGACCCAGCGAGCACAAGCAGCAAGGGGGGCGATAAATGAATAAATAAATAAAATCTTTAATAAAAAAAAAAAAAAAAAATTTGGAATAAGGACTAGTCTATAAAAAATTTCATAAATAATCCATTATCTTGCTTAATCTTCACAGTAATTCTGTGAGAACAAGTGCTAAGTCCATTTCACACATGAGGAAATTAAGGCTCAGAGGACTTGGCTTCCCAAGACCACAGAGCTAGTGTTAGGGCCAGCATTCGAACCCAGGTCTGATTGGCACCCAGACTCAAGGCTAATTCTTTTTCAGATGTGTATGTTCTTTTTTTTTTTAGATTTAATTTAATTTATTTATATGCCTCCCCCCCCCTGTTGTTTTTGTGCTCGCTGTCTTCCTCTCTGTGTCCATTCACCATGTGCTCTCCGTGTCTGCTTGTCTTCTCTTCTTCTCGTCTTCTCTTTAGGAGGCTCTGGAACTGATCCTGGGACTTCTGATGGGGGAGAGAAGGCACTCAGTCTCTTGAGCCACCCCAGCTCCCTGGTTTGTTGTGTCTCTCATTGTCTCTCCTCTTTGTCTCTTTTTTTTGTTGCACCAGCTCTCCGCGCGAGCCAGCTTGCTTTCACCAGGAGTTCCCTGGAAATGAACCCAGGACCTCCCATATGGTAGATGGGAGCCCAGTTGCTTGAGCCCCATCCCCTTCCCTGTGTATGTTTTTATATACTTACCCAACTCCACTCACCCCCAATAAGCCACAAATTTAGTTTCATTATGTCACGGCGACATCATCAGGCTGCATTCACACTTAAAAGAGAAAGCAGGTCATAAAGGACTTATGTACCAGGGCGAGATGCTGACTGTGTATGGTGGCAGCTTGTTGTCATCAGGCGTCAGGGGACGCGTGGGTGACAATGGCAAGGCATGAAGTATGGTGTTTATTAGGTCCTGGCAAAGGCCCGGGAGCTCCAGATGCCAAGTGGTGATAAGTGGGAACTGCCTGTGTCAGCTCTCTTTCATCTTCTGGCACTGAGCAGGTTTCCCGTTTGGTTCCACTGAATCAACTGGACTCTTGGATTGGCCAGCCCTGGGATCTTTCTTGGCCCCTGGAAAGATGGGGCTCCCTTTGGACTGTAATAGAGACACTAATGATAGCAATAATAGCTTGTACTGATGGAGCACTCAGTATGTGTCAGGCATTGTGCTAAATGCTTTACTGTTAAGCTTTGGTCCTTCTACATACTCTTAGCCCCTGACCGGGCTCCTCGGCTACAGTCACAGCCACAGCTACCTAAATATAGCAACTCCCCATTTAGAAATGTATCTTGCTGATATCCTTGCACCTGTGGGCAAAAATGCACATCCAGGAGCATGCATATTGTCACTGCTTATAATTGCAGAAATTGGAAACAACCTAAATCCCATCTGTAGGGGATCAAGTGGGTAGATTCCCATAGCCCTATAAATGGGATACTGTGCTGCAGCTCCAATGAATAGGCGACCCTGTAGGCGTGGATATGGGACGGATGCCAAGAAATATTGCTAAGTGAAAAAGCACTGGTACTATACTGCACTACCATTTGGATTTTAAAAAGAAAGATATACTTGTACGTGATAGAAATTTTCTGGAAAGACACAAAAGAAACTATTAACAGTAGGATGCCTATGAAGAAAGATACTGGGGACTGAAGGTCTGGGAAAGGAAAGGAGACTTATTTTTCTTACTCTTTTGTGTTCTTTGAAAAAAAAATTTTTTTTTTTTTACTGTGGGCATGCATTATCTTTTTTATTAAAAAGAAAGTGGGAGGAGGTTTAAAAAACAAATTCCCAGGCTTTATCTGGGTCCACTCTTGTCTTCCCTGTCTACAGCCAGGGCCTGCTGCCCTAACTCACAGATCGTTTCCTAGCTCTTCTTCCTTGGTCCCAGTCCATGCCCATCCCTCCCTGAGGCGTCCATTACTGCCTTCTTACTTAAAATCTACCTTTTTGCCTTGAAATACAAATAACTGCAATCTGGAGAGAAAGCTGAGCTTCATTGCACTTACAGATCAGACAGACATTGGCTGGCACTGGGACGCTCGATAAATGTTTGCTGAATCTAATTGAATCTGTGACTCAGTTGGTTACACCGAGCAAGGTACTAATTGGCCAAGGTCAGGCGACCAAACCCACACAGGCTGGCTCTCTCTGACTCTAGAGAGGGCCTCTGTTTCCCCACATGAAGTCCGAACTCTTGTTCTGATGTGGCTGCGTGTCACGAGGGAGGTGGGGAGCTGTGTGAGCAAGGAAGATGCTTGAAGGTGTGTGAAGGTGCATGGGAGTGAGGCTCTGTACACGCCATCTCCTCTCCTGGAGATATAGCTCAACGTGGGCCACTGCCCTGATTTAGGACGCAGGACAGAACAGCAGTATGACAGACAGATAGGCCCAGTTTTGGAAAGATTCTGACTCAGAAGAGCATCTGTAATGGACTTCAAACTCTCTGCGATGACCATGTTTAATGGTACCACTAGGTTGGTTGTTAAAAGGCAGAGAAAGCCCCAGAAACACCTCATCATGGCCCCTTGACTCCTGCTTAAGGAGGATATGCGTTCATTGCCCTTACTCAGACATGGCCTGGGTTCTGCTCATGTCTCCCAGGCACCAGTTTCTGGAGCCTCAACCCAAGTGGAGCTCTTCTCTGGTCTCCAAAATCATCCACAGACATTGGCCGACCAGTAGAACATGGGGCACGGATGATCATAGAAGCCTCTAGAAACAGAGATGCAGGTAGTCTAGTGTGGTGTGGCATTTCTCCTACACTTCCTGTTTTCTTGTCTCAAAAATTCTGTCACTTGGAGGAAGGAGAGAGTATCACTTGTCCATGACCACTTTTTCATTCTTGAAATGAAATACCCACAGTGGGTCTCTGCTTTCAGCCAGTATAAAATGCCCTGGTAGCAGTTTGCTGTGGGCCCCAGGGCTCCTCTAGCCTGTTCACACAAAAGACTTCTTGTTCCAGTAAGGATTATTATGATGAGGAAGCATTTGCCTGCAAGCACAGTGAGTCAGAAAGTTTGATGTGCCTTCCAAAAAGAAAAAAAAAGCATGTACAATTTTTGACCACATTAATTGAAGCGTCCAAATCTAGGGCGGTGAGGGTACCCACTGAGTCAGCCTCTCTCGTCATCGTCCACCAATCAAGTCCATCTCTTGCACATTAGTTAGATCCATCCGCTCTTCTCCATCTCCCCTGCCACCACCATCTTAAACAAGCATCCTTCTTCTCTTGCTTGGATTGTTGCAGTAGCCTCCTGGTTGATGTTCTGGCCTCTTCTCTTGTCTCCAGGCTCCATGCTGCCACCAGGGGGTGTTAGGGTGTCAGGGAGCATGATCTGATCACAGCAGATCATGACTTAAAATTCTCCAATGACTTCCCATGACTCCTGGAATACAGACTCCATTTGTAACAGTATTCAAGGCCTCATGCCATCTGGCCCCTGCTACCCCTCCAACCTCATCTCATCCCTCTTTCCCCTCATGCTGACTGGCTTTTTGCTCTTCGGATCTGCCCATCTCCCTCCACACTCAGGGTCCTCACGCAAGTGGACTCTGCAGGAATGTTGCCCCGCCCCCACCCCACCCCACTCTTCTGGGTAATTCCTTCTCTTTAAGGCTGAACTCGAAGGCTGTTTCCTTGGGAAATTGTCCTGAGCTCCCCCCAGACTGGGTCAAGTCTCCCGGTTATACATGCCCACACATCCAGCATTCAATCATTCACTAATTCATTGAACCAACATTTAATGATGCCAGCTGAGGGCCAGGAGCTCTCCTGGGTGCTGGGGGCATAGTGGTGAGTCAGATGGGCTTACACTCCATCGAGAATGATAGACAATAAAGTCCCGCAGGGCTGACGAGGACCGCGAGGGTGAAAGCAAAGAAAGAAGCCTCAGGAGTTGGTGAAGTTGATCAGACACCTGTGAGATGAGGGAGGGAACCTGTAGAGGCTGGCGGGAGAGAGCTGGGCTGAGGAAGTAATAAATGCAAAGACCCTGCCAGGACGTGCGCTTGGAGCCTTCAGTGAACAGGGAATGCAGACCTGGGTGAGCACCGTGACAGAGGGAGGGTAAAGACCACGCAGACCAGGGTTAGATGGCTGGACTTTATTCTCAGATTGATGGGGCATCTTTGGAGGGATTGGCTTACATTGTTAAAGGAGACTTTGCAGAGTAAGAGTGGAAGCAGAGAGCAGCTAGGAGGCACTGAGGTGCTCTAGAGGAGCGATGGCGGCTTGGACTAGGACGGTAGCTCTTAGAAGGCTGCATCAATTTGTTACTTCATGCTGTAATTCATCATGCACTCATGCCTCTGAACTGTGAGCTCTATGAGGACAAGGATTATGTCCACTCACTTGCTTTCTACCCCCAGCTCTTACCCCATGTGTCTGGCACATACATATTAAGTGCTCAGCAAATACCTGTTAAATGATCGTAGACTGACTATGACAGCAAAGATGCTGAAAAAAAATTATGTTAGAAGCAGAAGGAATCATGTGGTTGCTTGTCCTGGAAAAGAGCTTTAGGGGAAACTGTCTTCAGATACATAAAGGATTCCACTCTGGGTGGAAGTTCTTTGGAAGGATCAAGGAAGAGATGGCTGAGGCTTGGCCTGGCCTTCCCAGTGGCCTCCTGAAGATGTTCAAGCATAGGGGCTTAATGATCACTTGTCAGCGGTATTGGGGGAGCCTGCATGGAAAGTAGACATGTGTTTGCACATCTGTGCACTCACACATATGCAAGCACTGTAGATTTTCTGGCCCTGAAATCACCCTACTTCCGAGCTGCAAGGACTCTTAGAAATAGTTGTACCTGGTGACCTAAAAGTTAAGACTCTTGGGTTACAAATGATGGAAACATAAACGGTTGGAACAAAAAAGGAATCTTACTGGCTCATGAAACTATGACTCAGCTTGATGTCAACTTGATCCCACAGGGTTACCAGGACCTGGTTCTTTTCTTTCTGCATTTTCACGTGGCTTTCCCTGAGTTGACATCACTCTCAGAAAGCTTCAGCAGCTCCAGGTTCACATCTCTCCCTCCCCTAGGAAAGAGAGAACTTTCCTCCTCCTACAGTTTGAACAAGTTGTGGGCCTGACATCACTGGCCCAAATTCAGCCCTGAGCCAGTCACTGTGGCCTGGTAATATGTGCTGACTGGGTACAAGGCCATGCTGGAGCTGGGGGCTGGAGTCAGCTCAGCCAAAGCACATGGGTTGAGAGTCGGGGAGGACCAGTTCTCCCAAAGGAAATTCAGGGTACAGTGTCATGAAGGGGAATGTAGCATGGAGGCCCCAAATCCCATACAAATGGTAGTCTCTAGGTGGTTGGTTAGGACTTTTTTCTTTCTTTTTAGCACCTGCCTCTGTTTATCAAATGGACTTTCGTTCAGAACCCTATTTGTCCCTCTGGTCAGCTGGTCAGCCCCTGGGACCCTCCACTTACCTTGTTCCAACCTCCTCACCATGTGGGTGGGGACGCTGAGGCTTGTCAACCATTCTCAAGGTCACAGAGCTCAGGTGCAGCAGAGCTAGGATGGAAAGTGGTGGGTGGGAGCAGAGGAGCAGTGCCGGTGGGGGCAGGCCTTCAGACCTAGGAGCATCACATGGTAGGCAGGGGCCTGAGTCTGGCGCCAGCCTGTCAGGTTTGAATCTCGGCTCTGGAGTTGTTAGCTGTGGGACTGTGTTAGTTTTTTAGGGCTGCCTTTACAAATGGCCACAAACTTGGTGGCTAAAAACAACAGAAGTTTATTCCCTCACAGTTCTGGAGGCCAGAAGTCTGAAATCCAGGTGTTGGCAGGGCTGCGTGTCTGCTGAAGCTCTAGGGGACAGTCCGTTACTTGCCTCTTCCTGCTTCTGGTGGCTGTCGGCACCCCTGTGGCTGCGTCATTCCTCTCTCTGCTTCCATCTTCACACGGCCTCCTTCTCTTCCCTGTCTTCTCTTCTGTCTTGTGTCAAGGTGCTAGACATTGCATTTAGGGCCCACCCAAGAAATCTCAAGATCCTTAACTTTAGGGGAGTGGGTGTAGCTCAGTGGTCGAGCACCTGCTTCCCATGTACGAGGTCCCGGGTTCAATCCCTGGTATTTCCTAAAAAAAAATTTCTTAACTTAATTATGGCTACAAAGATCCTATTTCTAAATAAGGCCACAATGACAGATTCTAAGGATTTGGACATGTCTGTAGCTCTTCTGGGGCTGTCATTCAACCTACTGCAGGGACCTTGGGCAAGCCACTTAACTTCTTTGATCTTTAGTTTCATCACTTTTTTTTGGGGGGGGGGTACTAGGGGCCAGGGATTGAACTCAGAACCTTGTATATGGGAAGCCAGCTCTCAACTACTGAGCCACATTGGCTTCCCTGAGCTGGTTTTTTTGTTGGTTTTGTTGGTTGGTTGTTTTTTCAGGAGGCACTGGGAATGGAACCTGGGACCTCCCATGTGGGAGGTGGGCGCCTGACCGCTTGAGCCACATCTGCTCCCAGTTTTGTCACCTTTAAAGTAGAAATAAACCTCACGGGGTTGTCATGGGGACTGATAGGAGATAATCCTTGCTGAGCCCTTCGGTGCTCCACAGATGTCCACTGTTAGCTTATTATGACCCCAGATCTGGCCTGGCCTTCCTGCGGCCAAGAAAGGGCGGCTTTCTTGCACAGGTAGGCCTAGCTCCCCTCTGCTGGTTGTAGCAAAGAGAAGACAATTAGCTGTGGAGAGAGCTCCGGCAAGGTTCTAGTCAAGCGTCTTCCCACTTGCTCCTCAGCTGGGGCCATCCTGCTGTCCCAGCAGGCCCGAGCTCCCCAGCCTGCAGCTGAGAGGCAGGGCAGCTTGAGGAGGTAGCCTGCCAATCACCCTCTCACCCCAGCTGGCTCCAGGAGGCTGGCCTCAGAACCCTATGATTTGATTTAGAGTGATGAAATGTAAATTGCAGAGATTCCAGGCTTCCTGTGTGCCTGAGATCCCATCAGCATCTCATTCCCCTTACCTGGGGCTCCTCCAGGTCTCATCTGGTGGATTCTGTCGGCAGAGCACCTCCTCGTTGGCCACGATGGCGTGCTTCTTACATCTATCACACCTGCACTGTGACAATGTAATTTTTATCTCTGGTTGTTTATTTCTCAGATGGAACTACTTGTAAATTCCAAGAAGAAAATATATCCCTGTGTGTGACAGAACCAGCCCAGGGTGATTAATCTGATTTTGAGCTGGGAATGCAGACCTGGGTGACACTACTTTGTACATAAATGTCCAGTAATCAGCCACAGCCATTAATTGTCCTCCAATGAAACAGTGGCCCCGGGAGGGGTTGGGCTTAGTCAGAAGGGAATGGGGTCCTCATCCCCCAGCTCCTGGTGCCTGGCAGGCCTGGGGTGCAGAGAATGGGAGGAATGTAGCTTGAGGCCAAGAGGAGGGAAAGACCCATAATTCAAGGCAGAGGTGACAGTGGGAGGGAGCAGAAGCAGGGACCAAGGGCATTGGCAGATAAGTGGGAACAGTCTTCTGCAATCCAGCAGACGGTGTTCACATATGAGCCCCAGCACTCACCATGCGACTCGGGTAAAGTTCCTTTACCTTCACTCCCTAATCCTGGCAGAAGAGTTTCTTTCTTTTTATTTAAAATTTTTAAGGAGGTACTGGGGATTGAACCCAGGATCTCGTACATGCAAAACAGGCGCTCAACCACTGAGCTACACCTGCTCCCCAGAGGAGTTTCTTGATCTGTAAAATCAACCCCAGAGGGTTGATGAGAGAATTAAATGAGCAATGAATGAAAAATGCCTGTAGTATAGAATGGGTGTTCAGAATAAGCGAGCTCAACTCCCTTTCTCCTCTTTTCTAATAGGCCTGCAGAGGAAAGTCATAGAAATAATCGACCCTCAGAATGTTAGAGTTGGGAGGACTTTAGAGAACCCCTAGCTGGGGTGTGGGGAAGGGAAGAGCCTTACAGGAGCTCACAGAGCTGGTGAAGGGAGAAGATGGAAGGGAATGTGTCTAATCTTACTTGGTGGATGGCCTCCATCATGCTGCCTCAGGCATCCATTACCAATTGTGTGCAGGCACAGCTTAGGGGAGATAGCACCCAAGACTTCAGCCACTTTCTCAAAAGCGTTCCCACTCAAAAAAGTTAAGAACCTTTTTGGACTCTGATATTGTGACTAAATGGGGGTGGGGGTGTTGCCAACTCCTCCCACCTGCATTTGGTGACCACAGGACCTTGAAGTGGGACCTGGGGGGTTTCCTTGGCCCCTGCCAGGCCTTCTAATTCTGGCCTAGTTTGTGCTTTTTTTTGCCCAGGGAAAACCAGCTTGCCAGAGCCAGCTGGGAGCAGGCAGTGAGCCTTTTACAGGCAGAGGGAGTTTCCAGGTTTTGGCATTCAGGGCAGACCCAGATTTTGTGGCGCCTCAAGCTTATACAATTAGGGGTGCCCTTTTTAGGACAAGGACTACAAAGTCATGAATATACAATCAGGCGCAGGGCCTCGGGAGGGGCCCTGAAGCTCGTGCTTTGTTAGTGTCACTGTAAAGAGGCAGGTGGCCTCAGGAGAATGTGGGGTCTCAGAATAGCTCACCCAACAGGTGGAAAGAAATTCACTGGTGCCTTTGGTTCCTCTGGCTCCACAGAATGCTGCCCCCCCACCGAGGCTTTTGCCCAGTTTTCTGATTGCTGTCCTCTGGCTGCAGGGCAGAGCTGCTAGCAGCCTGGGCACTCTGCAGGCTCTTTTGGGTGCTGGAGATGGAAATGGGCAAAAACCAGCCCTGCCCTCATGGAGCTCACAGTGAAGGAGTCAGATTGTCTGTGAACAATTTGACCTGTCTGCCGCTGTCCCCCTGTGTGTTCACTTTGCCTCCTGCTGAGCCCAATCTCATTCCCCAAATCCCTTACTCCACCTTTAGGGTGACACAGCAGACTGGAGACGTAGGGGAGCCCCAGCAGTCTACCCAAGGAGGGATTCCCAGGGTTTGTGGCCCTGCCTCTTCCCATAACTTCTGCTCAAGTGAACATGACAGTTTGTCCACACCCAGGCTTTGGGCAAGTCCATTGGAAGACGGAGGGTATGGGGGGGGCACCTTGTTCATTCAACTAGTATTTGCTGGGTTCCTGCTGTGTGCCAGGCACCTACACTGGGGATGTGTTGGTGAGAAAGAGGCTGTCATAGGCAATCCTCCTCTGGCCACTGAGGACCTGGATTCGGCTTTTGTTCTGCCACTTCCTACCTGTGTGTGCTATAGCAGCCTCTAAATCTCTTTGAGCTTCAAGTTGGTCATCTAGAAAACAGATAGCATCACCTGCCTTGCTGGCTTGCTGTGAAGGTTGGGGGTTTTCCATGTGCAGTGCCAGTCCTGTGTTCAGAGCCCCCACATTTGCTCACTCTGTTAATATCATGAAAGAGCTATTCCTGCCTCTCGGAGTTTACACCTTTCCTTTCGGGCAACTTGGTGAGCCCCTTTGTTGGTGGGTTCTAGAACTTCCTAGAAGAGCAGTCAAGGCCGAGGCAAGGACCGATCTCCTGGGAAAATGCCAGTGAGCAGCATGAGCCACAGCTCAGGTTGAAGGCAGGCTGAGCTGGAAGGAGGCAGTGACTTGTGCAGGGCTGGGTCCGGATGGGCTCTGGTCAGCTGACCTGTCCATGCAGGGGATGAGGGGGGACCCCCTCTATTTCCCCAAAGTCTGGGCAAAGAGAAATACTGAGATGGAGTCAGCTGCATTTCTAGGTTCATGGGAAGTCTGGGCAGATGACTCCCAGGAAGCTGTGACCACAGCCACTCTCTTGGGGTCACAAGGGGCTCATCTGGGAGCACCTTATCTCATCAGTGCCTCTCTGCCTAGGACCCAGGGAAAGGGACCAGCTCTGACCTCCTGGGAAACCCTGCTACACCTCTGATAACGATTTAAACAGGTTGCTGAGAGGGCTCACTAATTGATGTTTTGTTTTTGTTTATTTATTTTTTCACTATGAAAGTAATACATGCCATCTGTGGAAACTATGGAAAGTGTAGAAAACTATAGAGAGGCAGGGGGGAAAAGCCCACACACCCAAACCAGAGTCAAGCAGCACCATGAACATGTTAGCATATTCCTTTCCACTGAGAAGCAAAAGCTTATAAAAACCCCATGTAAACATCAATGTCAAAAGCTGCCTGCTATTCTAGGGAATTAATCTTTTAAAGAAAACACATCTGTTTTAAAGAAAACACAAATCCCAAATGCAGGGATTTGGAGGCATCCCCAGTCTGGGGGGTGTGGGACAAAGAGTCTGGGTCTTTGGCCCCTGGGGTACAGCGTGGGTTCCCGGTAGCCTCCCAGAAGAGCTGGATGGGGCTTTGCCTGGCACACAGAGATTTCCTTCTCCACATACTTGCCCTCAAGATTCGCTTTCACACTGGGCCTGCCTGCCTGCCTTGTGGAAAGTGGAAGGCAGTGAAGAGTGGAAGATGGAGGGAAGGGGCAGGGAGGCGAAGAGAAGGACTTGCCCACCTGAGCAAAGAGCTGAAGCTGGCCGAGCTGTCCCTCACCCCTTGTTTTTTGTGGGGAGCAGATGAGTAATGATTCCCTTGGGAAAGCAGAGTCCTTGGCACAAGCTGCTGAGGACCCCATGGAGAACACTATATTAGAGAGAGAGAAAAAGGGCAGGGCCAGGAGAGGGTAGCATGAGGTGGGCAGAAACCTTGAGTGTTGCTGCCACCCAATCCTTTGCTCAGTGTTTCCTGGGATTTGTAAATGGTGCCAGGGCAGAAAGGAGACAGCAGATGCAGGGCCACACCTTCTGCTGGCTGGTGGGGCCACCACGGGGGAGCCAGGGCAGCCCTGCCCTTCACTGGGCTCACCTCTGAGAGGCCACCTGCACAGGACACTGGACAGGTGCCTGGGATGCCATGGGCCAGAGTCTCCCCAGCACCTTGGTGCCTGGTGACAAGGTGCAACAGTGTTCTGGCCGTCTTTATTTTTCTGAGCTTAATCAAGGGCTATTTGCCAAGCACCATCTATGTGTTCTCTGTGCATTACCCTACTTAATCCTCATGACAGTCCTATAGGGATGGGTGCAGTGTTTTCTCCATTTCACAGAGGAGCAAACTGAGAGGGTAAGTGACTTGCTCAAGGTTACCCAGCCAGTTAGTCAATGGCTGGAATCCAAACCCAGGCCTCATTCCAAGCCAGCCCTCTTAGCCACTGTTCTCGGCTGCTGTTGCTGGGAGGCCTGCCCAAGACGCCACCTGGGTGCTGGCTCCTGGCTGACTTTGCAGGAGCCACTCTCCACCACCCCTGAGCTGCCCACCACGTCTCTCCTCCGAGGATTTCTGCTCCATGAGCACTTCCTCTGGGGACAGAAGAGAGTGTGTTTATGCACCAAAGCAGGGCCCAGTTCCCAGAGAGGGAGGTGCCACCCGGCTCCCTTGTTGGGTTTCTCAAGTTCTGGGTTTGGCCCTGGGGACGGGCTTGCAGTCGGTCGGGCCCCACCGATTTCCAAGACCATGGACCCACGCCTAAGCCAGTGCAGGCAGGTGCACGGTGGGAGGGCAGCCGCCCAACCTCGATCCCGGCGGCAAAGGAGTGTTGGCCGCAGGCGGATGCGGGCGCGGGCGCGGGATGCGGGCGGGCTCCCACCTGGGCGGGCCCCGCGGGCGCTGGTTGGCTCCCCGGGAGCGCCGCTCGGCCTATCGCAAACCTGCGCGGTTGCCAGGCGACTGGGACTGAGTTGTAACACCTCGGCGAGCGCTAGGATGGTGTTTTTGTTTCCTTGCTGCTCCGAGACTCTCCCTGGAAGTTGTAGAAGGATGGTTCGGTTTCCTTTCTCCAAGGGACCCCATGCCCACGCACCCCCCCCCCCCCTCCCCAGCCGTCAGGCCCGCCTCAGGCTGCCTCATTCCCTCCTGGACCCCAGTTCTCGAGGGAGGCAGGCAGGCAGGTGAGGGTCTTGCACGGCCCCTCACGGCTCCCTCATTTTGGGCAAGCCCTCCTCAGAGGAGTTGGGGACTTCCGCCCGAGACAAATGGTGGATCCAGGGAGACCCCCGATGTGGGGAAGGGCAGGCTCCAAGGTCGTCAGGGTCACAGCTGCAGGGGCTGACCTCAGAACAGCCTGGGTGGCCGTGGGCTCGCCTTCTGGCTTTCCGCGCAGGTCATTTCCCAGTCTTCAGTCCCTGCCTCACACCTTACCAGTGTCTCCCCCATGCCTGCACCCCCACCTATACTATTTTTTCACCCCCCCCATATTGACCCACTTTATCTTAAATAAATGTACTTTTTTTTTTTTTTTTTTTTTAATAAATGTACTTTTAAAGGAAACTTGGTAACACTTCTATAAATGGAGACTCAGTATCATTGGTAAAAAATAGAAAGTAACTGTAAAAGAAACAAAATGTTATTAAATTTTAGCACAGGAGTCCAATCTGGAAGGACCATAACCATAACAAAATAACTGCTTATTAAGCACATACTCTGTGCCAGGCAACAAGCTAAGCATTTTGCATGGATTAGCAGCTCATTTGAGCTGCTCAAGAAAAGCTGCTATTTTACAGGTGGGTAAATTGAGGTTCAGAGAAGCTAAGGAATTTGGCCAAGGGCATATAGCTACTAAATAATGAGCTAAAAATTCAAAGCTGAACCCCATCCAAAGGCAGGGCTGTTAACATTGGCTTGTGCTGTCTCCTGTCCCGGGGGCTGGGTGGTGGTCCTCTCCAGAAGTGGTGCAATGATTTGAGCCCCCTTCAGAGTGATCTGTGCCTGGCCTCAGAGGATACAACATGGTGATTTCACAGAAAACGGGCACAGCCTCCCAACAGCCCTGTGAAGTACCTCATGTTATCCGCATCTTAGAGCTCAGGGAACTGGGGCTCCGGGAGGTCAAGTGACCTGCCCCGGGTCACACTGTTGCTGAGTAGCAGGGCAGGTGTGGGTCCCATCTCACTCTGAAACACTGGCTCTATCAACACCTTCTTTGTAGTTCATTCAACCTCCTGCAGAAAGAGGAGCATTTGATACTTAACAAACATTACAGTGGTTCTGAGCTTTCTCCCTTTCACGGGGATTTAAATCTCTACCTGGGGAAAAATGGGCATTTGTTGAACCCAGTCAATGTTGTGGGCAGACACATCATCAGAACTGAATCCAGTCTCTAGAACTGTGACCTTTTATGGGTGGGTGAAGACCCCCAGGGCCAGTCCCCAGTCCCCAGGCCACCCCACATCTCAGCAAGACTGTCACCAGGCAGGGATGTTTATTTGGCTTTACTGTCTGATAAGACAGCCCAACACCCCTATCCAAATTTGTGACTGCATTTCTCACTGCAGAGCTGGCTTATTTTTACCTGGAAGTAGAAGAACAAGGGCACATTTGGAAAGGGGAAGAAAATCATATGTTATTTTTAAAAGGCATTTTGAGTGAGTGCTGAATGAATAGAGTTAAGAAAATTGCCTTAAAGGCCTGCTCTCTGCGGGAAAGGTGTTTCTTGTGGCTCCCAAGTATTTGGAAAGTTAATTGCATATTTGTATGGGCTACTGTTTTTATTTCTTCCTGGTCTCTGAGGTGGGCTTTGAAGATTGTGCTCTCCCTGTAATGGTTTTCTTTATCTCAAATTTCGCACACCTGCCAAGGTACAGTTGCTTGAAAGAAACCATGTCAGAACTGGCTCTCTCAATTTAATAAATCTGCACATGCATCAGGGTTGGGTGAGATGATAGGGCATAGCCCCTTGGGCCTCCTGAAAGGGGTTGTGCTGTGTGCTGCTCCTTTGAATGCAGAGCCTCAGCCTACATCTTTGCTGAACCCCTTTCTTTCCCCCAAGCTAGAAGCCAGTGGATGCGGGAGACCCAGCTGTGTGTGGGCCGGTTGGGACCTTTTAGGCCAAGATGCTAATAAGAGGCTTTTAGGTTAATTGGAGAACCACAACCCCCCTCTGCTGGGAACTTCCTCGACCTTTGAACCTCCTGTGCCCTATCTTCTCAAAGAATGAGAAAGTCCACTTGGGGGCCATAACTGTGTGGTAAGTAGAGCAGGCCTTAGACTGCAAAGTTGGGAACGACATGGGGTGCCAACACACTCAGGGCAGCGGGGGCTGCAGCCTTGTGCCCAATTCCTTCTGGACCTCGCTGGCTTCCACCCAGGAAGAAACTGTAGTGCAAAGACTAAACGCGTAGCCTTCGGAGTCAGGCAGGCCCGAGTTTGAATCCAGGCTCTGCCACTTCCCAGCTGGTGAAGGTGCTAGGGAATTCCGTTTCCCCCACCCTGGCATCGTGCCAGGCTGGTGTCTACACAGGTGGGCTCCTGGCTTCTGGCTTCAGCTTTGCCCAGGCACTGGCAGGTGATCAGAGTGAGGGTGGGGTCACCACAGACTGACTCCACCCCAGACCAAAGGTCTGCCTCTCCACACAGCCTCTCTGCTCTGGTTCTGGTTTCTAGACCCTTCCCTGGCCGCTTCTGGCCTAGGGGTGGTCACACGGGGTATTACTTGCCTGTGGGCTCCCTGTGTCTTGCCCCCATACCTTTGTCAATCATCTCTTTATAAACTCTCCTCAAATCACCCAGAGTGAGTGCCCTGCCAGGACTCCACTTGACACAGTGGTCCTGGGCAAGTCTTTTACCTCTCTGAACTTCCTTGCCTCACCAGCAGAGTGGAGTTTTACTGCTGAACCATTTCCTTGTATGGTTGCAGTGAGAACTAAATGTAACATCGTGTCCAAGGTGGTTGACCTGTTCCCTGGCACATCCTAAGCTTAGTTGGGGAGGACTATAACCTGTGGAGGACTATAATCTTAGCCCTCAGGCTGGCCATGAGGTGGGGGGCAGGCCTCAGGGACAGAGATGGTGGGGAGAGGCTGTCTTGGGCCCATGGCAGTCTTGCATCTTGCTCGCTGCCTTCCGTCCATAAGCCAGGCACAGCTGACCGGAGGCCCGGTTTGGGTGGAAGGCACCAGGACAGCAGAGGCTCATGGACTCAAGAGGGTGACATTTCTTTTGTCCTGTGTCCTCCCACAGAAGCTGTCCTCCCGATTGCTGTGTTCATGTTCTTTTTAGTGTCTATTTATTGTTATCGGGAAACAGAGCCGCAGATTTCATGCAACATGGTGTCCCCTGAGGATGCTAAAGAAAGAAACAGATGACACCACTTATCCCTGCTGGAGCAGCCAGGTGGGGGCAGGCCCCGGGCTTGGTTCTGAAGCTACATTTCAGCGGCTGCTCCGTCCCTCTCTGGCCCAGTCAGCTCTGGAGCCTGACTCATCCTCTGGATTTGAGGCTCCAGGAACCGAAAGAAAAGCATAGCAAATGGACCTGGGGAGGAGTCAATGAATTATTAGTGTTTATCCGAGGGCCTGTCTGGGAAGGTGAGAAAGACGTGGAGGATGGGTCTCCACTCTCAAGGGACTCGCAGCTAAGTTGGGAAGCTAACACTTATTCAGGAAATA
Organism: Tolypeutes matacus; assembly: GCA_026826555.1. NCBI lineage: Eukaryota > Metazoa > Chordata > Mammalia > Cingulata > Chlamyphoridae > Tolypeutes > Tolypeutes matacus. The sequence goes on along the minus strand of JAKSZT010054053.1, from coordinate 3,017,865 downwards.
ATGAGAGCCACACACAGGGTAGCGAATAAACAGGCACCAGTTTGGGGCGGACAAAGTTCTAGGGAATAGGGAGCCTTGACCTTTGGTGAAGGCAGGGGAGTAGGAAGGGTATTTCAGGGGATAAACCACAAGGCAAGAAGGCCCAGAGTAAGCCAGAAGGGAGTAAGGAGGTGTGGTCTGGGGGTAGCCAAAAACTGCAAGGGGTCCCTGGGGTGGGCCTGGCTTACTCAGAGCCAGGTGATAGGGTGTTTAGATCAGGAAGTAGGACTTTGGGTGCCCTTAGAGCAAGAATTCACCTGGGTTTCACAGATGGACTTCAGAGCATCCCCAAATCTGAAGTTGTTTGGGGTGGTGGGTGGGAGGTATGTGGGCTTTGTGGTCTGACTTTCCTGCCCTGAGTACCCCGTTCTATCATCTTTTAGTCATCCCTTGACCTCTTTGAGCCTCAGCTGTCTCATCTAGAAAATGGACCTAAATGGCAGTATCTCCCTGCCAGCAGGTTTGGGTCATGTTGTCTGTTGAGGTACCTGATGTGCATGACACCATTCCTGGCATACAGAAAGATCTCAGGAAAGGGCAGGTGTCGTTAATGAGATGCAGAACTGTGAGTGTTATGCAGAGGTGCCCTTCTCCAGGGAGAGGGTCTCCTACAGCTCTCATGAAATTCCCTAAGGTGTCCCTGGTTCAAAAAAAAAAATGTTAAGCACCACTCACTGCTTGAGAGGTTTAAAAATAGAGGCGTGTTAAGCTGCAGAGAGCAATGTTTATGTGAACTAAACATGGTGTGGGCCTGGGGGCAGGGAAGCCAGTTAGCAGCCTTTCTAGCCATCTGTTGGACCCACCATCCTTCCATCCACTCATTCCATTGCCAAGCATTGCCGAGCACTGACTCAGGCCCCCTGCCAGATGCCAAGGGCCCAGAGACTGAGAACACGGTGACATTGGGGGAGGGGAGATGTGTGGTAGCCAGTCTCCAAGGATGAACCCCCATCCCCTGCTATTCATGTCCTGGTAAAGGTCCCTTCCCTCATGGAATCGGTGCTGGGTATGTGACTTGATTTAACCAGTAGACTGCAGTGGAAGTAATGCTGTGCCACTTCTGGCTCTCAGCCTTAAAAAGATCTGGCTGGGGAAGCGGCTGTGGCTCAATCAGTAGGGCTCCCGTTTACCATATGGGAAGCCCCCGGTTCGGTTCCCGGAGCCTCCTGGTGAAGGCAAGCCCGCCCGCACGGCATGGTTAGCTGACCCGGCGAGCACAAGCAGCAAGGGGGGGATAAATGAATAAATAAATAAAATCTTTAAAAAAAAAAAAAAAAAAAAGAAGATCTGGCTGGCACCTTTCTTTCTTTCTTTTTTTTTCAACAGGAAGTATTAAGCCCTTCATTATTATTTCAAATATGTATCTGCCCTTATAGTAGTAAGATAATAAATTAGCATTCAAAAATTAATATTCTTACTTGTAAAAAACACATACACACAAAAAAGCTGGAGTACATAAAGGAAGAAAAGTACTATTCACAAAAGGAACAAAAAATTAAATATCTTGAAAGAGATTAACAAAAAAATCCAGAACCTATAAGGGGGAATATATGGTGTTAGCGGAATGCCCTGGGTCCTGGGTTTCTGGGTTCTTGGCTTCATTGAAAAGGCACCTTTCATTTTTTGTGGTTTGGGAGCCTCCATGTGCAGAGATCACACCAAGCAGAGAAGCTCTGAGACTACGTGGAGAGGGAGAGAGGCTCGGTTGTCCCACCATCTAAGACGCAGCTCCAGATGACACCAGCCCTAACCACTGCCTGACTGCAACCACATGAGAAACCCCAGTGAGAACAACAGAACTACTGTCCTGCTGAGCCTATTCAACCATGGAGACATGAGGCCATAAAATGATTTTGTTTTAAGCCCCTGAGGTTGGCGTGGTTTTGTTACACAGCAGTAGACACCAACATGCGAACTGATAATTATGAGTCCATGTTGAATGAACAGCGTGTTCTGGGCAAGCCCAAAGGGGAAGAATCCCACTTAGACTCTGCCAAGTCTTGAAGAACAGGTGGAAGTTAGCCAGGCAGGTGAGGGGATGAGGGCACCCCAGGTGAGGGGACCTAAGAGCCAAGGCCTGGGGAAGTAGAGAACCCAGCATGTGCCATTGGCTCATGACTGCAGGTGACTGTTGGCTTAGAGCACTGGGCATTAAACAAAGAGTTAGACATCCTACTGAAGGAAGGATTTCAAAATTTGGAGTGATGTAATCAGAACTGGGTTTTAGAAAAACCCCTCAGATGAAGAATATGGAGTGGGGCGAGGGAGAAGGCAGATTAATGACAAGGCAACTGCACGATAAGGAGAGCGTTCCGGAGGTAGAAGCCATAGGACACGGTGAGCTGAACTCAGAGGAAGAGGAGAATGCAAACTCCCAGGTTTCTGGCAGACAGAGGTGGTAGTGATCATGGAGAAGGCGACCCGGGAAGAGGGCAAGAGGTTTGGAGGGCGTGATTTCCATTTGGGGAACGCTGAGTGGGAAGAGCCTGGCAGATTCCAGTGGACATGTGCATGAAGCCCTTAGCGATAGGGATTTGGAGCTAGGAGAGAGCTAAGAGGACGATGAATTTGCAGTTGTCAGTATCCGCACAGGTCATGGTGGCCTCCCAGGGATTGTAAGGTAAAATGAGGCAAGGAAGAGCCCATGACGGGCTGAGATGGAATGTCTGGGAAAGTTAGAGTAGACCCAGGAGAGAATTGTGGTGTCAAGGAAATCAGGAGAAGAGGAGATCTCAAGAGGGGCTTTGCTTCCAGGGGAAGTTAAGGCAAGATGGGGGTTGCAAACTGCTGGGTTTGGGCATAAGCAAGGAGTTTGTGTGTGAGAAGGGGGTGCAGTCCCAGGTGCAGGGACTTGAAGAACTCAGGGAGGAAAGGAAATGGGCCCATTGTGTGGAGACAGATCTTTCAAGAAGTTTGCCAGTGAAGGGGTAGAGAGAGAGGCGTTAGCTGCAGGAAGATTTTCATTAGGTAGGGTTTTGTTCAATGGGAACGACTTGAGTGAGAATAAAGGCTGGGAGGGAACTGCGGATTAAAGATGCTGGAGAGGGGCCACCAGACCCGGAAGGCAGCTGTCAGAAACCACAGCCTCGGTCAGAATCCAGGCTGCAGGTGGAGTTTTGTTGGCCCACACATTGTTGTATTTTTGTGTTTTTTGTTGAACTTCTTGCTGGTAAAAATCCACATTCCTAGCCCTTGGCAAAATGGAAAGATCTGATAACCCAGGATCCCAACTTCCTGCAAGGCAGTGATGGCTGGAGGCTGTGGGCCTTCTGTATGGGCCTGGCTGGCTTTCAGGTGCCACCTGCCCCCATCCTACCTGCCCACCTCACCTGCATGGCCCCTAGGCATTTGAATTGGAACCTCCAGGTGAGCAGTGAGGAGAATGGGGACCAGAGGCCGCCTTGGGCAGAAGGCTTGAGGCCTTGAACTCTGAGTGAGGATGCAGGAAGGTGAGGGGTAGGGGGGAGGTGAGGGGTAGGGAGGTATGGAATGACCACTGGGGGAAATGGGGAGGGAGCTGAGAAGGCTGCAAAGAACAATGCTGGGGGAGTGGCAGTGCTGGGACCAGCTAAGATTGGGAACGGGGACCAGCAGTGGCCCCAGTCCACACAGCAGGGGAGGGCTGGAAGGAGGGGAGGGGTGAAGGACCCTGCCCTGACCTCCAGGACCTGGGGTTGTCTTGGTTCTCAGTGGGGATGGGCAGTTCCTGAGACTCAGGCACCCCAGAGGACCCTAGAGGACAGAGCCTGCCCCCACCCCTCACCTCAGGGACACTCCTAGGCTGGGAGAATACTGAGAAGCTCCACTTTTCTCAGGGAAAGTATTGAGTCCCAGGAAGCCTCTGCATTGAGAAGGTGGACTGCTCCTTAAATTACAGATCAGAACCCTCTTCCATCCCTTGTGGCAACCCCCCAGGAAACAGAACCCCTCCCCCATTGTCCTGCCTCGGAAGCATCTTCTATCTGCCCCTCCAGGTTCCTGCCTGTTCTAGAAGTTACCCAGGCCCCAGCCAGGGTGGGGTTTGCTCTTGATAAGAGTCAGGGAGGGGGGGTGTCTTATCCTGGGGCCTCCCCAGGTAACAACTCTCAACACACACCTCAAGATTAAAACATCCCATTTGCACCTGCAGAGGGAATGTTCTCCTTTCGGGTTTTATCAGGAATCGTGTGTGGCTCGGACACTTTCACTGTATCACGTAGAGTTGGAACATAATTAGGCTGTTGGGGAACATTCCGTCTGTCTCCTGGGAATACTGGAATAATGAGCCATTGCAGAGGACTGAGGCGGTTGGTGGGGGGCTGTTGACCCGAGTTCAGCTCGGATCATTCGTTAGCTCCGGAGGTGCTCATGGTTTGTTCCTCATCTCGGCTGCATAAAGGAGCTGGCCCCGTTCTGGAGCAGGAAGTGGGAGCTTTAGTGAAGAGCCTGAAAGGGTGTTTGGGGCTTTGAAGCCAGAAAAGCCAGCAAGTCGTCCCTTTGTGGGTGGGGAGAGGAGAGGGAGGCAGAAGCTGTGGTCGTCCATTGTAGGCAGGCGTGTGGCCATTTCAGAAACCAGCCCAGATGAGGGGGAAATTATGAGGTGAAGGAGCCAGACTCGCCTGAAGAGTGCCAGCTGCTCAGGGGCTGAGGGCAGGAGGGCTGACCCTGGGCAGCCTGGGTGGGGGTGGAGGGTGGCCACAAGTCCCCCAGGAGGGCCAGCTGGGAGGCTGGCCCTGGCAGAGGTCTCAGGCCAGCTCTGCCCTAGGCAAATTCTCCTGATGGATCACTCAGCTCCACGGCCAAGTGCCCCCCCACCCTCCCCAGTCCTCCAGGCAAGCATGTGGGTTTCCTTCGGAGCTCCTGGGGTATATCGGCACGAGGCCAAGGGAGAGCAGTGGTGGCCCCCACCCTGCCTGCCCAGCCTGCTCATCACAGCCTCCCCCTTCTCCTTCAGGCCACCCGGCTTGTCCCCAGCCACTGTGTGGCTCCCCATTGCAGAGAGGACATTGCCCCAGGCAGCCTACCATCACCCGCTACCCCTTCCCAGGCAGCTTCTTCAGCCACATTCTGGGCATTCTTTTATCAAAGGCTCAGACCTTTCCCTGGGCAGAAATACCCATGAGCTCCTTTCTATTTTGCCTCTTCTCCCTCACTCAGGTCTCTCCTTTCTTCTATCTTCCTCCATTTCTTCTTGCACTTCTCTTTTTCTCCCTCCCCCCTTTCTTCTCGGGTCTGTGGCATTCCTGACTGGGAATAGGTCACCCTGACATTCCCAGAGAGTTGGATTTGCCCCTTACTCAGGCCCTGGCATATGCCTGCCACTGCCCTCCACCCCCAAATTTCAGGGAGCTGTCAGTGGGCCTGCTGCCCCCACAAGAGCACGAGCCCCTCTGAGGCAGCCGCCAGGTCTGTCCTGCCCACAGCTGTGGCCCAGTGCCCCACACAGCACCTGGCCCCCAGGTGTGCTGAGAAAAAGGGACAGCCAAGCCTACCCTGGGCTCCCTGCTCCAAGCTATGCCCTTCCTGGGCCGTCTCCTGACATTCAGCTCCTGCCCTCTTATGGGGATTCACTGTCTTCCAGCCTCTTTCATTTAGTTGCTTTTGAGTGGGCATTGGGGCTGGCTTTGTCTAAGCAGTACCACCTTTTGGAGGGCCCCACTCTGACCCTCTTGCTGCTGTTACCCTCCCCAGGGGCCCAAGGAGGCCTGCCCACCCAGAATCTTCACCTTTCAATCAACACCAGCTTGTCCAGTGAAAAGAGAATGCAAACCACTCGTAATTCTAAAGTTTTTAGTAGCCACATTAAAAAAGTAAAAAGAAACAGGTGGAATTAATTTTTTTTTTTTGCATAAGTTGAAAGCTTTAATATACTAAAAGCAAACATCAAGAATATATTGGAAAGTGAAAAGACAACCTACAGAAAGGGAGAAAATAGTTGTGAATCGTTTATCTGATAAGAGTTTAATATTGGGAACACACAAGGAACCCCCACAACTCAACAACAAAAAGACAAACAATCCAATTTTTTTTTAATTGGCAAAGGACTTGTACAGACATCTCTCCAAAGAAGATACACAAATTGAAATTAATTTTTAAATGTTTTTAAAAATTGCCCAAATTGTTTTATATTTTTATATTTTTAAAAAGATATTCATGGGGACGAATGTGGCTCAAACGGTTGGGCATCAATCTCCCATATGGAGGGAGCTGGGTTTGATCCCCAGGACCTCCCGGTTAAAAAAAAAAAAAAAAAAAAAAAATATATATATATATATATATATATATCCAAAACATTACCATGTCAACACATAATAATGTAAGCATTGTTTTTTTTTTTTTTTTAAGATTTTATTTATTTATTCATTTATCCCCCCCTTGCTGCTTGTGCTCCCTGGGTCAGCTAACCACGCCGTGTGGGCGGGCTTGCCTTCACCAGGAGGCTCCGGGAACCGGGGGCTTCCCATATGGTAAACGGGAGCCCTACTGATTGAGCCACAGCCGCCTCCCTGTAAGCATTGTTAATGGGGTATTTTGCATTTTCTTTTTTCACACTGAATCATTGAAATCTGATGTGTATGTGACACTGACAGCACTTCTCCCTTGGAACTAGCCATATTTCAAGTATTCCATAGCCACATGAGGTTCGTGGCCACTGAGCTGGGTAAGGCAACTCTAGAGCAGGCTCTGGGTATTGGAGACCCCAGAATTCCCTGCTCGAATGGCCTTGCCTGCTTCCAGGACCTCTTCCCGGTGAGATCACATTGATCTGGAGGGGTGGGAAAGGGCAAGGCCTGGCTTGCTTCTGAGAATGGTGTGAAGTCCTGATGGATTTTTTTCCTCCTTAGCTCAAAATCTACTCTAATCGGAGAGTTGGGGGTGGGGGAGGGGGAGGCAGCCAGGTCAGGCCCCACTGGCGGGGTGGGGGGGGGGGACTATAGTCCACAGACAGGTTAATGGCTTCTGCCTTGCACACAATTGAATTTGTCCTCCCCAGCCTCCCGGCTTTGGGGAAGGGCCTCTCATCCTAGGAGCTCATCTGGACTCCCAGAGCCACAGGGGCTGGGTTAGGCTGGCCTGATTCAATTGGGAGAAATGAAGGATACAGGACTCCCAGACAGCCTAGCAGCCAGAGGGATTGGAGGCTGGTGAGGGGGTCCCAGGGCCATCCCAACTCTGCCTTCCTCTGAGCAGTTCAAGGGGCTGGCATCCTTCCCTGACCCCCAAAGTACAGTTGACAGTTGTCAATAATATACAGCATCACTCCCTCTTCCCATCTCTTTTAAACATGGTTGCAGGATGACTCCAAATCAGAAAACTGGGAACCAGTCTATTTCTCTTTGTGCCTGTGGGGTGTCCAGAGCATGCTAGGCCCAGGGGTGGGGGATGGATGGAGGAAGGAACCAAAGAAATCAAAGACTCAGTCCTTTCTTTCCCCTAAGTCCCTTATGTGTTATATCAAACCAACTCCCAGGCATCTATTGTGTCTACTCGCTGCGGGAGGCCAGTGAAACAATTAGGGGACAAATTGCAAACAAGAGAATCTGAACTGGACACGCTTTCTGCTTCCTCCAGGCCTTTCCCCTTCCCACTCGAACGCCAGCTGAGCTTCCACTTGTCCTTCAAGGGCCCCCCCTCTGTAACCTTCTCTGATGACTCCTCCACTCCCCAGCCCAGCGCTTTCCTCCTCAAACATTGTGAATGGCGCTAGCACAGAGCTTGAGAGTTTTGCTCTTTCATTCACCAAATAATTGTTGAGTGCCACCTAGGTTCCAGGTGCTAAGCTGAGGGCGGGGATATTACAAAGATCCGGATCCAGGGGAAGGACAGGAAACAACAAGCAAATAACTTAACAAGAGAATCTCAGAGAACCTTAAGAGAAACAGAGCAGAGTATTTGCATACACAGAGTGACTGGGGGGGGCGGGCACCAGCTTTAGGCTGGGAGGTGCTGCTTGAGCTGAGGAGACCTGGATGCTAAGAAGAGCTCGCCTGGCGAAGGCCTGAGGCAGAGTGGTCCATGGAGGAACAGGAAATACTAAAATTGTGAGGCCAACATATTGTATGAATCCATTTAGTGAAATACTCAGAATAGACAAATCCACAGAGACAGAAAGTAGATTAGCGGTTGCCCAGGGCTGGGGGGAGGGGAAACGGGGAGTGACTGCTAATGATATGGGGTTTCCCTTTGGGGTGATGAAAAACGTTCTGGGACTAGACAGCGGTGATGGTTGCACATTATAGCGATTGTACTAACTGCGACTGAATTATACACTTTAAAACTGTTAAAATAGTAAATATTATATTGTACGTATTTTACCTAAATTTAAAAAAACCCAAAACTCTGAGGCAAGAAAGGGCTTGCTGTGATCTAGGGACAGAAAGGCCAGTGTGGCTCGGGAGGGGAGAGTGGTCAGGGTGATGCCGGAGAAATGGTCTGGGGACTGATCCTGGGATTTTGTGGGCGGGTGAGGAGTGTGCTTTTTATTCTGGGTGCAGTGGGAAGTCACTGGAAGATTTTAAGCAGGGAAGTGACATGATAGCACTTGCCAGTGCTTTCGAAGATCCTTCTGGCTGTGGTGTGGAAAAGGGGTTGGGATGGGGAGGAAATAAAAGCAGGAGACCCATTAGGTCAGGGAGAGATGATGGAGGTTGGGACAGGAGGGAAGCAGTGGGGAGGGAGTGATGGAGACAGAGTTGGGGTATATTTTGGAGGTAAGGCCAACAGGACTAGATGGGTTAGGGGGAGAGAGAATGAAGGAATAGTAGAAATTGAGGACAGTGCCTCTGGTTTCAGCTTGAGCTACTGGTCCTCATCCTCTCCAACCCTGGCCTGGATGAGCTTGCCTGGGGATGTGTGTGTCCATGGAAGAGAATTAGGATGAGCCCTGAGCCCTGAAGAATTAGGATGTTTAGAGATCAGGAAGCAGAGGAGCCTCCAGCAGAGACCAAGAAGCAGCAGCCAGTGAGGTAGGAGAAAAAGCATGAGTCCGTGTACCTGCAGTGAAGAGAAGAAAGTGTTTCCAGAAGGGAGGTTTGACTGTGTCCAGTGATGCTAACAGGGTGAGCAAATAAGAATTAAAAAGTCACTGTCAAAAAAAAAAAAAAAAAAAAAAAGTCACTGTCACACACACAGACTTTTAAAAAGGGAAAAAAAAAAGAAAAAAAAATTTTTAAAAGTCACTATCAGATTTAGTAACATATTTTTGTCTGTCTCTTGGGTGAGCCTGAGCACCTAGCACATAGTAAGGGCTTATTAAAGGTCAGTGGACTTGAAATGAATATGCTCTGCCCTGTTAGGCATAACTTCTCAGAGCACAGGGGCCTGAGCTAGAAATCGGGAGTCGAGGCAAGGCAAAGTGGCTGAGCGGCTTGGGCCATCCAGGAAATAAAAAGAGAAGGTTTGGGGAGCCCAAAGGAGCCCAAGATTCCAGCTCACCCACCAACACGTTGTGGGAGGGCCTTATTCTCCACTTCTTTCCCCCTTTGTCTCTCAGGAGGTGATTCATATTTCAATATATTCCAGCTGAAAAAGGATCAGATTTTGAGCAGATGGTAAGTCAGTACATGGAAATTTGATATATTTTGACTAATGCAGTTTGAAATTTGAAAACTGCAGACAATTTTATTCAAGATCCATTTTTATACCAACTCATTATTGGGGGAAAAAGGGAAGATTTCAGGTTTCCGGGGGAGGGTGTAGGAACTCGGGCCTGGCTCCACCAAGTCCTGCTAAGCAGGCGTGACCTGACAGGAGGCCTGCCCGCTGCCTGCCTCAGCCACCTCGCGCGCCTGCCGGAAACGCTTTCTTTAGCAACCTCTTTCAAATATTCCCCTGGGGTTACTAGTCCAATTTAATCTGACCTTCAGCCCCACCTCTGTCACACCAGCTCCAGCAAATCCCTGGGGTGGGCACTTAAGACAAGTTCTGCGATACAGACGATGATATTACACAGAATTTCCACTTCCTTCCCCATCTGCCTTGCCTGTTTCCCCAGCCTCATGAATGCGAGGCACAAGGAAAGGAAATAAATAAGGAAGTCGGGAGGAATGGAGTTACTGGCAAGGGAGCAAGGACACAGTTTGTGGGAGGTAGGGGAACTGTCTGTTGGATGTCTTAGGGGGATACTGGGGCAGGGTCTCTGAGGGGGCAGCAGCCTCAAAAGAGAGGGTTCTCTCCCCGCCGTCATTGGATGTCTGCTCATTCTTGGTTTGAATCCTGGCTTCTCCAGCTTGGGTAAATAATTTTGTTGAGCCTTGTTTTTCTCAACTGTAAAATGGGGATAAATACCATTGTCGTAATTTGGGGGGAAGGGCTCAACACGTCAGTTCTCTTTGTTTCCCCATGATCTCCCCTTCAGATAAGGCACAAAGTTCTTGTCTCTTTTGAGGATCTTCCAGTCTAGTTGAGAAGGCAAACAGTAAAAGAAAAGGTAGATCTCTGAAAGTCCCTATGGTTGGTGATTTTCGAAGAACTTCAAGCTTTAATGGGCTAAACTTTCTGGAAGATGACTTGTCAGCATGCATCAAGAGGACTTTGACTAAATGAATCTGATCTAAGGATCAGAAATTTGGACAAAGCTTTATACACAAAGATGTTCGTTCCAACATTATTTCACTTTAATTTAACTGACTTTTAAAAGAATCAATGGATACATTCCCATTGTAATAAATCAAAAATTCCTGACAGGTATACAGTGACATTCTCCTCACCCTATAGCCCAAGCTTTTCAGTAGCCCTCCCAGTAGGCAACTAATATTAATAATGTCTGCCATGATACTTTATAACAGTGAAAAGTGAGAAACAACCTAACTATTTCACAGATAAATGAATTATGGTCTGTCCATGCAGTGGGATACTCCACAGTCTCTCAAAATCTTGCCTGCTACCACACTGCTCTTCCTTCTGTTCCTTAACTGTGTGTTGCCTCTGGCCTCAGGGCCTTAGCATATGCTCTTCTGGCTGCCTAGGAGCCCCTCCCTCAAGTGCTTCTCATTCTTCCTGCTCTCACAGACCTTCCCACCCCCACTGACTAGGGCAGGTCCCACAGTTTTCACAGCTACCTGTATCTCTCTTGACACCCCTCCACACAGAAGGCTATTATGCATGGATGTGGCTGTCTATGAGTGTCTGTTTCCCAGTTAGTCTGTACTCTCCACCAGGATGGGATCACTCTGCCTCCTGGGCTTGCCATTGCTTCCTTGGTGCAAAGCTTCATGGATGGAGCCACTTAGAAAGTTCCTGAATAAATGAATGGTCTAAGTTAAGCATGAAACTCAAAATTCAGAGCTGCATATATAGCATGTTCCCAATTTTATTTCTTTAAATAAAATTTTATTTATATTTTATATATATCTGTATAAATGAAGGAAGTTGAAAGAAGGTACAGAGAAGCACTGTCAATGGTTGTCAAGGGTGACGGGATTGTGGTGACTTTTCTTCCTTTTTATTTTTCTATACTTTTCACGTTTTCCACAATTGTCAAGTATTTTTATTTTTATTTATTTTTTTTTTAAAGATTTTTTTATTATTTTATTTATTCATTCATTTATCCCCCCCTTGCTGCTTGTGCTCGCTGGGTCAGCTAACCACGCCGTGCGGGAGGGCTTGCCTTCACCAGGAGGCCCTGGAAACCGAATCCGGGGCCTCCCATATGGTAAACGGGAGCCCTACTGATTGAGCCACAGCCGCTTCCCTCAAGTATTTTTAAATTAAAATAATTAATGAAGAGTGACTTTAAAGAAAAAACTCACGGGGAAAATGGGGTTTGGGGACTACACTGGGAAGCCTCTGCTAAGTGCTACCTGGGCCAAAGCTCCTGGGCCTGGGATCAGAGGCTGGCACATGCTGGTGGCTGACCTGGGGTGGGGGTGAGCCTCTGGAGAGGGTGCAGCACTCAGCCCAGCAGAAGAAGGAGATTCTCAGGCTAGGCTCTGCATGGTGTTTCAAGTGGGCAGTGAGGAGGAGGTTTAGCCAGAAGGGTCAAAGGAGAAAGGTCTGTGGGGTGAGGCCCCTAATGCCCAGAGAAGGTATCTACCATCCTCCAGGCATGAGGTACCTACCCTGGGGTCCTCTATCTGCTGGAAACCTGTGAACTATTTTCAAAATTACAAAAGGCTTATTGTATATGCACATTTATCCACAGTAGGGCCTCCTTGGCCAACTAAAGCACCTGGTGTCTTTGCTTTTTAGCTGGCATTATATTAGCTAACTCATTCATTCATTCATTCATTCATTCATTCACCCCTTATGCATGGGTTACTCATATACCAAGCATCAACTGGATAAACCAGCAAATCCTCACCTCTGGTGCTGGAAGGCACGTGATTTTAAGGGAGTGAGAGATGCTGTGAGAGAGGGAAGCACTATGGAGGGGTGAAGTGCCTAATCCAGAAGGAAGGGTCTGGAGAGGCTTCCTGGAGCAGGTCCCATCTGAGCTGAGTTATGGAGTTACCAGGAATGTAAGTTAAATGTCCTTGGTTGTAAACAAGAGAGATTTAGGCTGACTAAGCAAAAAGGGAATTGGAAAGTATGTCAATTCAGGCACTTTTGGCTGCAAGTTATTGAAAACCCAATTCAAAAGGACTTAAACAAGAAGGGGATATATTATGTCATACAACAAGAAGTTTAGAGTCCAGGATTGGTTTACATATTTGTTTAATAAGGTGATATAGGGAAGCGGCTGTGGCTCAATCAGTAGGGCTCCCGTTTACCATATGGGAGGCCCCAGGTTCGGTTCCCGGGGCCTCCTGGTGAAGGCAAGCCCGCCCGCGCGGCGTGGTTAGCTGACCCAGCGAGCACAAGCAGCAAGGGGGGGATAAATGAATAAATAAATAAAATCTTTAAAAAAAAAAAATAATAAGGTGATATAGACCCAGGTTCTCGCCATCTTTTTGATCTGTAGATCTCGGCAAGCTGGCTTTGGCTGTTAGACTGGTCACCTCATGGTCAAAAGGTGGTACCCCAGGGCCATGCATTTCATCCTCACTCAACTATACCCAAAGGCAGGAAAAGAACATGCCTTTCTTATGTCCCTTTTAAAGAGTAAGATGAAATTTCCCAGAAGTCCCTCATCAGAATTTCCATTGTATCTCATTGGTCAGAAGTGAGCCTAGTGCTCATACCTAAACCAATCACTGACAATGGAGTAGACTAATAAAGACACACTCTGGGCCGGGGAGAAGCCCCGCTCCTTTATTTTTTTTTATTTTTTTAAGATTTATTTATTTACTTTAAAATTTTATTTATTTACTTTATCTATTTTATTTATTTACTTTATCCATTTTAAACGCCCCCTTCCCCATTTGCTATTTTGTGTCCATTCGCTGGGCAATTCTCTGTGTCTGTTTCCTGCCATCTCTTCTCATCCTCCTCCTCCAGTCTTCACCAGGATTTGATCCTGGAGACCTCCAATGTAGGAGAGAGGTATTCTGCTGCCTGCGCCACCTCAGCTCCTGGCTTCTGGAGCTTTCGGCGCATCTTGTCTTGTCTCTCCCCTGTTACGTCATCATCCTGCTGCATGGCTCCCAGGGCCCGACAGCTCAGCGGCACACAGAGCCTGGCAGCCCATGCGCCTTCTATATATATATTTTTTATTTTACCAGGAGGTCCTGGGGATCGAACCCAGGTCCCTCCATATGGCAGGCGGACGCCCAACCATTTGAGCCACATCCGCCCCCCAGCCCCGCTCCTTTAGAGCTTAAGACCACCTGATGGCTGAACAGAGTTTGGATTCTGATAGCAAAGAAGGAAGGTGTTGGGTGGACCTCTGCAGAAAGGAAACGGGTCCTGCTCTGTGCCTGCTCATTCACATCACTAACTCCTAGTTCAGTCTAGGGTAGGCATGTCGAGCAGTAGAGCTAGGTCACGGGCCTTGCACATGTGGCAAGGGAGGCTGGTTTGACCTTTACGGCTTCTACAGAGAGGGAAGGACTCAGTTACATAAGCTGGGAGATCCTCAAATATAGGAAGAGGATTTATATGCTGGGCGGCTAAAAAGAGTGACAAATGCCCAAGATACTGCTATTTCAAAGGCTTTGGGGGAAGACTGTCAGCTCCCGGAGGCCAGGAACTGGGTCTTTTGTCCCCAGAGTAGCTGTGGGTAAACATCTGCTGAGCAAACTGCATTGCTATTGGGAGGACTTAATAGTCCAGCGAGAGGTGGTTTGAGCTTGGGCAGAGGCAGGGGCAGTGGGGATTAGAAACCTCTGTGCATGCCTTTAATTCCTTTCCCTTCCCGTCTCTGTGGGTCGCACCTGGTAACCCCCCCAGCCCTGGGTGAGCCCTTCTCTGCCTGCGACTACATCTGAGGGGCTGAACACTGCTGGGGAAACCACAGATCAGGCTGACAGCTTTCACTTGAAATGCACCAACACCCAGGGGGCCCTGGAAGCCTCCACGAGCCTCTCCTGTGACCAGGAGGCCTGTTTCCCACGGCACGGAAGGCCTGTTTCATCCTGTCTTCTTTCTCCTCAAACTCCCCCCTCCTTCCCTCCTCTCACTCTCAGCCGTGACCCCTCTCACTTCCTGGAGACAATCGAAGCCGCTTGCGGCGAACTCCATCATCTTCTTGTCTGGGCATTCCCTCCTGATACAGGGCGGGAGGGATCCCTTCCAGCTCTGGATCTCATTTTCTTTTGCCCTCTCATGCCTCCTGCAGCAGTTGTCTTCCCCTGTCCCCTGATTTATACCTGTCAGCATGCAAACAGGCTCTAATTTCTTCCATCTTAAACACACCCCCCCCCCCGCTTGACCTCACTTCCTCCAGGGTCTGCCCCATGCCCCTTCACAGCAAAACTTCCTGGAAAGGTGAACTCCGGGCACTCACCAGTACTCACGCCTCCCCCGTAGTGTTCTCCACCAGCGGGGCCACTGGAACGGGACCTGCAGTGGCATGTGTCACTTAAAACAGAAGTGGTATGTGGAGGCAACCCATGTGGCCACCCACAGGTGACTGGATCAACAAAGGATGGTATATTGACCATCACCCAGCTGTAAAAAGGGATGGCATGCCGAATACGATGAACCTTGAAGACATCATGTCGAGTGAAATTAGCCAGACACAGAGGGACAAATGTATGATTTCACCATATGAAATCCCTAGGATAAGCAAATCCACAGAGCTAGAATACAAGTTATCAGGGGCTGGGTGGGGACAGTGGAGAGTTACTGCTTAACAGCACAGAGTTTTGTTTGGGGTGTTGTCAGCATTTTGGTCCTGGATGGTGGTGAAGGTATCACAGCATCGTGAATGTGATTAGTACCCCTGAATTGTACACATATAAGTGTTAAAGTGGGAAATTTTATGCTGTAAATATGTTACCACAATAAAAAAAAATTAAGTGGTAAGAGCCAGTAGCTGGCCATGTCCCCTTTTCCCGCCATCACAAGCCCAGCGGTGTTCTCTCCACCTGGGTCTCAGCTGTCCCTCGTGGGCATGTGCTGTGAGTGAGAAACAAGCCCTTGCTGCTGCTGTGAACCGCTGAGATTCTGGGGTCGTTTGTTATCTCAGCACACCTAGCCTATCCTGATTGATGCAGTGCTGCCTCTTCTTCCTCACCTCCCATTCTCTTCCTGCCACTCCAGTGTGTCTTTTGCCCTCACCTTTCTACCAGAAATGACCTTTCCAGGGTCCCTAATTTCCTCCATGTTGCAAGATCAAACAGATGCTTCATATAAACTCTCAGCAGCCCTTGTCTCAGTCTGCCAGGGCTGCTGTAACAAGTACCCCAGACCAAACAGCAGGCACTGATGTGTCACAGCTCCGGAAGTGGGACCCGCAGAGCCAAGGCCATGGCAGCCGTGCCCCTCTGTGTTTGTGATCTGTCTCTGTCTATCTCCTCCTCTGGCTTCCACTACTGCACCCAAATTTCCTTTCTTTTAAGGACTTCAGTCATTGGGTTAAAGCCCACCCTGGTTCAGTTTGGCCCCATCTTAAGAAGATCTTCAAAGATCCCGTTTACAGTTGAGCCCACTCCCACAGGACCGGGGCTCAGCACTTGACAGCTCTTCTGGGCGTGAGATGCAATCCACGACAGCAGATTCCCCTGTCCTTGACACACTCTTGGCTTCCGGAACATGACACTTCCTGGCTTTCCTCTTACTTCATTGGCCATTCCTTTTCCCTTGCTTTCTCCTCTACCCTCTTTCAAAATTGTGTTGCCTTAGGGCTTAAGCCTATACCTTCTTCTCAACTCTCAAAGGTGACCTTATCCATTCCCACGGACTTTAATATTGTCTCTATGCCGATGACCCCCGAGTGTGCTTCTCACCTCTGGGCTCCAGTTTTGTACATCCCACTGCCAACTAAACATCTCTGGAAGGCGTCTCAGACTTTACGTGTGCTGAACTGAGACTGTTTCCCCGGCTTCCTCCAGTCTCACTACGGTGCCCTCATCCTCTCTGTTACCCTGACCAGAGCCTGGAAGCCACCCCAGAGCTCTCCATTCCCCTCTCCCTAGCACCCAGCCTGTCCGTTTGTCCTGTCAGTTCTGCACCCTTCCCAGGCCCCAGCATCTCTCCTCGGGCGACGGCTGTGGTCTCCTGCCTCCCTTCTTATGCCCCCTTAACCCATCCCCTGCTAGCAGGCCCCACTTCCAATCACGTCGCTCCCGGCTCACCCATAATCAAATCCAAACCCTTTACTGTGACTTTCAAGGTCCTCCAAGGCCTGATTCCTGCCTTTCTGACCTCACCTCCTGCCCCTCTCCCCTCATCGGCTCCAAGCTTGGTCCTGGTCTAGGGCTCTGCATCTGCTGTCCTCTCTGCCTGGAAGGCTGTTCCTGACTCCTTAGCCCTGTTTTGTTTTTTTAAAGATTTATTTTATTTATTTCTCCCCACCCCCTCATTGTTTTGTACTTACTGTGTCTATTCAACTTCCTTGTTTCTTTAGGAGGCATCAGGAACTGAAACCGGGACCTCTGATGTGGGAGGGAGGCACCTAATCACTTGAGCCTCCTCCATCCCCTTGCTTTGTTGCATCTCTTATTATATTCTTCCTCTTGTGTGTCTTGTTGAGTCATGTTGTTGCGTTAGCTCGCCGCGCCTGTCCGTAGTGGCAGCTCCCAGTCCTGCCCATCCTCTTTAGGAGGCCCTGGGAACTTCTGTTCCCTGCTTTTGTTGTGTCTCTCATGTTTTTCTTCTTGTGTCTCTTTTTGCAACATCTTATTGTGTCAGCTTGCCATGCCTGCCCATTGCGCCAGCTCGCTGTCTTCTCTAGGAGGCACTGGGAACCGAACCACGGACCTCCCATGTGGTAGGTGGGAGCTCAATCGCTTGCGCCACATCCGCTTCCCAGCCTTGAGGTTTTAATTTAGGTGTTGTCCCTCAGGGAGGCCCTCTGTGAGCACCCAAGCTCAAGAAGGCACCTTCATGGGTCTCTTCCTTACCCTTCTTTGTGCTCTCACAGCTTACCACTGAGTGCCTGGTTCCTTGCTTTAGTTGTCTCCCCGGCTAGAACGTACGCTCCACAAGGGAAGGATCCATGCCTGTCTTATGTGGCAACACCAAGCCTAGAGCTCGGGTTCTCACATGAGTGAAGGAGGGGAGGGGGCAGATTCTGAACAAGATGACCCACAGGCTATGGGAGCCCTGAGTAGCCCGGAAGGGGTGACGCTCCCGGAGACGAGGAACAAGGGCTCTTGCCGAGCATGCTGTGCCTGCTTCTCAAAGGCTGGCCCCATCTCCCGTTTTCCATCAATGACACCCCAGCCCTCTCCAATGGCAGGACCCTCAAGGTTTGTTTGGCCCCCACTCCACTCTTTCCCCTCCTCAGCAGGGTCCTATCCCCGCCCCCCCCAGAATTGCCAGGCAGGTGTCTTAACTGACATTTGCCACTGGGGCCTGTCCCGCCTCCACAGAGGTTCTCCTGCCCCAGTAAACACGCCTATGATACCCCTGAGGTCTCAGTGGCCCAGTTTGGTTGTGGTAGGTCCACAATTTGCTGTGGCTTTGGGGGAGGGCAATTGGCTGTTCAGGGTTCAGGGGGAGGAGGCAGGACCCAAAGCCTTTTCCAAAATCTCTTGGGAAGGGCTAGCTCTCAGAATTCCTCAGCCCTGGAGCCTGGGCTACCACAGCCCATGTTCTGAGACCTCCAAGCTGAGGAGTGAATTTGAGAGACACTAGGACACATTCTTCTGAGCCCCAATTGCTGCAGGAGGTGAAAGTGGAGTCCATGAGGGCTCCGGGCTTCCTGCAGAGGGCTCCGGGCTTCCTGCAGAGGGCTGGCAGGTCCAGATGGGGACCGATGGAACGGAAGAGAGGGCACATCAGGCCCCTTCCCAGTCTGCTGTGCCCCACAGGAAGGGGAGGCCCGGCAGAGAACCTGGGGTCTGGGAGCCAAAATGGGAGTATCGGGGGTGGGTGGGGTCTTGATGACAACAGTGTCATAATCATCTCCTTCTGTGGCACCAGAACTCAGCTGCTCCAACTCCCAGTTTCCAAAGAGACTGGGGAAGTTTAGTGACTGGTCTCAGGTTACCCAGCTGGAGTAGACGCCCACTGAGGCGGATCCCAAGCCCGGGCAGTATCCCACAGCAGAGCTGCCCATGCAGAGACTCCTGTGGGGAGGAAGCCATGTACCCCAATGGGTGGAGGCCAGGCAGCCTGGGGCTGCTCTGACAAGGCCCCCTGGGAACTCGCCGGCCAAGTCAGTGTGGTGTTCCCGCCCAGGCCTGCTCCAGGATGAGCATGGCAGACGAGGGGTTATTCCAGTGAGGGGTGGCCCACTTCTCAGCTGAGAGCCATCCCAGCACGCTGGAGGGACCTGGAGTGGGCACAAAATTCAGCATGTCAGGAGGGGAGTGGGAGCTAATGGTTAAGCCAGAGTGTGCACTGAAATAAGATGGTGACATCACATGCCCAGCACGTGTGTGTCCTGAGAAGAGGGCCCTGTCCCCTCACTGGGATGGAGCGTGTGTGTGGGATGCTCCAGGATGAAAAGGGCCGGGCCTGCCGACCCAATGTGTGGTCTCCAGACACAAAGATGCTTGTTGTACATGTGCACACACATGCATTCAGGTACAGCTCACAGACGTGCACACACATGCATATGTGTTTACACATCTAGGCACATGTGCACATCGGCATTCTCATTCAGACACACGTGCAGACACAGACACATATTCACAAACACAGATGCACACACACACACCACGTGCACACACACATCACACATCCTCACTGAAAAGGTGACACATGCACACACATAGGCTCTGTCTGGGCCCAGGCTTGCCACCTGAGTGGCTATTGCAATAGTCCAGGCGAGAGAGGATCGTGGCCTGAACCTGTGGTGGCAGGGAGAAGTGGGTGGATTCCGATGAGCTCTGAAGGATGAGCCAACAGGACTTCTGACTGATGGGGTGTGAGGTGTGGGAGAGAGAAGTCCATAGGACAGTAAGGTTTTTGGCCTCAGCAGCCAAATGAAGGAGACGCCTTCATCTGAGCTGGAGAAGACACGAGTAGAGGAGGCTTGCGGGGGAAGAGTAGAAGCTTGGTTTTGGACACATTACATTTGACAAACAGATGGAGATGTGGAGGTGGTACATGGGCACTGGCATTTGCAGACGGAGAGGACCAGGCTGGCTCTTTAAATGATTGTCCCCATTTTATAGGTGAGGAAAATGAGGCTCACGCAAGCCAAGTGATACACCCTTCAAGTTGAAGAGCTGGGATTTGAACCCAGGTCACTCTGGCCCCAAAGCCCATGCTCTCCCCGCTGCCCCAGGCTGTGCCATGGGTCTGGGAGGCTGCTGGCCATCCTGCCCCACACCCAAAACGCCTGGATGTGGGGGCTGAGGAGGGAAGCCTGGCTCTGCCCTGGCTGGCTTCCGCCCTGGCTGGCTTCCCCGTCTCCTCGGCCAGACCTGGGGCAGGGGGGGAGCAGGGGTGCTCACCAGGAAGTGGCCTGTGCTTAGGTGCAGCACTGAGACCAGTGCCAAGTGGCCTGAGGCGCCAGCAGCCCTCTGAGCCAGCCGGCCTGGCCTGGGGCTGTTATCCGACAAGCAGAGAGCATTTCCCCAGCAGAGCCAATCAGTTAGCATCGATTGGCTTACAGAGAAGCATGTGGCAAACCTGGGGGCCAGTGGAGGGGGTGGAGTGGCAGGATGTGCAGGGAGGGCAGGCCGCAGAGCCAGGGTTGGCCGCATGGCTGATCTGTTACCCAGCCTCAGAGAGCTCCACAGGCCTGCCCAGGGGCCCATGGGTGCACCAGCCCCTTGGTCCATCCCTGGGCAGGTGCAGGGACAGGCAGCTCCTTTGGTGCTCACAGGTGCCAGACTTGGGTCTGGACCAGTGGCCCAAGACCTGGCACTTGGGAGAGCGGACCAGCTTTCAGCTGAGGCTCCCCTGCCAACCCCATGCTGTGCAGAGCTGAGGGTGGAGCCCTGGATTTGCAGTCATTTGGGCGAGGTCTGCTTCCACTGCCCTGCTCACCAGCTGTCTGACCTTGGCCAGATGCTTTACCTCTGTGGGCCTCAGTTTCCCCCTCTGTGAAAAGATGACTCTCCCATGGGGTTGTTGTGAGGCTTGGATGTAAGAATTTGGTGCGCAGTTAGTGCTGGGTCCTCCTTGGTTAGTTCCCTTGCCTTTAGGGCCCTGCCACATTGGTCTTCTGGCCTGGGACTAGTGCAGAGACCCTGTCAGTGTTGAACCCAGTGGGAAGCTCTCTCTCCACCCTGGCCCTGGATGTCCCCAGCCCCACTGAGTTGAACTTGCAACCTCCTTGGAAGCTTTGGCTCCTTAGGATCAGAGAGAGAGAGGCCAGGTGAGATGGGGGCACACTACTTTGCCTTCCCACTTCAGTACCTTTGCACATGTTGCGTGCTCTGCCTGGCACACCCTCCCCACTCATCCTGCCAGATCCAGACCCCATGAGACTGTTAATAAGCACATCCAGGACCCTCGTTCTCATGGGGGTGTAGACCCACAGGTCGCTACAGGGGGTAATGGTGGGGTTTGCTGGAAGGAGGAAATGAAAACAATACCACCTTCCCTTTATTAAGCATCCTTTGTGCCTGACACTGTACTCACCTCTGAGCCTATCATCGCATTGAATCAGCAAGGCAACCCCTTGAGGCAGGGACGCTTCTTATCCCATTTCATAGATGAGCAGAGCAAAGGGCTTCGTGGAGGAGGCAGCACGGGGGCAGTGCCCTGAGCCTGCCCCTCCAGGCCCCACCCCAGCACCTGGCCTGACTGCCTGGTACTATGAGCTGCCCAATCTGCTATTGCCCATGAGTGCTCCACCTGGCCCCTTCTAGGCCCCTCCCCTTCTCCAGCATCTCAGACAGTCCAGGACTCAGGTGGTGTGTTCGATGCAGAAGGAATGAATGAGGCTGCGGAGATACGGGTGAGCTGAGATGTGTGGGAGGCCAGAGTCCGAGGGGGGCTTGGGGGGGGACCCGGGCCTTGTTTTTCTAGTTCCCTCAGTCAGAGGGACCCCGCCCTACTCTTGGAGGGGGCCAGGGTGGCTGGAGGGAGGGTGTATCAGGCCCCACCATGGAGACTTGGATCCCTGCTAATTTGCAATTTTAAAATGCACAGCGAAGGTACCGCCACATTTTTAGTGCATTAATCAGGCAATCAGCAGGCCGGGGCTCCCAGGGGTGGGCAGCACAGCGGGGCACAGAGCTGATGCAGAAATGCGGTGCCAGCCTCCCTGGGAAGAAACACGGCAGGGCCCAGGCACCCACTGGCTCAGGTTGGGGGTGCCAGGAGTGGGAGGGGGCGGCTGGGACAGCTGATTCAGAGCTTTGGAGATAGAACCGGCTTCAGGGGGGCCGGGGGAGGTAGGCTCAGCTGAGACCCCACCCCATCACCCAGGGGAGGGGGGCACAAGTGTCCCTAAGGGCAGTTCCTCTTGCATGGGTCCCCCAGCATCTGGGTGTACCGCAGGATGGAGAACAGCTTCCCTGGGGCTCAGAGCCCACCAGCCTGCCTTCCCAGGGGCCCTCCATTGCCCTGGGGCCTTTGGGGGAAGTGACTGTCCCATACTACTCTCGGTGGTCTCCTCGATCCATACCCACCCCCAGACCCTGAAATAGTGGCACGTTCATCCTTGCGGTGACAGGGATTGTTCCCCAGAGTTACTGCCTCCTGGGTCCTTCTCAGAGGAAGGTACCATGCCTCCCTCCCTGGGCCCCACCTCCCTCGCCTCTCTCCCCTCCCCTCCCCTCCCCTTCCTTCCTCCTTCCTCCCCCTCCTCTCCCTCCCCTTCTGCTATCTGACCCCTTAAACCTGCCAAAGTGCATTCACCTGCTGACTGCTGGGCCTGCACCCAGCTGTTGGGGACTTTTTCTTTTTAACCCGGGGACTGTGCCTGGCTTTCCCTGTGGCCCCTGGGAGCACCTGTTTTCTGTCTGAGGACCATTTCAGAGAACCCCAGCCTAGGCCCTATGGAGGGAGCCAAAACAGCAGCCGGAAGAGGGCCGCCTCCCCCCACACCCATGACCAGGGTGTTTCTGAGGATTAGAGGAGGACCAGTGAGAGCACTTTGTAAACTGCTATAAGCTGCACAAATGTCAGAGGTATTTGCTCACCCCCGCCCCCCACAATGAGTATCTCTCCTGCTGCCAGCCTTGAGAAGGAAGTGCCTCTGTCTTCCAGGGACGTGTGGCACAGCACCCAGGGGGCTCACTGTGTGTCCTGGGAGTGCAGGTTGTGTGGCTGTGCCCCCTCTTCAGCCTGAGATGTGGGACAGTGTAGTGGGCACTGACTGCCCTTGAGCTGGGTGGGATGCCTGGGACCCCCTGAGTGGCAGGATGGGGGCTACCTCCTGAGCAGGGATGAGGAGCTTGAGCTGAGACAGAATCAGGCTCTGTGGAAGGTGCAGCCAGTGTGGATTGGGGGCAGTGGACAGGTCCCCAGGGAGCCAGCTCTGACCCCTTAACCCTCCTGCCTCCCCCTGTGGGGCTGGGGTGCCCTTCCAGGCCCAAGATGAGCTGTGGGGGCTCCCCATAGAGAGAGCTGACATAGTGGTGGTCTCCTGGCCCTGTTACCGAGGGGGATGCCAAGGCCAAGAGAAGCAGCAGCCTGGGGCCTGGCCTGTGGGTGGTTGGGGTGGCTACAGCCACTGTAGAAGCCACCGGGAGCCTGACCCGGCCCAGAAAGGGCCCTCGCTGCCGCATTGCCACTGCCAGTACCACCGAGGTCATAACTGCTCCGAAATCTCAAACATACCAAATTATGCAAAAACCAAATGATATGTGATGATTTTTATGTGTTGGAAACATTTGGTTGAAGCTGGGTGATTACAGGGGGATGGGAAGCAGCTGCCACTCTCTGGGAGCCCATAACTCCCAACAGCTGGGAGCTGTCATTTATTTACGACGCTGTTTCTGCCAGGAACGAGCTGGTCCAGTGGCAGGCCTGGAAGCCCGGCCGGCCGGGTGGGGCAAGGCCGAGAGCGGGGCTGGCCCAGGCACGCAGGGGCAGGCGTGGTTTTCGTGTCCTCTGAGCTCTGAGCGCAGCCGGGCCAGGAAGAATCTGGTGAGCTGCCCCAGGTGCCCAGGCTGTCCCCAGAGGTCCGGCTGGCCAGGCTGGAAGAGAAGGGGCAGGAGGCCAACCCGGGCAGGATGAGAAGCCTGCCTGGGCCTGCAGGGTGGGGGATCTCAGGCCCGGAGTCCCCCCTCCACACATACTCTGATGCGCCTGCCAGGCCGCCTGGGGCAGCTGTTACCCTGGAAAAAGGCAGGTAATGACGGTCGTCCATAATGAGGCTGCTCCGATAATGAGAGTGGGGCTATTATCCGACCACAGGCTGGACACATCAGAAAATAAATTATTTTAAGGATCCATTAACGAATGCCTAATTAATGCCCAATTAGAGGGAAGCTGCAGAGGAAATGCTCTGGACGGTTGCGAGGCATGGCCTGGTTTGCAGCCCCAGCCTGGGAGCTTGAGCAAGGCGGGGAGAGGGGTGGGGACCGAAGGTGGTCTGCCTGGCAGCTTTATGGGCCCCAGAGCCAGTCAGTCCTGCTGGTGCCTCCCTCCTCCTGTCCTTTGCACGTGTGTGTCCTCTCCTTAAAACCTCTCAGCTCTGGGAGGGAGAACTATTACTACCCGTGTTTTAGAAACAGGGAAACTGAAGCATAGAGTGACTTATTTGAGGACTTGGAAGACACTGTAAATGAGACTGTTTTTCTAGGTGACTTTTGGTGTCAGGCATGCGTCACTTGTGATTGGGAATCATTTAAATAAGACTCCTCCGGATTCAATATATTTACTTTGTTAGAACAAGACTCTGTACCAATGTGTTTTTGTTTTGTTTTAATTTTTTATTCCCCCTACCCCCCAAGATGGATCCCTCATCTGTCTGCTCATCTTCCTCAGGAGGGATCAGGAACCAAACCCGAGACCTCCCATGTGGGATTGCTTGAGTCACATTTGCTCCCCCTGCACCATTGTGGTTTTTTTTGTTTGTTTGTTTTTTTAATTAACTAATTTATTTCTACTCCCCCTCCCCATTGTTTTGTGCTAGCTGTCTGCTCTCTGTGTGTTCTTCTGTGTCTGCTTGTCTTCTCTTAAGCGGCACCGGGAACCGATCCTGGGACCTTCTGGAGTGGGAGAGAGGCAATCTCTTGCGCCACCTCAGCTCCCTGGTCTGCTGCATCTCTTATTGTCTCTCCTCTGTGTCTCTTTTTGTTGCGTCATCTTGCTGTGCCAGCTCTCCACTCTGGCCAGCTCACTGCGTGGGCCAGCTTGCCTTCACCAGGAGGCCCCGGGAATCGAAGCTGGACCTCCCATATGGTAGACCAGAGCCCAATCGCTTGAGCCACATCTGCTCCCCCTGCTCCATTGTTTTTTAATGCAGATAATGGCAAGTAAGTGGCAGAGCTGGAATAAGAACAGCAAGCTGAACTGGTCCATGAGCTGCGACCCCATCCCAGCCGAAAAGGTCGGAGGGGACAGATCTTGGCAGCTGTGGATGGGACTAAGGGATTTTGATGGTGAGGCTAGGGGGATTGCCAAGTGACCAGGGCCTTCACCCCAAACCTCCCCTCCCAGCCCAGGCTGGGATGTAGTCCCCAGTAGAGGTGGGGTGCCGAGGAGGGTCCTGTGCGGGCTGCCCCTGACCTGGTTATGCTCTCTCCCCCCACCAGGGTCCTGTGTGGAGCTGCTGCTGCTGCTGCTGGCCGGGGAGCTGCCCCTGGGTGGGGGCTGCCCGCGTGACTGTGTGTGCTACCCGGCACCCATGACAGTCAGTTGCCAGGCGCACAACTTCGCCACCATCCCCGAGGGCATCCCGGAGGACAGCGAGCGCATCTTCCTGCAGAACAATCGCATCACCCTGCTGCAGCGGGGCCACTTCAGCCCCGCCATGGTCACCCTGTGGATCTACTCCAACAACATCACCGCCATCGACCCCGGCACCTTCGAGGGCTTCGTGCACCTGGAGGAGCTGGACCTCGGCGACAACCGGCAGCTGCGGACGCTGGCGCCAGAGACCTTCCAGGGCCTGGTGAAGCTCCACGCCCTCTACCTCTACAAGTGCGGGCTCAGCACCCTGCCCGCGGGCATCTTTGGTGGCCTGCACAGCCTGCAGTTCCTCTACCTGCAGGACAACCACATCGAGTACCTCCAGGAAGACATCTTCGTGGACCTGGTCAACCTCAGCCACCTGTTTCTCCATGGCAACAAGCTGTGGAGCCTGGGCCAGGGTACCTTCCGGGGCCTGGTGAACCTGGACCGGCTGTTGCTGCATGAGAACCAGCTGCAGTGGGTCCACCACAAGGCTTTCCACGACCTCCGCAGGCTCACCACCCTCTTCCTCTTCAACAACAGCCTCTCCGAGCTGCAGGGCGACTGCCTGGCGCCCCTGGGGGCCCTGGAGTTCCTCCGCCTCAACGGGAACCCCTGGGACTGTGGCTGCCGGGCTCGCTCACTGTGGGAATGGCTACGGAGGTTCCGCGGCTCCAGCTCTGCCGTCCCCTGCGTGTCCCCTGAGCTGTGGCATGGCCAGGACCTGAAGCTGCTGAGGGCAGAGGACTTCCGGAACTGCACAGGACCGGCGTCTCCCCACCAGATCAAGTCGCACACGCTCACCACCACAGACAGGGCCGCCCGCAAGGAACACCATCCACCCCACGGCCCTGCCAGGGACAAGGGGCGCCCGCACGGCCACCTGCCCGGCTCCTGGCCGGGCTCCAGGAAGCCAGGCAAGAACTGCACCAGTCACAGGAATCGCAACCAGATCTCCAAGGCGGGCTCCGGAAAGCAGGCCCACGAGCCGCAGGACTACGCCCCTGACTACCAGCACAAGTTCAGCTTTGACATGCTGCCCACGACACGGCCCAAGAGGAGAGGCAAGTGTGCCCGCAGGACCCCCATCCGGGCACCCAGCGGGGTGCAGCAGGCTTCCTCAGGCAGTGCCCTGGCGGCCTCACTGCTGGCCTGGATACTGGGGCTGGCGGTCACTCTCCGCTGAGGACTCGGGGCGCCAGCTCCCAGCACTGCCACCTGTCCACCAAGGAACAGAATTTCTTTTCTTCTTTTTTTTACAAATGGAGGGTCTGCTGGGTTTCAGGAAAAGGCTGGTAGAGGCTTTGGCCACTGTCTGTGCCCTGCTTGGTGGATTATAAACCCAACGTGTACAGCCCTGGGCGGGAGGGGATTGGCACACATCACTCAGCTGTCCCAGCCAGCCCCTGCCAAGCCCCCGCGGACAATGTCCACTCCAGTAAGGCAGGAAAAGGCACGCAAAGTTAATCCTTTGTTGGCGATGATGGGACAACTGCTCCTTACACCCCTCAGGAGCTGGGATCTGTGGAATCCTGACCATTTGGGGAGGTCTGAAGGGCCCCCACCAATCCTGGAGGAAGCAGGACTCAGAGAAGAACAAACAAGGCTCAGTGGCCAGGCTGGGTCGACCAGCAATCTGGAGCACATGAGCAGGGATTGGGGGCGGGGGGGGGATGGACTGCGTCTTGGCTCTTGCCTAAGGTCACTTAACAACCTGCCCTGAATCCAACCATAAGCCACCTTCGATCCCTCCCTCCGGGGTAGCGCCTCTCATTCCTGGAGTCTCAGGCAACCCTGGCAGATCCAGGCCTGACTGCTGGGGTCCAAGAACCACTTACCAAAGGAAAGATCATCAGAGGCGGAAACGTAGAACTTCATCACGTGCAGTGAGGTCCCCCCAGAAGGTGCAGTTTTATACCTACGTCCACTTATATATATATACACACACTCCACATATATACACAATGCACAGGTTCCCCTGCGCCCACTCCATTACCAAACTGTATGTCTTACCATGTTTATAAACTATATGGAAAACTATATCTGCTGAACTAAGGATTGTATTGGCGATTTCTAGCAAGAAAAAAGTTAGATAATTTTTGTCTAGAATCCCAACCTGGCAACAATAGTCCCCAAACCACCTGGGCTTGCCAGGAGCCTGGGGCGAGGTGTCAGTGGGGAGGGTTAGGGAGAAGGGGAGGCAGCAGGAGTCACAGGGGACCAAGACTCCTAGATATGTAGAGCATCACCTTGTTTTTTATGCAACATGAGCCTGTCTGTCACCCTGGAGCACCCATCACTCCTACTATAGTAACTGTTGGTGTCAGGGTGAGACGCAAGAAGCAGCTTGTTGGGTGTACAGGAACCAGGCCCTGGGTGTGGGCTGGACTGAGAAGGGGAAGGAAGGGTCTTTTGGTTTTTGAAGCCAGCAGGCGAGGCAGCATCTCACAGTGTTAGTCCAACGGATTGGACAGTGTCGTCAGCCTAGCATTTTACCAGTGACCGTCTGGGCAGGCTGGGGAGACCCTGGGCAGGAGGCCAGGCTTCCAGCATGGCTCAGCACCTGAATTTTCCTTGAGGCTCTTTGATGGATGTCCCTGCAGGGGCTGTGTGTAGGATGGCAGGAAGGAAAGCATCAGGTGGCCTTTAGCAGAAGAGGAACGATGAAGGCTTTCCGAAAACCATCTCAGGCACTTCTGCGCTCCCTCCTGGCCTGAGGACGTCCAGGGGTGGGCAGAGGTCAGGGCTCAGGTGCAGGTGCAGGCAGGGAATGAAGCAGGCCAACTCAGACAAGGGAGAGAAGCTCCTGGTAAAGTTGCCACGCTCCAGGCCAGGGGCCCTGGCGGGCACAATCTCCTTTGCTTTTTGCACAAACCCAGATTGTCCACCATAGAGGATGTGTGTGAGGAGCAGGAAACACTGGATCCAATTAAGAGAGGAAAATAATAATAATAAAAAAATTATCTTGGACAAGAATGCTGTTTTTCATTTCCTAACCCTGCATTCCTGAATGAGGGCAGACCCTGAGCTTCGGGGGGTGGGCAGGCTCTGGGAACACAGCAAGTTTGTTGGCAGGAGGGCTGGAGGGGGTCAGGGGCTGGCTGACTCACAGAGACACACACACACACACACACACAGCGCTGTTCTCTGCGCGGAGCCTGAGTACGTCCCCTGCTCTGGCTGCGCTGGACAGGCACTTTCTCTGTGCCTCCTTGGAGCAGGCTGGTCCTGGATCCTTCCTGGTTTGTTCCCAGAAGCCTTAGCAGCAGCCGCTGAGCTATCGATTCTCGAGGGTTGTGGGGTGGCTGGAAGGGAACAGCCAGTTCCTGGGGGGACCCACCCAGGCAGCAGTGGCTGGGATCTGGAGGTCTCACCCACCTCTGCAGCTTTGGATAAGAGCCGACAGAGGCAGGAGGGCTGCACTTTCAGGCCTGGCTGGACAAATCCTCCTCGCTACAGTGCTTGAAACTTGCACTAAAGGGATGCCGGTGCTGGCAGAGCAAATAATCTTCCGCCCGCAGTTGCTCCCCGAAGGCTCGCCTGCCCTAATCCAGGCCAGTGCCTGGGGCCTGGCTGTCCCTGAGAGCCCGCGGATGTTGTTATGTTGTTGATTTCATTTCCAACCTTAGACAGCCAAGTCCTCGGTGGGAAAATCAAGAGTGTACGCACTTTATTAAATTTTTTAAAAAGACTTAGCAAGTCCTGTAATATGGGAGTAAAATGTCAGTACAAGAAATGCTAATGTTTTATAAATGATCTGCTTTGTCAAGCCCAGCACAGTCTCTAGCTGCCGACTGTTATTAGAGGCAAGGCAGCGAGGCCCAGGACGCCAGGTGTATTTTTAGTAGCTTTCTCCTCCAAGAGGTAGAGGGGGTAAAGGCAGCTTTATCGGATTTGACATCACTTGTCATGCAGCGGCTCACAGGCAATGCAATGACGCCAGTGCCCGAAACAGCGCTTGACCAGTCTGGGGCTAAGCGGAGGTCGCTCTCTATACCAGACCCAGCGTCTCTCCAGGCTCATTCAGGGCAGGGGGATGTGGATTCCTGCCCCTGGGAATTCTGACCTTTGTACTTGGTGGCACCAGCTCCTCTGCAGTCTTCACTCAGCACTTTCCCAAGCCCCAGGAGGGAGCTGCCTCCTCTTCTCCCTCCCCTCAGGGTTGACAGGCAGCCTGTGGGAGGGGGGCTGGGCGGCCACGGTGGTCTCAGACTCTCCCCCACAAGCTCCTTCGCCCATGACCCCAGTGCTCAGCCAGCGCCTTACCATTCATTTGACAAATGCCAATTAAGCACAGACATGTGCTGGCTATGGCTCCAAGCATTGGGGATATAAGGTCAGAAGATGCGGCTCTCTCCAAAAGGAGCTCGCAGCCAAATGTAGAAAGAAGTCATCTCAACCGGTGTGTGATTGGTGCCTGTGTCAGCATCCAAACCCAGGAGAGCAGTCAGAGAGGGCTTCCAGGAGGAGGTGGGTCTCAGAGGACGAGGAGTTGGCCCAAGAAGAGTATTCTAGGCAGAGGGCCAGAAGCAGGGACAACATTACTTTTGGAGCATCTGCAAACAACTCCCTGCTGAGGACTGTGAATGTTGGCTGGGGGGTCGTGGGAGATGAGCTTGGCAAGGGGAAGGCCTGGGAAGGGGGGGGTTCCTACTCAGGAACTTGGACTTTATTCTGGAAGTGGTAGGAATGTGTGGCTCCCCTCACATGGGGACCTCTTCCCTATTCCGCCCCTCCAGGCTTGGACCCACACAAGCACATGGTCCCCATCAGAGGCACACTTGCCAAAGATCCCCAATAGTGGGTTTCATCATCGCAACTTGCCTCTCCTGCTCGGTCAGACCCTTCCCTTGTGCCAGTAAATTGGAGAGCTCCCTGGAAGTCTGCCTGAGCCACAGTCCTATTCCCAGACACCTGCTGCTTCTGAGCTGGGCAAGTATTCCAGAACTGTTTGTCTATGCGGCCCTGCACCCCCACCCCAACCCATCCCACCCACAGCCCCTCTCCTGGCCTCGAAGTACATCTGCCCAGAATAACACCCCCTTCGCCATCTCTACGTGGGCTCCCTTTGGCTGACCAGCAGCAGTTCCTGCCACCACCACCCCCAAACCCGCATCACCCCTTTTCTCTCCTGCTACAGCTGTTCATTACCAGGAGCCAAGAATCCCATTTAGCAAGTGTTTACTTATCACTTAGCTAATTACCCAGCACTCTGCCACCATGGAGAATGGGCCTCCAGCAAGGCCGGCTGGCAGGTTCAATGAAACCAGAGGGCCAGGAGGGCTTCTTGGAGGGCCAGCCCTGGGGTCAGGGTCAGAGAGCACATCTAAGTCTGCTGGGGGATTTCCTCCAGCAAGGCTGCCCTCAGCTCCTGCTCCCTCATGCTCTCGGCCAACTCCCCAGGCTGCCCCACTAGCCCTGGCCACACCCCACCTCCCAGCCAGGATCCAGTGAGCTCCTGGAAGCTCCACTCAACACAGGCCCTGAGGCAGCCAGTCTTTCTCTTCATATGGTCTTGATTGAGCAGGACCATGTGCACGTTAAAAAAAATTTTTTTTAATATTAACATATTAAAATTTTTAAAAACATTGACATATTAAAAAATTTTAATATTAACATGAATTTTCTCATTTTAACTACTATCATATGTGCAATTCAGTGATACTAATTACATTCAGTGTTGTGCTACCATCACCACCATCCATTATCAAGACTTTAACAGGAATTCTATACCCACTAACTCCCCCATTCCTTTCCCACCCCTGCCCTCGAACCCTGTAATTGTCTTTCACTCCTTTTTAAGGTTGAATATTATGCAAGTACATTTTGGTGGGGTCCTATCCAAGACTAGTTTTTTGGTTTTGTTTTGTTTTTTGAAGTACCGGGGCTAGGAATTGAACCCCGAACCTTATATGTGGAAAGCTGGCACTCAATCACTGAGCCACATCGGCTCCCTTGAGTTGTTTTTTTTGTTTGTTTGTTTGCTTGTTGTTTGTTTTTTTGTTTTTAGGAGGCACCAGGGATGAACCCGGGACCTCCCATGTGGGAAGCAGGCGCTCAACTGCTTGGACCACATCTGCTCCTTCCAAGACTAGTTTTAAGCCTCCTGGCACAGCTGTGGTTGCACTCTGGCTCTCTCCTAGGTGGCTCTGCAGCTTCCTCTTCCTCGAAGTAGGAGTAGCCCATCAGCCATCAGCCATTGCTCTCTCCCATGTCACTAGTCCTCCACTATCAGCTCAGAAGGGGCCAATTTTCTTTTACTTTCTGTCTTCTTGGAAAATATCTCAAGAACCTTTGAGCATTAAAATATCCTTTACAATTCTAGGCTCCTTATCTCTTTCTACTCCTCTAATTGTCCCTTTTAACTCACCACGCTTTTGGGATAAATTTCCCAGATTCATGCTTTTCAGGTTATTAATAAAGACAAGCTCTGAAAAATACATAAACAGCTATTGTTGACTAATTCACAGCACAATCAAAAAGCCAGGAAAAACAGAGAGGCTCAGTGCAATGAATGGCCTCCTGTGCTCACTCACTCAAGCTGTCCTCGCCCAGCTTTTTAAAGACGGCTGCTGGAATCAGGGTGGTTTATGTTCCTCCGTCGACCACTGTGCGAAGGAACCAAGGATGCCCCAGGACAGAGCAAAAGAGAGTAGCTCTGGTGCCAATAGGGCTCCACCCAGAAGGAATGAGGGAGGGGTGAGGACAAAGAGACCCTTGTCCAGGGAGCAGTGGCTAATTTGAGTGGCATTTCAGTGGGCTGGTTCACAAGGCCCTTTTCCTCCCAAAGAAGTGGGTCAGCTTCCTCCGACACACAGCACCAGCTGCGCTGCTGTGACCACCCCCCATCTCTCCTTTCAGCTCTTGTTTCTCATTAGAGCCCTTAGTTTCTAAGCACCAGGAGGGTGGGGAAGGCTGTGCCTTTGTGTCACTGATTTCTGTGTAGCAGCATGCACACTAATGGCATGCCTGAATGGTAGAATCTGACATTGCTGCTGTAAAATGTGCTTGGGTCACAGGGCCTTCCAAATTGGCTGAGGCTCCATGACACCCCACCCCCTTCCCCTCACCCAGGCATCTCAGGACCCCTGCCAGCGACGCCGTCTGCTGCTCCCTCTCAGGGCCCCAGAAAAGAGAGGAAGCAAGAGAGGTATTAAACTCTTCAATCTCTGTAAGTACCATTTCCCCGGAGACCGACTCTAAGGAAGAAGGAAATGCAAGTGCTCGGAACCTAAACAGGTAGGAGGCCTCGGAAGCCACCGGTTCCACATCTCCTCCCCCTGCTTTGGGGACAGTCATGGGCAAGACAAAGGTGCCCTCTGAGTGGCAGCTGAGCAGAGATTTAGATGTGGCTGTGCTCACTGCTGCTGCCAGAGGGGCCAAGAGAGGCTCTATTTGATAATCACCCAATAAGATGTTCTCAGTGATGGGGAGCCAGAGGCTCAGACCCACAGAGGGGACAAGCGGCGGGGCAGACTGGGAGGGGAGGGAAGGCAGTGTCCTGGTGAGATGCCAGAGGACGCTCACCTGCAGCGCTACTCGCACAGAGACTGCACTCATGGAGCCCAAGAGGCAGAGGCAGGGGAATAAGGAGGGAGCCATGGAGAGAAAGCCGTTTGCACACACACTCAACCCTGCCGCTCACCCCTCCTGCAGCCCAGCGAGGAACCTTCACGCAGTCAACAAATCTGAGCCCCGACGCTGAGCAGGGGCCCTGGCCAGGCACTGGGATACCTGGACCAGGGCCCCACCCGCCTGGAGCTCAGAGTGCGGCTTGGAGGCGGCCAGGGGGAACCAGGAGATGGGCCGGGGATTCTGTCTGCAGATGCCACCTGGGAGAGCGAGGGGCAGGGGCTTGCTTCCCCCCCCCACGTGGACACATAGTTGTGTGATGAGGGCACACATCCTGGTCGGAGCACTGGGTTGTGTTTGGCCGTGGAGGGGTTCACCCGTGGGGGCTCTGAAGAGGCTGCAGCCGGCAACGGGCCCGACCCAGCACCTGTCCAGAGCAGGCCTCATGCCCCTGCCGGCCAGCAGGGCCGCACGGGCATTCTCTCCGTGAGCTCCAGGTCACAGCGGTCTCCGAGGTATTTCCCCCCCCCCCCGAGGTGTTTTTATTCTGCATCCCGGGGTCCCTGACCCCTCGTCTTGCCTGCTACCTGGAGAGCGTCTCACTGTTTTATCTGTGGCGTTTAAAGTGCCCCTGAGTGCCTGCACTTTGCAAGGCTAAGGCGCAGTCTCTTCTGAGTTTGCACACGGGAGCCTTCACCGCAGCCACCCCAGGCTCCCCCCTCGCCGCTGCCTCGTAAGCCGGGACCTGAGCGCACCAGACCCACGCTGGCAGGTCCCACTCTGCGCATCCCGCTGGCCGCAACCGTCAGCACGAGGCCCCCGAGGGGGAATGCGGCAGATCCTGCGTCTTCTGGTAGAAGGAGCTGCGTAGCCCTTCCAGCCGCTGTGCACCCCAGCCTTGTCCGTCCCCATCGCCTCTATGCCGCCCCACAGGGGAAGGTCCTTCGGCCCCACAGGCCACGCAGACGGGGAGGGTCTTTGGGCATCAGCTGCCTCACTAGCTCCTCTGTCCGCCACCAGCACCCCCAGGACCCAGCGCTGCCCTTAACCTCCGGGCAGCCTCCGGCTCAAGCTGCCTTCCCAGGCTCAGTCACCCTTTGGCCTTCCAGCCGGAAAACAGCTTCCTTCGTTCCTCAGTCGCCGACCACAGCAGCCCCTGACAGTCTTTGGCCTGGGCATGGCCCTGTCTTCTCGCAGATCTTTCCTCCTCGTCCTCGTCCTCTCCTAAGGCCAGTGACAAGTTAAAATGAAAAAGCAACTTAGAGTTGGATAATGTTTTAGGTTTCTTTTTAAAATTTAACATAATGCTCCCCATTTTGACCCCTTTCAAGTATACAATATACTTGAAAGTATACCCCAGTGTTGGGCTGCCATCACCACCTCCCATTACCAAAACTTTTCCATCATCCCACAACTGGAACAATTAAACATTAACCCCCATTCCCCACCCCTGCTCTTGGTACCCTGTAATCTATTCCCTGTCTCTATGAGTTTGCCTACTCTAGTTATTTCACATACATGAGATCATATAATATTTGTCTTTTTGTGTCTGGCTTATTTCCCTAAACATGATGTCTTCAAGGTTCATCCACACGTTGTCACATGCATCAGAACTTCATTCCTTTTTACAGCTGAATGATGTTCTCTAGTATGTATATACCACCTTTTGTTCATCCATTCTGACACTAAATGGACTACTTTAGGTTTTTAAGGACCCCTCATAGACATAAATTCTTTATAACAAACCTGGGAAAATAAAAAAAAATAAAAAAAACCAACCAAACAAACAAATAAACAAACCTGGGAAGTGTCCCCTCTCGGAAGATTTGAAATTTTTTTCTGATTTAAAGAATTATTTATTTTTAATTTAAAATTTTTTTTAATTAGAGAAGTTATAGGTTTACAAAAAAATCATGCAGAAAATAGTTCCCATATACTCTCCCCATTATTATTATTATTATTATTAGGCCAGTAATTTATTAAGGTAAGGAGGGAAGAGAAGTGGGAGAAAATAATAGATCACAGGTCCCAGAGAGAGGAAGGGGCTGAAGAGTGATAAAGTGGGCTGATTTACAGACTACAATTGCCCATTATAGATTATAAATGCTCGGGTTTTCCTTGCATATCCATCATGGCAAGAAAAAATGACAAGAGCAGGGCACAGAAGGCAGGAACAGGGGTAGGGAGAGCAAAAGACCTTTGCACTTGCTTTTTGAGCCATTAATTAGTCCGCCCCTTTGCTAATGGCATGGGAGGAGTTCCAGCTGTTTGCTGTTTTTTTTTTTTTTTGTTTTGTTTTTAAAGATTTTATTTATTTATTCATTTATCCCCCCCTTGCTGCTTGTGCTCGCTGGGTCAGCTAACCACGCCGTGCGGGCGGGCTTGCCTTCACCAGGAGGCCCCGGGAACCCCGGGCCTCCGATATGGTAAAAGGGAGCCCTACTGATTGAGCCACAGCCCCTTCCCATTGTTTGCTGTTTTGATTGATTACCCCACCCATCAATCCCCTAGGAGGTCCCAATGATAAGGTCCCTGGAGAATATCCAGGGCTTCTCCTGGCTTCCAGAGGAAATCTCATTCCGAATGGGATTTCTCACAAGAGTCTTCCGGCAGACATCTTGGAGGTATTGATGTCCATGTGGACTTCTTGCCAGGTTCCAGATCCGTCTATTGATTCCCTATCTAGCCTGCTTCATGCCCCCCTCAGAGAGTTTACACCTTTATTCTTAAAGGGTTGCTGAAGGGAAATGGTCATTCTTCTGTAACTACTTCCTGCTGGTTAGGGGCAGGAGGCCCTACCTGACAAGGTGTAAAACCCTTCGGCTGTTCTATCTCTCGGTTGGAGGAAGATGGATCTGGCATCCTGGGTGAAGTTGGATGAAGTCTCCATAGGGCTAACAAGATGTTGATTCTGGAAGAAATAAACTTGATTAGAATTTTGAGGGTATATGGTCCCACTAAGAGGCCAGGGGCCTACAAAGCCTGCATCTTCCCAGAGTTGGTGGGAAACAGTATTCTTCCTTCAGTTATTTATTTATTTATTTATTTATTTATTTATTTATTTATTTATTTATTTATTTATTTATTTATTTTTACCAGGAGGTCCCGGGGATCGAACCCAGGTCCCTCCATATGGGAGACGGACGCCCAACCATTTGAGCCACATCCGTGCCCCTCCTTCAGTTATTTTATGCTGTTGATTAACTCTAGGGAGAGATTGTAATAGACAACAGAGTTAGGTATAAATTGCCATTTACAGTTCTTATGGTAGAGGAGAGGAATGAGAAGAGGCATTGTCCTTTTTAGTTAGCTACAGGAGATGAAAACAGACAAAGTTTCTTAAGGGGTGTCTGGTTTGTCCTCCCCCTAGCAATAGGCATTTGGGTTTGAGTTAGAGGGAACGGCTGGCTTTGACACAGACACTACTTAGCTTTGTCTCTTGAAGAGGTATTTCAGGCCGTCCAATGACTGGCACTTGTATGTCTCGTCAGATGCTTCTGGTGAGCTGGCACTTTCTTGGGCAGCTGGCTTCACTTGAGATAAGTGCACCAAGCTGGAAATTCCTTTAAATTTAATAGCTTTCACTGTTTTCCAATTTGTAACAGGTGAACCCCCAAATCTGATTTCCAATAACCCTCTGGCACCAAATATGTAGCCGGATTTTGTCTAAGTTCTTGACTAAGCTACAAGAAACGAATTTTGAGACCAAGCCATGTTGACTAGGCCAGTAATTTATTAAGGTAGGGAGGGAAAAGAAATGGGAGAAAATAACAGATCATGGGTCCCAGAGAGAGGAAGGGGCTGAAGAATGATAAAGTGGGCTGATTTACAGACTACAACTGCCCATTATAGATTATAAGTGCCCAGGTTTTCCTTGCGTGTCCATCATGGCAGGGGAAAAATGGCGAGAGCAGGAAGCAGAAGGCAGGAACAGGGGTCAAAAGGCAAGAAAGAGGCTCCCACATTATTGATACTTTGCATTAGGGTGGTACCTTTGTTACAATTGATGAAAGAGGGAAGTGAATGTGGCTCAAGCGATTAGGCTCCTGTCTACCATATAGAAGGTCCAGGGTTCGATTCCTGGGGCCTCCTGGTGAAAGGCAAGCTAGCCTGTGTGGTGAGCTGGTTCGAGCAGAGAGCTGGCCCACGTGGAGTGCTGGCCCATGCAGAGTGCAACAAAAAGAGACACAGAGGAGAGACAATAAGAGATGCAGGGGGGAAGCGGCTGTGGCTCAATCAGTAGGGCTCCCGTTTACCATATGGGAGGCCCCGGGTTCGGTTCCCAGGGCCTCCTGGTGAAGGCAAGCCCGCCCGCA